>JANRMT010049829.1:24616475-24634835 GCA_026402145.1 Polypterus bichir lapradei | reverse complement strand
AAAGAAAGAAAGAAAGAAAGAAAGAAAGAAAGAAAGAAAGAAAGAAAAGTTCTATAAAATGTTTAATGATTATGAGTGCAAAGAAATGCAGTTTAAAATAAAAAAGGCTTTCTGAAGAAATCCAATGTAAAAATCAGTATACTAGGCTGTTCTCATTTTGCATCATAGGAGGAAGTAAAGAAACACAAACAAATATACAAAGAATGACAAATTGTTTAAAGGTGCTATATTAAACTTTGGAAGCATCTGTGAACCATGTTGTGCCATTTTCCCAAAGAAGGAAAGAAAAAGGAAGTCCAGGGGTTGAGTAGCAGAGCTGTTTTGGCTGAACTGTTTTTGTGGTAACTGGAGTGGTAAATATATATTGTTTTACTTATTGTTTCATTTTGAATCATTATATATTTAATTATTTTAATATTTGACTTTATGAAATTCTTTTCATGTTATATCTGTGATGTTGCCAGCATTTTATGTTTTTTCTGTGGTTATGTTGCTGATAATAACACTTTTTTTTGTTATGGGGCTCATTTTTAGTAACTGTATCTTTGAACCTTGATTTTTGGATTTGGTTGCTGTAAGTTTTGCTCTTTCTGCCTACAGACTTGTAACTTTGCTTTTGACTCTTTGTCTTTAATTATCTGATCCTATTATTCACCTGCCAGTATTCATCTTGAGATAATACATAGAGCAGCCACCCAACTAAGCTGATAGGACTAAGCAGAAGGATAGTGAGGCTCAGAGTCTTTCCTGTTTGCTCATTTGAACTTGTGTGTTCTACCAATGTTTATCCCTCTACTGTTATGCCTTACATATGGAAGGCTGACTGAGATTGCTAGGAGAGGAAAACATTAATTGAAGGCAAAGTCGAAACCAGAGATCTGTCCTGTCATTCATCGCTACCAAAACACTAATCAAAGAACGATAGTAATGCCAAGTCAAAGCCAAAATCAAACATGAAGTACAGAAAAAAAAAATTCCAGAATATCGTAACAAAGTCGGATACTAAATTGCCAACCCAGAAGCTTTTTATAATGAAGCAGGAGGTTGTGAACTCCTGACAACTGTATGCCAACCGCACATAAAATGGTGTTGGAGGATTCCAGTTACAGAAAATAAATAATCAAAACAATACTCAAAGGCTTTAAAGAATCTAATTAACCTCAGAATAACCTGAAGAAACACAACCTGACAGGAAGCTCTTAGGTTAATGAAGAAAAGTTTTTTTTTCAAAATACAGTGGTGTGAAAAACTATTTGCCCCCTTCCTGATTTCTTATTCTTTTGCATGTTTGTCACACAAAATGTTTCTGATCATCAAACACATTTAACCATTAGTCAAATATAACACAAGTAAACACAAAATGCAGTTTTTAAATGATGGTTTTTATTATTTAGGGAGAAAAAAAAATCCAAACCTACATGGCCCTGTGTGAAAAAGTAATTGCCCCCTGAACCTAATAACTGGTTGGGCCACCCTTAGCAGCAATAACTGCAATCAAGCGTTTGCGATAAGTTTCAATGAGTCTTTTACAGCGCTCTGGAGGAATTTTGGCCCACTCATCTTTGCAGAATTGTTGTAATTCAGCTTTATTTGAGGGTTTTCTAGCATGAACCGCCTTTTTAAGGTCATGCCATCGCATCTCAATTGTATTCAGGTCAGGACTTTGACTAGGCCACTCCAAAGTCTTCATTTTGTTTTTCTTCAGCCATTCAGAGGTGGATTTGCTGGTGTGTTTTGGGTCATTGTCCTGTTGCAGCACCCAAGATCGCTTCAGCTTAAGTTGACGAACAGATGGCCGGACATTCTCCTTCAGGATTTTTTGGTAGACAATAGAATTCATGGTTCCATCTATCACAGCAAGCCTTCCAGGTCCTGAAGCAGCAAAACAACCCCAGACCATCACGCTACCACCACCATATTTTACTGTTGGTATGATGTTCTTTTTCTGAAATGCTGTGTTCCTTTTACGCCAGATGTAACGGGACAATTGCCGTCCAACAAGTTCAACTTTTGTCTCATCAGTCCACAAGGTATTTTCCCAAAAGTCTTGGCAATCATTGAGATGTTTCTTAGCAAAATTGAGACGAGCCCTAATGTTCTTTTTGCTTAACAGTGGTTTGCATCTTGGAAATCTGCCATGCAGGCCGTTTTTGCCCAGTCTCTTTCTTATGGTGGAGTCGTGAACACTGACCTTAATTGAGGCAAGTGAGGCCTGCAGTTCTTTAGACGTTGTCCTGGGGTCTTTTGTGACCTCTCGGATGAGTCGTCTCTGCGCTCTTGGGGTAATTTTGGTCGGCCGGCCGGCCACTCCTGGGAAGGTTCACCACTGTTCCATGTTTTTGCCATTTATGGATAATGGCTCTCACTGTGGTTCGCTGGAGTCCCAAAGCTTTAGACTGATCTATCAGACTGATAGATCTCAATTACTTCTGTTCTCATTTGTTCCTGAATTTCTTTGGATCTTGGCATGATGTCTAGCTTTTGAGGTGCTTTTGGTCTACTTCTCTGTGTCAGGCAGCTCCTATTTAAGTGATTTCTTGATTGAAACAGGTGTGGCAGTAATCAGGCCTGGGGGTGGCTACGGAAATTGAACTCAGGTGTGATACACCACAGTTAGGTTATTTTTTAACAAGGGGGCAATTACTTTTTCACACAGGGCCATGTAGGTTTGGATTTTTTTCTCCCTAAATAACAAAAACCATCATTTAAAAACTGCATTTTGTGTTTACTTGTGTTTATATTTGACTAATGGTTACATGTGTTTGATGATCAGAAACATTTTGTGTGACAAACATGCAAAAGAATAAGAAATCAGGAAGGGGGAAAATAGTTTTTCACACCACTGTAAATTAAAAACATAAACTTGAACAGTGACTTTCATTGATGTACCATTTTGTCGCATCGGTGACATTAACTATGTCATTTCTGCAGACACATTCTGTAGTGTTATGACATGCAGGTGCTAAAGAATATTAGGAGCACAAAGAAACCAAGATATGGCCATGTTTAGCAACAGATTGTGGTGAAAAGAGCCAAAGTGACAGACGATAAGGCAAACAACACACAAAAGTAAAATGGTAATCTGAATCAGATGATACAGGAGTTCAAAACTGAAAGTGAAATCTGATGCCAATGCTTACCTTAGGCAAAGTGAAGTGCACTAGAAATATAAAACAAAAGTTTTATACAACATTGTGTCAGTTGTTGTGCATAGTAATGGTTGCCAGACAAAAACAAAATAGAAACAGAAATGGTAAGTTATTCTATTAAAGTGAAAATAATATTATTAATAAAAATAAGTGTAAAATATGATTCAGCACTTTGGAAAATCCAAAATGGGAACAACTATGAACAAAAAGAAGCTGAATCAAGTGCTGAGAAATTTCTAAAACTCACTGAATCATAATATCTGTTTTATTTGTTGCAATCTTCATTCTGGGATAGATTTTTAGTGTACTGTACATAGTACATGTTTTTTCACACTATATATGCTCTTTGTCCAATGAGACTTGAGTTGTTTCATGTGGCCAGACAGACAAACAGGGTGACTGAAGTGGGTGCTTTTCACATTTCACAGCTTCACCCGCGTATTAACGCCACGTCACGTTTCCCCCTCCCCTCGGCCCGCAGCCACTTTCTCAGATTAGCGCGAATAAATCGCTCCTGCAAGCGAACTATGATGTTTAGTGCAATGAGAGAAGTCACAAAATAAACCGGAATGTTCAAGCAAATTCTAGAAAAAAGGCTGATCTAAATCCGTTATGTAGTTCTTATGTTCGCTAGCTAAGTGGAAGTAAGGTACACCCCAAGGCTAGCAGGTGACTGAGGAGAGCCCAAATGCTGCGTGTCTCTCAGATTCGTGCAAATAAATCGGTACCGCAAGTGAACTATGATACATAGCACAATGAGAGAAGTTGCAAAATCAACAAGAATGTTCAAGCAAATTATAGAAAAAAAAAACTAAATCTGTTAAGAAGTTCTCTCATGAAACAGACAGATAGATGTTGGATTTTATATATATTGTAACAAGGCGCTGTATTTGTGCCCTACCCAACACAGATTGAACACTGGAGGCACGTATAAAAATAAAAAGACTTTTATTTCTCTTCACCTCTGGAGCACGTCTTCCCCGTAATCCCCACAGGCACAACACAGTCCCAAGCACAAGACACACAATGTAAAGCACAATCCCCTCTCTCTCTTCCACCACCACTCCTCCTGTCTAGCTTCGTCCTCCTCCTCCCAATTCTGGCTCCCCAATTGCTGGCTGCTGTCCCCTTTTATAGTTCATCCGAAAGTGCTCCTGTTGCTTGATTGCCGAGTTCCGGCTGTACTTCTGGGTGTGGTAAAAACACTGCCCACAAGGGCTCAGGAGTTCCAGCTGCAGCCCCCCCGGCGGCATCTGTGGGACCCAACAGGGCTGCCCCCAACTCCAATTCCCAGGGAGCCCTGCGGGAAACCGAGGCACTGTTCTAACCCAGAGAGGTGGCCATCTAGTGTCCAGGGGGAGGTATTGCACTGCCCGTGGCTGCTCCCCTGAGGAAATAACATCATGAACCCCGGCCGTACGCCACAATATATATATATATATAGAGAGAGAGAGAGATGTGAACGCCACAATATATATATATATATATAGAGAGATGTGATTGCACCTAAAAGAATAGACCTCTTCTTTCTTTAAAACTGAATTGGTTTAATTCTGATCTCTTATTTCACTTAGGTCTCCGCAGAAAAAGAGGTGCGGGACAGTGAAGCAGCATTCCATGATGTCATCCAGTCCATGGAAGAGGCCAGTAAGAAAGTGAGTGAGCTGATCAGAGACCAGGCAGAGAGGGAAGTGAAGAAGGTGGAAGGCGTCAAGGAGCAATTGGAGAAGGAGATTGAGGAACTGAAGAAGAGAGACACGGAGCTGTCAGAGCTGGCACGGGTCGAGGACCAAATCCACTTCCTCCAGGTGAGGGTTTCAGCAGAAGGCATCAGCAAATGCCCATTTATTTAGTTATAACTCTATTCTTTCTGCTTTCCTGATGCAGAAATTTCCATGCCCTCCTGTCCCTCCTGGAGATGAAGAGTTGCTGTCCACCACTATCTGCAGTGACATCTCTATTAAGGAGCTGAAGGAGTTGCTGTCTTCTCTGAAAGAGTCTATGGAACCAGTAAAGAAATGTCAGCTACTGAAAACAACCAAGAAAGGTGTGATAAATACACACGACCACGCAGGCCATTGCTGATCTTATTATTTAATGTATTAAATTCTGTCCTAATAAATCCATCCACCCATGTCTTTCATAGCCAGAGCCTATGAATGCATGGCAGGACCTATCCCAGGACATTTCATTAGGCACATTATTATATGTAACCCATTAACTTCACACACACTCTGAGAAGGTTCAGAGCACCTCAGAAAAGACCTAAAGCTAACACAGGGAGAATGTGCAGATTCACCACTTGACCTGTGCAGATACTAAGCACTGGTCTTTGAAGCAGTGGGCTACAATGGTGATGATTGATCCACTGTGAAACACCCCTACCCCGCACCATTACAGCTACTGAAGAGGAGATGATTTGTGTGAATTTGAACATGAAGGGGAAAAAAATCACAAAACAAATTGTGGTTTGCCAGAAGCGAAATAAACACCATTAGCACAAACATTTTCATGTCATCGTGAACCTTCACCATGTGCAAAAGCAGGGCACAAATCAATAGGGTGCATTTCACAGAAAGGGGGATGTGGGCAGGCAACACTTACCTGCAAGCACCACGCATCCACTGGACTGGACAAGTGGCCACCAATGAGCCCCTGACAGGATCCTGGGTTACTTTGACTCATGGAATTGGAGAAACTGAACACTGATGGTGTTACCTCTGACCCTAAATGAGCGGTTCAAGGTGAAACCCGCCAGGTGAATGAGTTGAGTAACTAGCAGTGCTGGAGAGCGGCCAAAGAAAGAGACTTTGGTAACAAATCCTTGGGGAGTCATATCCCTTGATTTCCCCACGAAATCTCATATTAGTGAGTTTCCATCCATCCATCCAGTATTAAACCCGCTATATCCTAACTACAGGGTCACGGGGGTCTGTTGGAGCCAATCCCAGCCAACTCAGGGTGCAAGGCAGGAAACAAACCCCAGGCAGGGCGCCAGCCCACCGCAGGGCGCACACACCAACACACCAAGCACACACTAGGGACAATTTAGGATCGCCAATGCACCTAACCTGCATGTCTTTGGACTTTGGGAGGAAACCAAAGTACCCGGAGAAAACACACGCAGACATGGGGAGAACATGCAAACTCCACGCAGGGAGGACCCGGGAAGTGAACCTGCTACCCACTGCGCCACCGTGCCGCCCTTAGTGAGTTTCACTTTTTAAAATTGTGAAATCAAATTGAAAGCAAATCTTAGGGGCAAATTCAAGAAACTGTATGTGAACTGAAACTCTTCTGTTTCATTTTTCATTAATCACAGATACACTGCCTCCAAGAGTCGGTTACATTAAGCTGTTATCTATCCTGGCGACTTTGGGCTTAGGACAGAAAACAACCCTAGTCCACCAAAGGGGGAAGTTACACATTCTTACTGATTCATCTATTAACATAAGGTGGCCATGAGGCTAAGGATCTACGCTGGCATCTGGAAGGTACAAATCCTGTTACTGTCAGAAGGGATCCTACTCCCTTGGGCCCTTGAACAAGGCCCTTAACCTGAAAATTGCTCCCAGGCCGCTGTACAATGGCTGACCCTGTGCTCTGACCTAACAAAGGTTATGTCAATAGATAATTTCCCCTTGAAGATTAACACAGTGTTCCAAATACCAAAACATAATCAAAGCAAAAAGAACTTCACCTAAAATTTTAAAAAACTTCACATGGAATCTCATCCAGGTGTAAATTACATAAACAAAAAGTACTAAGCAACTGAAGCAATTTTACATATGAAGTACAATTAAAGTTTGGGTTACTCATGGAGGCAGCGGTGGGATTTCAAGATTTGAGTCCAGTTTCCTAGATACACCTACCTAACATTTTCATTTAAAGGTCTTTCGTTAAGATATGTCCTTGTCCTTATATCATAAGCATTTATTTCAGTTTCCTATAGACTCTATGGTGTTTATCCAAACTGCTTTACAAGTGTGGGAAGTCAAGAATAAAGCATGAGATTCCTATGTAAAGAGTGACCCGTATTTTGCTTTTGTCATCTTTGTTCTCTAGGAGAAGAGTCAGTTTACATCCTGAGATTTCCAAGAAGCCAACAAGAGTTTTTAAAATGTAAGTGTACTTCTCCAATTGCTGATTTCTTTGATACTTAAAGGTGTATATACCGTGGGGTGTATTTTACTGACACTTTTTAGGTCTGCTGATTCTCACGAAGTACTTTCCAGTAAATACAAAGTAATTCTAAGCAATCACTTTGACCCAAGTGTGAAATAATTTTTCTTGGTAGTTGTGAGGTCTTCCTGTGCAAGAATAGCAACATACATTAGGTGTTCAGGGAATAGTACTAGGAATATGTCAATTTAATAAATCATATACTGTGTTCTGGCCATCCCACTCAATAGTTCTTTTTCCAACAAGAGAATTATGGGAAATACTAAAGTGGTACCTCAGACAACCGCATGAAAGCGCCGGTTGATGAAGAAACCATAAAAGAATAGTGTGATGTCAACTTAAAGCAGTTCTGGTTCTTGCCAAATCTACTGTATACTGAAGCTATTCTGTTGGCTAGTGGTGGCCCCATGTCCCACCTATACAATTTATATTTTCTTTATTTTCCTAATTATCTGCACCCAAATCATTTTTATAAAGTCCAACACAGTGTAGTATCTGGGAAAAAACATGCAATTCTGATTTATTTCCTGTTGCAAGACTGGCCTTATCTTCTGAGGCTATTCCTCTTCATGTTCATTTCATCCCTGCTTACATCCAACTAATTCTGTCTTTCCAATTGCTGCACTAAAGTGTAACCCTCCAAATTTCTATCTTTTGTAGATGCCTGTCAACTCACCTTGAACCCTTGCACAGCAAATGAATACTTGTGGTTGTCTGAAGATGTCAGGAAAGTCACACATAGCACAGAGCCTTGTCCCAGCTTCGACCACCCTGACAGATTTGATCGTTGGTTACAAGTCCTCTGCAATGAGGGTCTGTACAAGAGTCGCTACTACTGGGAAGTGGAGACTGTTGGGAATCGTGCAGTCATTGGAGTAGCTTACCATTCGATTGGGCGCAAAGGAGGAGATGAAGACTGCCATCTGGGAGGCAATAAGAGCTCCTGGGGCTTGTATTGTTCTGGTTCCAGCTACTCCGCTCGCCACGATAAACAGGAAACAGAAATAATTGCCCCCTATTCCTCCAGAATCGGGGTGTACTTGGACTACCCTTCTGGTGCTCTCTCGTTTTACAGCATCTCAGACACAATGACGCTTCTTCACAGATTTGAGGGCAGCTTCACTGAACTGCTCTATCCAGGCTTTTCTCTTAATTCTTATGGCTCCAGTGTGACAATCTGCCAAGTGAACCAGCAGGCTTAGTGCTAAAATGGTGTTTCAAATCATGGGAGACAGGAAAAGGACAGTAGGGATATGTCATGAGGATGGTGTAATATTATTATGATAAAAGTATACACTTAAAAATACTTTAGAAAGTGAATTGTTGTAGATTCTAAAGGTTAAAACTAGTATAGAAAAATTTGAGAGAATCTGGCCAGCTGACCTGAGGGAATACAGGTAGGCTGAACTGAAAGTCCAGCATAGCCTGGAATGTAAGGGATAAATCAAATGTATGACACCAGTTCAGCCTCCAGGAGGAAAGCATGGACTGGAATGAAGCAGGGAATTATCCTATCCCATTACTCCAGGAGGTACATCAGGTAAGCAGGATTAATGTAAAGACAGGGTAGAAAAGAAACTCTCTCACTCTCGGCTGACATATTCAGACACGTCATGCTATCTGTTTACTCCACTTCATTTAAGGGCCATGCTCAACCATGTTGGACCAGAGGCCAATCAACACACAACTTTAGAAAGGCACCTGATAGCTTATGCAAGATGAACTGATTATTTCCAAGCTTGTAGTAATATAATTTTGCCAACACTTGCATTTGTGCATTGTTGTAATCTTAGGTGTATTATCTACATATAATCTCTCAATATATACAATTCAACATCTGTCTGTCTGTAATCTGTCTGCTTTTCAAGAGAGAACTACTTAACGGACTTAGATTGGGTTTATTTTTATAATTTGCTTGAACATTCCGGTTGATTTTGCGACTTCTGTCATTGCACTATGTATCATAGTTCACTTGTGGTAACGATTTATTTGCTTGAATCCGAGAGACACGTAGTAGGCCGATGGGGAGGGGGCAGGGCCTTCCTAACTCACGCACCAGCATCAGGGCATGTCTTACATCCACTTAGCTAGCGAACGAGAGAACTACTTAACGGATTTAGATCAGATTTTTTTCCATAATTTGCTTGAACATTCTGGTTGATTTTGCGAATTCTCTCATCGTGCTAAGAATCATAGTCGGAGACAGATTCTGATTGGCCGAGGGGAGGAGGAAGTGTAACATCAGAAGTGAGGAGCCGGGCAGGGCCCTCCTCACTGTCCTGTTTCACTACTACGCGAGCGGAGCTGTGGGGGACGGCCAGTACATGATAAAAGTGTTACTTTATCTTCCACCTGTTCTGGTACTCTATCTTAATAACAATAATTCTTTACATTTATTTAGAGCATTTCTCACTACTCAAAGCGCTTTACAAAGTCAGTGGGGAGCCACTTCAGCCACCACTAATGTGTAGCATCCACCAGAATGATGTGACAACAGCCATTTTTGCACCAGTATGCTCACTTACATTAGCTATTAGGTGGTGAAGGGGTAAAAAAGATAGCCAATCAGACACAGATGATGATTAGGGGGCCAGAATAACTAGGCAGTGGAGAGCAATTTAGCCAGGACATCGGGATACACCCTACTCTTTACGAAGAATACCCAAGGATTTTTTATGACAACAAAGAGTCAGGATTTCAGGTTTTACGTCTTTTCTGAAGGACAGTGCAATTTCTTATAGCACAGCGTCCCATCACTGCACTGAGGCATTGGGATCAACATTCATACCATAGGGTAAGCGTTCCCTACCTCACCAACACCTCTTCTTGTTCCCTAAGGTCATAGATATAAAAGACAGTGTAACATATCAGAGCTATAACAGGGATTAGGGAGAATTTAGCTCAAGTCTATGTAATAAAGAGTATAGGGGAGTAAAGGGGAATAGGATCATCCTAGGACACACAACTAAACAAAATATACAGTATATAGCAGTGTTTCTCAACCTTTAAGTATTTGCGACCTTGGTTTTCATAACAGTTTTAATTGCGTCCCCCCTAACATTTTTTTGAAATGTAGATGTATATTTTATTATGCCTACTTAACTTTTATCGACATTTACTGTATCTAACTCTATATTTATTGTTCTAGTATCAGAATGTAGTTTAAGTTAATTTGCTTTGGTTTCAACAGATTTTTTTTTCATATTTTTGTTTCTTGTTTTTTTTTTTCACATCCTCGCGCCCCCCTTTTTGTTACTTTGTGCCCCCTTAGGGGGCCCCCCCACAGGCTGAGAACCACTGGTATATAGTATAAGTGTAGTATGTAATATATATATACATAGTGACAAATAGGGGATCTTGTAGTACCCCAAACCTCAGACATAATTTCACAAACACAAGTCCCCAGTTCACATACAAAGTTTATTATAATGAAATACTATACAAATAGGTTTTATTTTAATAATAAACACAAGCACAACTCTCCTCTTCTC
Organism: Polypterus bichir lapradei; assembly: GCA_026402145.1. NCBI lineage: Eukaryota > Metazoa > Chordata > Cladistia > Polypteriformes > Polypteridae > Polypterus > Polypterus bichir. Next base: position 24,624,013 of record JANRMT010049829.1, on the reverse strand, counting down.
TCTTTTCCTCCTCCTTCCACTCCATGCAAGCTTTGTCCTTCTTCCATCTGACACTGACTCTCCTGGACGAGGTCAAGGGGCTTCTTTTATCTTAGGCCCAGGAGTACTTCTGGTGCTGGGGTATAGCCTGTTGGAAGCACTTCCGGGTCAAGCAGATGCCCCACAAAGTAGAGATCACAGATCCCTGCAGCAACCCCTAGTGGCACCCATGGAACCCGACAAGACGCCTCTATGGGATTACAGTTCCTAGCATGCATTGAGGGTGTCTGTAAAGGTAACATCACCCTGGGATGCAGCCACCTAGTGTTTTGGATGAGCATGTATCCTTGCCAGGTTGCCTCCTCTGGTCCTTCAATCACACTGGCCTCCCACCCAGGTAAGGGTTTTCAGTCCATCCCTGCCTACATATTGGCATCTTTATCAGCCTTCTGCCAAGTAGATGTGGGTGTGTCTGATGTTCCATGCCCACTCACTGCAATGTTCTCCCAGCCAGGTAAGGGATTGGGGACACCAGCCCATGTGTGCCATATACATATATTTTTTATCTGATATTCCTTATTAATCCCCAAGGGGAAATTGTCTTTTTTCATAACCTTTGGGGGTCAGAGCACAAGGTCAGCTATTGTACAGCACCCCAGGAGCAATTTTCAGGTAAAGAGCCCAATGGAGTAGATGCACATAAAGAATGGATGTCACTGGATTGTGCTTTTTTTGGCAACTCCTTTTGTGACTTTCTGCTGTTTTTAGCTTTCTTTTGTTATACACAGCATTTTTAAAATAAATGTTTCGCTTATAAAGATTCTGCGTTTGCCCTTTTCATTTCCTAGTTAAGGGATTGCGATCATCCCTTTTATGCGTGGATATTTTTGATTTAATGGGAAATGTAAGAATATATTGTTGAACTTTGGTTTAGAACCGCATTATGGCCCTAATGTGGGCTGAAACCAGATAGTCTTGGTGGGTCTCAGGATTCCTTTGTGTGCCCCCCTATCTGCGCAGACTGGTGGCCTCACACCACTATAAGCATTTTGAGTGGGTGGCTCACTACTCTCAGCCAGCATCCACAGGGAATCTTTAATTTTAGTTGTGCTTTAGTAGTGCTGTCCAACATAGGTGAGCATTTCTGCATTTATCGTTTAAAAGATCTGCAATGATTTGGCAATTTATCAAATTTATGGCATTTACCTATTAGATGACACAGGAAAGGGGATATTAAATGGAGATTTTAAACCCACAGGGAAAGAGAAAAGCTTCACAGGTAATTGTAAGGAGATATGATGCCCTCCTTTTCATGCCTTCTAATGTATTGCTCAGTTATGGCCCAGTTGTTTTCAAATTCTGGCTTCTGTTTCTCCCACCACTTAGTCTTTGGACTCGGAGACCATTTTAGCTCTGGTAAGAGGTACCTTTTAAGTCTCATTCCAGGGTCACCTCCAGATCAAACCAGGGGTAGCTCCATACAGCCACGGGGTCCATTGTATGTTTGAAGCATCAACTGAGCTCTGAGTGGCATTCAATGTACCAGACACCCAAGGCCGTATTCCATTCCAGACAGCCTGTTTGCTTTTTGGAATTTGACACCTTCACCACGTGGTAAAGCTGTGCTGAATCTGTGCCAGTTCTCCATTCAGCTATTTGCAATACAAAACTCCTGAACAAACTCATCAGTGAAGCCAACGCCATCACAGGATAGACCCTGGGAAAAACTGGGATCTTTTATTCCTGCTGTTATTAGGCAGTGCGACACTCCCTGCAGTGTTTCCTTGCTTCATTTCAGCCTGAAGTTATAGAAAAGACTTAATATACTACAGTTATTTTATCACAGTTATTGTATTATATATTTTTTTTACAATTCTATTGTCTTATTATATATTGTACTGTGTATTTTACATTTTTTCTGCTGTATGCATTTGAATTTCCCCTTGGAAATTAATAAAGGATATCTAATCTGTGATGGACTGACCGGTGTCCAGGCCGGGATTGACCTTGCTCTCTTACATGGCCTGGAAGCCAAAATAAGGGATATTCAAGTAGAGAGCTGCAAACTTTTCTCAATGCACTAGGACGTGGACATGGAGGGATGCTGTGGTCACAGGTATACCAGAGCTGGCATCCTATGGATGTGTTGGGTGGGGCAGCCCCTTTTTCCAGTCAGGAGGTCAGAAATACTGGATAGTGTAAGACTGCCTGCTATGGGCAGATCATTCCCTGGTTCACTGGGTGTCAGCATCCTTTCTGGTGAGTCCTGGTATGAATGCTTGCAGGGCAGCTTGAGAGTTGTGGTCCAGTAGGGCTTCCTGACAGGTTCTGCAGTGGCCACTAGGGGTAGCTGTTGGGAATTAACTGCTGAGTGGCCCGGAAGTACTTCCAAGAGAAAATAGATTGATCACCAGAAGTATTCTCAAGTCGGGTGTTAAAAGAGAGAGCCTAATGAGTTGGGAGCAGGTGCTAACTACTTGTTTCACCCTTTCACTGCCTAATAACAAAAGTGTGGTGACCATTCTGGTGCAAGAATGGCTGCCATCACGTCTTTCAGGTGGATACTGCACATTGGAGGTGGCTGAAGTTGTTCAGCTCCTTCTTCACCACTACAGATCAGTATTAAGATTGCATAACTGTGCTTGCCATCACAATATGTCTGTCAATCTCACCATCCCCTTTTCCCCCACTCATGAAGAAGACCCCGAGATGTTTAAACTCACACATTGGGAACTGTAGTCTATGGGTTCAGCTCTGTTGGGTCCGTGGGTGTTGCCTGTGGGCACTGAGGGGATTAGCAAGCCTTACTTTGTTGGTCTCCAGCCTTACCCAGAAGTACTCTCGGCCCACAGTTTCGGGACACCAGAAGTACTCCTGGGTGTTACATAAAAGGAGCAGCCTGGTGCAGTTTGGGGAGCCAGAGTTGGGAGGAGGAAGACAAAGCTTGCCTGGAGGAGCGGAGGAGAGAAGGAAGGAGAGACAACAGAATTAGAAAGTGTGGTTGCAGTGTGGGAAACACTTACTTGAAAATGTTTTGCACCAGTAAAAAAGCCCTTTGTACCTACCAAACTTGTGTCTGAGCCTTTGTGTCAGGTGTTTGGGGAGCTGCAGCACCCCCTGGGGACCACACAGTTTACAAAACTGAAAATCGATTGGCATGTCACATTTAGTGATTGCATGATGACTTTCCAACACACTCGTGCCCCTGTGACTAAAGACAAAATCAAACCTGTTTGATTTCATCAGGGTGAGTTGTAGATTATTTGGACAGGGTCACTGCACATGTCAGACTACATGACTGTTCTTCACCAGAACACACAACCGATTCAAATTATGTAAATGAATGCTATGACTGAAAATCAGTGGAAATGTCATCAAATGTGACATGGATGTCCTTTACTGACTTTAGTCTGTTTACCAACCAGCCCTTGTTCATCTCCTGGTCAATTTCTCACAATAATTCAGGACAAGTGTCAACCTGTGCATTACACTTTCCATTTAAAGTCAATAAAAAATGTCTAAAAATGGAAGCAAAACATACAGCAGCAGTTGCCCTTACTATGCTCTCCTTATTTAATCACCTTATAGGCAAACATTTCACACTTGACTGAAAAGTTGTCAAACCTGTTTAAATTGTGCTGGCAGCAAACATCAAGTTATTTTATTGGACAGAGTGGCTGCTGCACCCATTAAGAAGCAGAGAAGACGTCAAAGGAGTGTAAAGAGAAGGTGTATTCTGTTATACAGTACGACAATTCTTTTCATTTCCTTATATTTTATTTAGAACGTTCACTCTGGTGACTGTGCAACTTCTCATCCATTGGCCAAAGCTCAGGCACCTCCCCTTTTAGGCTGTTGTTTATTTTTCCGTCTTCTGTAATTTCCGCATAACTGGCATTTTAATCAGAGGAGCGCTATGGAAGAATCAAGCCTCTCGATGTCATGGGATGCGTTGACCTGTTCCATATGTCTGGATATTCTAAAGCATCCTGTGTCACTACAGTGTGGACACAGTTTCTGCTTGGCATGCATTACAGATAGCTGGGATCAAGCAGGGGTTTGCAGTTGTCCACACTGCAGGAAGACCTTCACCCAGAGACCGGATCTGTGCATTAACATACACCTGGCTAACGCAGTGGAGAAGTTAAACATGGCATCTCAGAGTAGAGCTGGACCTGATGACATAGAGTGCAGTTTCTGTAGTGAAGTCAAGCTCAAAGCTGTCAAGTCCTGCCTCACCTGCTTGGCCTCCTACTGTGAGATTCACATCCAAACCCACAACAAAATCAATACCTTGAAGAATCACAACCTGGTGAATCCAACGAGAAACATCGAGAATTACATGTGTTCACAACACCAGAAACCTCTGGAGCTGTTTTGTACTGATCATTGTGTGTGCATCTGCAGCTCGTGTGTGGCTGATAAACACAAGAACCACCACACTGTCCTTCCTAAAATGGAAAGAGCAAAGAAAGAGGTAAGTGTGTCCTTTAGCTAACTGACAGTTTGACTTTAAGTCTTAATGATGTGGACTTGCTTGTGATTTGTGTGTATGTTAGATTAAAAATCTTCGTGAACTGATGAGTACAGAGGGGTGAAATCAGAATCAGAGTCACATTTATGGGTCAAGTGTGCTTGTATACAAGGAATATGACTCGTTTTTTTATGACTCTCCAAGTATAGTGACATGACAGACATGTACACAATTGATAAGTGCAGGAAATACTGAAATATATACATTTTAATTATAAATAAGTATACTGGCAGATATTGGGTTGGGTTTAGTGACCGTACTGAGAAAGGAGGGCCATTTGTGAGCTTGATGACCTGTGACAAGAACCTGTTCTTATATCTGCTTGTTTTACGGTAGTTTAGACTACAATGCCTGGCAGATGAGAGAAATTCTAAAGGGTTGTGGCCTGGATGTGAGAGGTCGGTTATTACTTTCTCTGTCTGCTTCATGACTCTGGAATTGTACAGGTCCTCTCAGGTGGGAAGATTGGTGCCAATGATCTTTTCAGCAGAGATGACTTTTCGCTGTAGCCTGTTCTTCTCTTGTTTAGTTGTCAATCCAAACCACAGTGAGATGGATGAGCTGAGAGCAGACTCAATAATTGTTGCATAGAACTGAATCAGCAACTCCTGTGGTAGACTGAACTCCTTAGGCTGTCACCAGAAGTCCATCTGCTGCTGTGCCTTTTTCATTATGGAGCCTAGGTTGGTTTTCCATGTCAAGTCCTGGGTGATCATAGAGCCCTCAGATGTGAAGGTTTCCACAACTGACACATTATTGTTAAGAAAGGAGAAGGAATGTAATATCTGGAGACCCCTTCTGAAGTCCACTTTCATCTCCACACTTTTGAGTGTGTTTAGCTCCAGATTGTTCTCAGCGGACCAATCGGCCAGCTGCTGAACCACCCTATGGTATGCAGATCCATCACCATTCCTAATATCACCAATAATGGTTGTGTCATCCATATATTTGAGGAGGGGTCTTTAGAGGTGCAGTCTTTAGTATAAAGGGAGAAGAGCAGTGGGTAGAGTACACATCCCTGTTGGGCACCAGTGCTGATTGTACGAGAGCTAGTGGCAAGTTTCTCCAGTTTCACCTGCTGTTTCTTATTTGTGAAGAAACTGGTAACCCCACTGACAGGTGTAGGCAGGGACAGAAAGCTGGGTGGGGTCAGAGTGGAGGTCTTCCATTGGATTATTGGGTTACATACTGAGCTGAGGTCCACATACAAAATCCTTGCTTAGGTCCCTGGACTGTCAAGATGTCGTAGGATGCAGTATCAACTGAATCATCCACTGACATACTCGCTTTGTAGGCAAACTGAAGGGGGTTCAACACTTTGATGTCCTTCAAATGAGGTAACACCAGTCTCTCAAGGGTTTTCATGACCACAGATTTTAAAGCAACAGGCCTATAGTCATTCAGTCTGGTTATGCAGGATTTTTTGAGATTGGTATGATTAGAGCTTCTTTGAAGGATGAGGGAACTTCAGACGGCACAAATGACTTGTTAAAAATCCACGGTAAGACAGGTGTCTTGGTTGATTAGCACCGATTTTCAAGCAGGAGGGTGAGACTCACCTTGGTGTTTTGTCGCTTGAAGAGCCAGTGCACATCCTCTTCACAGATATTTAGTGCGGGATGAATGGTAGAATGTGTTGGGGAGAAGGTTGTGGTTGTTTGTATGGTAAGGAATCTGGAGCCGGCGTGGGGTGTGATTTTGGGTTTATCAATCCTGCTGTATAACACATTCAGGTCATCAGCAGGTTGATTGTTCTTAGACATTTTCCTGCAGTTGGTGATATATTACAGATCTTTCCAGACTGACACAGGATCATTGGCTGGAAACTGATTTTTCAGCTTTCAGAGTCAAACTGAGATCTTTTTTCAGTGTTTCCTGTACCCAGTTCTATAGGCAGCTTCCTTGTCTTGACGAAGCTGCCTGAGCTTTACTGTAAACCATGGTGTGTTGTTAATATATTTTAACCAGATGTCAGCTTGTCCAAGATGTATGGTTCAGCCATAAAGTTTAACATACTTTAGCCTGACTTAATGTTTGTGCTTTACATTTTCCTGTCAAATGTGAGGATTGACTGACCTTTTTGCTACTTCTTCTGCAAGTCTGGCTAAATCCATTCAACGATAGTTTTTTAAAACTAAGCTCATTTACAGGGCCATGGGGTGCTGAAGCCTATCCTAATAGCTTAAAGTACAATCCAGAAACCAACCATGGGTGTGTGGTAGACAGCCAGAGCCCTTACATGGCTAGAAAGCCTGGGTTATGGAAGGATAAGGGGACAGCATATATTTTGTACTAAACTGCTGCTGAGAAGCTGAAAGAGGACTTGCAATATTGTTATTTTTTCTGCTTTATATTTACTGAATAATTGTCTTGAGAAAGTGCATTGTCATTTGATTTTTCAATTTTTTTCCTTGAGAGTGCAGAATTTCGAAAAAACTGCGTCCTTCACCAGCTGAGAACTAAGAAGGAACTGAGCAGAGAAGTGGAGCAGCTGCTTTATGCAAATGAAGTCCTCTACCAGAAGCGAAGTGGAAGGATGAAAGTTCGGTGAAAGTCAAAGATGGCTTCCTCGAGTACACTCAGTAATCCCTATTCTGTTAGCTTCTTCTTACTCCTTACAATACCGTATGAGACACATACAGATTCGATATATGGGTTGAGGGGTTTGGTTCTTCCCACTGGATTGTTCCTCTTGCAACAATGAGCTGTCATCTAGCCCTGTGTTGAGGTGGTGCCTCGCATTCCCCCAGGGTTCCATGGGAGTTAGAGCTCTGCACAGCCCTGTTGGGTTCCATGGGTGATGCCAGGGGGTGCTGCAGGGAATGTGGAGCCCTATTTTTTGGGACTTCCGCCTCACCAGGAAGTGCTTCTGTTTGCAGGATAGAAGAAGCCCACTATCATTGCTCCAGGAGCCAGAGTCGAGAGGGAGAAGATAAAGCTTGTCAGAGGAGTAGTGGAGGCAGAAGACAAGAGATATGAAGAAAGAAAGAAAGAAAGAAAGAAAGAAAGAAAGAAAGAAAGAAAG
>JANRMT010049829.1:24597466-24616465 GCA_026402145.1 Polypterus bichir lapradei | reverse complement strand
AAGAAAGAAAGAAAGAAAGAAAGAAAGAAAGAAAGAAAGAAAGAAAGAAAGAAAGAAAGAAAGAAAAAGGCATTGATGTGTGCTGATTTATAATGTGTTGCTGAATTTATGGCTATGCCTTTCCATGTTGGGTTTAGGGAGCTGAGCGCTCCTTGAAGTCCACAGGTGGTATTATTGTCAAAGCACAAGGTGCCATCAGCCACACAGCCACATTCATTCCTAATATCACTTAAATCCAGTTTAAGTAGAGCAGGAACCAGGAGCCAATTTCTGCAACACCAACAGCAAGTCATGAAATAATAAAATTGGTCCCAGTCCATTGCAGTCTGCACTTACACATCCTTGTTTTTCACACTGGTCCAATGGCCTGCTCCATCTCTTAATTGACTATAAAAGAAATTCGTAAATCAGATTCTGGGCCTTATTGGGTTGGATTCAAATACCTAAATCCCTCAACAGTTTACTTCTCTCAAAGTATTTACTTTACAGTAAATATCACATGTGGATGGATGGCAAGGCAGCTTAGGGGGTAGTGCTTCCACGTCATGGATCCTGTGTCTGGGGTTCAAACCTGCACCAGGTTCTTGTCCAGGTTCAGGAAGGATGTCAAACTCAAGGCCCACAGGCCAGATCCAGTCTTTGGACCTTTTTAAAGCAACAGCCTTCATCAACATTTAAAACATGTTACATACAGCCTGTGACGAAAATTAGTTTTCTTAAAGACCCCTTTTAAAGTGTGTTTTATGCATATATTGTATTTGCATATAATCTACATTTACACAAGGTATTAAAATCCATCTCCATTCTCTCATCACACTGCAGCTACTAACTTGTAGTGAGAATGGAGACTGGGCTACTCAAAATGACTCAACAAGATAAGGTTAAAAGCAGGTGGCACTGCCAAACATGTGACAGTCTCATCTCATCAGTGAGATGACAGCTTGATTTCACACACACAGCTGCTGCCACTCCATTTAGGTTTCAAAGCTACGCAGGTGTCAGGGCTGAGCACACGTCAGGGGCCTATCTGACTTGACGATTGTATGCGCATTGTGGCTGGATGCGGCAATGACAGGTCAAGTAACAATGAAAAGTTGGGTTGAGTCATCCCCTTTAATACGATTGACCAAACTAAAGATCACAACTTAAGGAGTAAAAGAAAATAGCCATTTGGGCACAACAACAAAACAACAAGCTCTCTTAGGCTGTTGTATTGGAAAAATAATCTCTCCCTCTCATTTTTCAGCAGTCAATGAACCAGACAGGAGGAAGCTTTCCTTCCTGCTTTGATTTTCCTTTCATGAAAGGGGACGCTTTTCAGCTGGAATCTGACAGACAGGAAAGTGCATTTGTATATTTATAGAATATTCAGGTTGCATAGCAGTTCTGTTGTTTTAACATTTACTCTGATTGGTTCATTAGCTTACATTACATAGAGAGCTGACTTACTTACATTCTCAGAAACTTTTCAAAACTTCTTTCATTCTCTCAGACTAGCTCTAACCACTTCTTTCTGTCTCTTGACCTTGACCTACTCTTCTGCAGCTTGCCAAAGCAGTTTCATGTCAGCACACCCAAGCCTTCCTAGTATCTAATGCTTATAAGAGCAGCTAGTAGTCCTTTAATACGTAAGTATTACTGTTTAGATAGAGAAATAAAGATTTTGCAAAATACAGCTTTGTGAACTGGAGTGGAGCAGCACACTGCAGCATTACCACCAAGGGGGTCATTCACCCACCTGTTATTCAAAGTATATGTACTGTACATACATGAGAGCAACAATCCAGTGGGAACAACCAAACCCCTCAACCCATATCGAATCTGTATGGGTCTCAAACTGTATTGTAAGGAGTACGAAGAAGCCAACAGAATAGGGATTACTGAGAGTACCCGAGGAAGCCACCTTTGACTTTCACCAAACTTTCATCCTTCCACTTCGCTTCTGGCAGAGGAATTCATTTGCATAAAGCAGCTGCTCCACTTCTCTGCTCAATTCCTTCTCAGTTCCCAGCTGGTGAAGGACGCAGTTTCTTGAAATTCTGTAATCTCGAGGAAAAAAACAGAAAAATCAAAATAACATTGCACTTTCTCAAGACAATTATTCAGCAAATATGAACTATAAAAAAATAACGATATTGCAAGTCCTCTTTTGGCTTCTCAGCAGCAGTTCAGTACAAAATATATTCCAACATGGTGTCGCAAACACTAACGCAGAGTATGCCCAACAGACAGACAGACAGAAAGCAGTTTCTCTATTTATATATTTATATTGTGTACTTTTTGACAGTATTCATTTCCTTTTATTTATTTCCTTCCATGTGTTGTGCCTTTGTACAGAGCCAACTAAAGGACCTTCAACGGAACACTCAGAACAGAATCAGTGACAGACAGAAACAACTAGAAGTGCTGAAACAGACCATCAAAAACGTTAAGGTGAGATCCGCCGTCAGCTCTGTCATGGCTGCTTTGCTTTGCTGTCGTTCTATGAGCGCACCCATTATCCTGATTCTCCTCCTCATTAGTCATGTCGGCATCCTGCAAATTAACTACAGAATTAGGTCCTGCATTGCTGCGAGGTGTTTCATATTGCATGCATGCTTTGAGCCGCATGGACTCCCTGGAACTTCTGGTTCATTTCTTGGTGTGTTCATTTTAATGCTCTCAATCCCCCAACACACCATTTTCCCCTTAGGCTTATTCAGTTCCTCCCCAAGACTTTTCCTTGTACTACCAGCTTGGCCATCAAGAGAAGGTAGAGAGAAGTATGACAATACAAAAGGTTTACTGCAAAAAGGCAACTTCTCTGGTGAGATTTAGGCACTTGCAGATACTGGAGATTTGCTGAGGAGATAGAAATGTACATAAACTGTGCAACATTAAATGGACAACCATCCTCCAGGGTAAAGTTGTTGACTTTCTAGTAAAAAGAGAATAGTATCTAAGAAATGGAAATGGTAAGAAGAAAGATTAGAGCAGATGATGAATATGCAGAACCCCTAAAAATGCCATTCTCTGTGTCAATCAGGGCTCTGTAGAGACCGAAGAACAACAAAGCATGGAGGTTCTCAAAGACCTGATCGACAGCATTGAGGAAACCTGCCAAAAAATAACCCAGCTTTTCAAAGATCAAGAAAATAAAGAGGTGGAAAGGTTTAAAGAACCAATTGAACGACTTGAGAACGAAATCGAGGTGCTAAATAAGAGAGACTCTGAGCTAACTGAGCTTTCAGAGACAGACAATGACATCTACTTCCTGCAGGTGAGAAGTGCTACCATAGGGAAAAGATCTAATGAAGTATATCTTCTTTCAGTTTCCTTATTTCTTTGCTCTGATATTGCAGACCTTTCCATCAGTGTCTACCCCAATTCACGAGGTAAGCCATCCCAGCGTTGACGTCAGCACAGACTTCTCGGGTGAGCTTCTGAGGAAAGAATTGTCCCATCTGAAACAAAGTGTGGAGGAGATCAGCCAGTGGGAATTTGTAGAAGAAACTGAGGAAGGTTTGTCAATTTGAAATACTAATATACAGGTACTGTGTCATACTTTTATGATTTCATGAAACAGATTTTGAATTAAATCAGGATAAATACATTATCATTCACTCTTAAATTTTCTAATCAACAAATAATCATACTGGCAAATCATCTAATAATAATTATTCTACTGCAGTGGGATGGCACCGTGCCCGGGGTTTGTTTCCTGCCTTGCTCCCTGTGTTGGATGGGATTGGCTCCAGCAGACCCACGTGACCCTGTAGTTAGGATATAGCGGGTTGGATAATGGATGGATGGATGGAATAATAATTCTTTACAAATAATATAGTGCTTCTCTCACTACTCAAAGCACTTTAATGAGTGGGTGCCACTTCAACTACTACTAATGTGTAGCACACCCTGGAATATGCAACGACAGCCATTTTACTCTCAACACACATTAGCTGTTAGGTGGTGAAGTAGTGAGAGATAGTTAGCCAATTAGAAACAGGGGATGGTTAGGGCGGGCAGAATCACTAGGCCATGGTGGGCAACTTATCCAGGACATTTGGATACATTCTACTCTTTATGAAAGACGCCCAGGGATTTATATGACCACAGAGTGTCAGGACATCAGTTTTACATCTCAACCAAAGAGTGGCACCATTTTTACAGCACAAGTGTTCCCATCACCGCACTGGGGCATTGGTGTCCACATTCAGACCACAGGGTAAGTGTCACCCGCTGGCATCTCCAACAGCCCTTTCAGCAGCAACCCAAGCTTTTTCCTGGTTGGTCTCCCATCCAAGTACTGGCCAGGCCTGAACATGCTTAGCTTCAGGAGGATCACCTCTTCTGAAGTGCATGAGTTGTGTTTGTAGGCTGTGTTGAATTCAACATCTCTTGTTGGTGTTGTGCCTCCATCACTAGACTGTGGAGGACGTACAAATAAGAATTTCATTATACTGTGTGTACACAACAATAAAAATGAATAACCCAGCCACATCTTCTTCAGATACAAACCAGGTTCAGTGATGCTTAGCAGTGTGCACAGGCACCATTTACTTCGCTTTATTCAGCTGATGTTATTTTTATTCTACATTAAATCTATTAAATATAACAATAGAGATGAGAAAAATACAACTGCTTGTTGATTTTTTTTCAATTAGCACATCTGAAAGCCTACGGAAGCAAAAAATCTGTTAAAACAAATGTAAAATTCTTCTAGCACATGGATAAAGAAAGTGGACACTGCACATATAATAATCTTATTAAGGCTTTGCACAAATTCTGGGACAAATACAAGACTAACCATATGGCTGTTATGTTAGGAAATATTCAATTATCTTTTCTCAAACCAACGCTGTATGTTCAGATTTGGACTCAATCTTAAATAAAGAAAAAGTATAAATAGAACAAATAAATTAAATACACATATACCACATACACAGGCACCAAGATAAACTAGAACAAAAGTCTGGCCAAATGTTTGTGGATACCTAACACCGATAAGAGTTTGTTGGACATACCTTTCCAAAACCATAGGCATTAATATGGACCATGACTAAACCACCCTCCGTTCTTCTGAGAAGTCTGTTGGAGTTTGTGCCCATTCAGCCAAAAGAGCATTTGTGAGGTTAGAAACTGATGATAGGTGAGAAGATCAATTTAGGTGTTCAGTAGGATTGAGGTCAGGGTTTAGTGCAGGCCACTCGAGGTCCTCAATGCCTTTAGGGACCTGAAAAGGGCCTTCCCCAAAGTGTTGCCACAATGTTGGAAACACACAATTGTCTGCAAAGTCTTTGTGTGATGTAGCATTAAGAGTTCCCTTCACTGGAACCAAAGGGGCCTAACCCAAACCCTGACAAACATCCCCAGACCATTAACTCTCCTCCACCAAACTTTACAGTACGTACTATGCATTCCAGAAGATGGCGTTCTCTTGGCATTCATCAAACTCAGATATGTCCGTCAGAGTGCCAGATAGTGAATTGTGATTCATCGCTCCAGAGAACTGTTTGTCCAATAGCAACATGTTTTACACAACTCCAGATGACACTGGACATTGTGTGAAGCGACCTTAGCCTTGGAAACCCATTTCTTGAAGCCCCCGACACACAGTTCTTGTACTTAATGTCACCTCCGGAGGCCATGAGTGATGCCACAGAAGACTGGTCGATTTTTACATGCTATGCGCTTTAGCACTCAGTGGCCCCACTTTGTGAGTTTTCTTGGTCTACCAGTTTATGGCTGAGCTGTTCTTGCTCCTCAACTCTTCCATTTCACAATAATAGCACTTACAGTTGAGGCAACTCAAACTAACAAAATTCAAAATCTGAAATCAAATATAAACTACTAAAATTGGGCAGAAAATCAAAAGACCTAAAAAAACGTAAACAATCACTTCTAATGGTTAAGAATCCAAAAGAAATTTAAGAAAGAGGAAGTCAAACAATAAAAGCAAGAGCTATTGACCTCGCAGAGCTTTATATAGGCTGTGAGTGAGTCAACCAGAGCTGCAACATCAGGGGTCCCACCCCCTTGGGCTCAACATATAAGAAACAAAGCTAATCATTAGCAGACTTGACATAATTAAACATAGCAAAATTACTCAGAAACAAAAAAAATACCAGTGAAATCATGGTACAATAAGAAAAAAAAACTCATTAGGTAAAACACAAAAGGATACATGATGGAGCTCTGGCTGAACCATAACAAATACTGTGATACAAAAACAAACATAATAAATGAATGACACATTCTTGGAACTCAATTGTTGACCTCGTTCTGTTAATTAAGGAAAATGAATTGTGTTGACAACCTGTTCAGGTTGCTGAAGTTCTAATTCACTTGTTTTATTTCCTCTTGTGTTCTTCTCTCATTGTATGTGTGTCACTAACACACTGGAACAAAATATCTGTAGTCTTTAAATGGATATTTGTTTTGTGAAGGTATGCCACAGCAAACAAATGGCCGCCATACCATAAAATACCATTATACTGGAGCCAGTCCCTGCCCAACCCTCAGACCTTACAATGGCACAGCATCTCCAGTTAAAGTAGAAGTTGTATTTTTTATAGATAGAGAGTACTTTATTAGTTCCCATTCACATTTTCCTCACTCTGATCAGACCTTAAAGTGCATTCCAACAGTAGCCCATTTCCTTTTGTTTAAGTAGAATACAGTAGCTTCTCCTCGCCCTCATGTTGCCTTTTCTCAGGGAATTTTATTCTTAAGTGCTCCTACTTTTTTATTGGGGGGGTGAGTGGGGCTCACTAAACTTGGTACCCCCCACACATGATAAACTCAATCCACACGCACACTAAAGTGCATACACACCCTTAAACACTGGCTATGGTTGGCGGCTGCACAGCTTAAAATTCCTCTAGGATTCCTGATAGGGACTTGCAAATTAGGCTACAGTAGACCTGACCATTTCATGTTAAATCTTCAGATGGGCAGAGGAGGGGATGTCAGATTTGATTTGAATAAGACGTAGCATTGAATGTCTGAGTGACTGGGAATTCTTATACTGTCATGGAATTTATAATGGCAATACAATTGTATAAAAATAATATATTAGTGGTCAATTGAAGAAATTATGCCACTACTTTTGATTTTTCAAATTCCTACTCTCTCTGTTTTTGTAGGACATCATCGTTCAACTTCCAGACTAAGAAAATCAGTGATGAGGAGCAGTAAGTAATGTTAATGTTAACACTTTAAACACATCATCATCTTGACTGCGCTGCCCAGGGTTGCTTCCTGTCAGAATCGGCTCAAGCTTCCTGCAAACGCAAGTTGGACTGATTGGGCTGGAGAATGTTAAGCTATGTTATTACTTTGGCTTAAACATCTAGGAATGAAGTTGTGGTGGAACATGACACGAAACCTGGATCCTACTCAACCAGGCCCTTGAGCAAGGCCCTTAACCGGAAGATTCCTCCGGAGGCTCTTGTACAATGGCTGATGCTGTGCTTTGACCTTCAAAAGAGAGAGAGAGAGAGACAGAGGTTAGGAGCAGGCGCTGATACAGCGCATTGCCGCACCCACCACATGACAAATCAACTCAGGAACCCAGATTAGGACTTGAGTGCAGCGGGTGACACCTTAGCACCATATGAGTTCAGATGGAATGGAACCAGTGTGAAGTTTTTTTTTCTATGGTGGCTGGAGTGCCAATTCTGCCACCAACCCCCAGGTTTAACCCTGCAGGTTGTAGGACCTACATGCAGGGCTGGATGCAGATTAACGTCATACCCAGGACAGAGCAATTGCAGGTTAAGGGCCTTCCTCAAGGGCCCAATGAAGTGGTGTTACTCTTGGCATTTATGGGATTCGATCTGGCAACCTTCCGATCGCCAGGGCAAATCCCTAGCTTCAGAGCCACCACTCCGCCCTACCTTCAAAAGGATCATGCAAAAAAACAATTGCCCCTTGGGGATTGATAATATATATCAAGTATAATAATATAAAACACGAATTTTCAAGAATAGTCTAAAACAGACCAATAGGTCAAAAAATCCAGTAAATCATTACACATAAGCAAAACACAAAAACTCACCACCGGCTTCACAACTTGTTAAACTTGAAATCTTTCACAGCTTACTTTCAATTTAAGAAGGTTGTTAATCTAATTTTTTTTATCTTTTGTAATTCTTTTCCAGCTTCCCAGCACAGCGTGATAGAAGTGCACTGCTTTGACAAGACTTGGATGTGGCTTGGAAATTTTCAAAAGGCTCTGTTCATCTTATTTTTTGTTAGCCTAGGATTTTCGTTATTTTTCATATGTAATATGCTATATTTACCTGAAATTTGCCCCCAAAGCAAATCAATTGTATACAATTCAATTAGCAACCAAAAGTGTGATGATTTGTGCAATTGGGTCACTGGCATGTTTAATGGCTCATATGGGGTTTTAAATTGCATCAATAGGTGTGTTTACATTGCAGAGTCAGAGTTAGAACACATTTGTGGCAAAAGCTGATCCTGTCAAGTAGGGCTGTAGGGCTCAAGTCCGATTCTTGAAGCCAAGTCCAGACTTGGGATGGTGTTGGGGTCAAAAATTCACTAGTGAGTTATGTTCAGATTAGATAACGTTGGGAAAAGTTTATTTCAGCATGGTGTCTGTGTGTGTGGAAAATCAAAATTGATTTTCATGTCTTAAAAATATAATCATCATTGGAAAATGATGCAGATTTTTTACTTTGGGTAGAACTCCAGTATCCCTACATCCTAGCAAAGATGCAGGATTATTAAACACTTATCCCCAAATCCTTCTGAAATAGTGTGACCTGTATCCAACAGTACAGAAATTGGTCTGCTCCATTTTGCTATGCGGCCAGGTCTGCTAATTTGCAAAATGTTTGCACAAGTAGTATTTGAGATATGTAATTTTTTTAAATATAGTCATGCACACGTGCATTCACGCACTCAAGGAAATTTATAATTTAAGACAGCTGACGGCTTGTTTGTCCTATCAGAACATATGGTTTATAGATAGATAGATAGATAGATAGATAGATAGATAGATAGATAGATAGATAGATAGATAGATAGATAGATTTTAGTATAATAGGTAGGATAAAATTGATAGATTGTAGTATAGATAGATAGATAGATAGATAGATAGATAGATAGATAGATAGATAGATAGATAGATAGATAGATAGATAGATAGATAGGGTAGGGCATCCTGGGACTTGGAGTCCGCTTTCTCAGACCTGTTGGGTACTGTGGGTGCCGCCAAGGGGAGCTGTGAAAGGACCTCGGGAGTCATGTTTCCCTTGCAGCCCAGAAGTACTTGGAATTCATGAGGACAGAAACCCCAAAGTACTTCCGGGCTGATTAAAGAAGTGGGATTCTCCATCTGACCCAGAAGTGCTGGCAAGTCACATGGAAGGAAGAACCGAAGCACTTCTGGGTCGGGTACTATATAAAGGACTGTTGGAGACCCAGCAAGCGAGCTGGAGCTTGAAGGTAGAAGACAGAGCTTGCTGGGAGGTGTGGAGGAGAGAATTGTGTTGAAATATTGTTTATGTATTGTGTTTATTGTGGTGGTGGTGCTTGAAAGGCACTGTGAAGAAGAAAAAGAATAAAAAGATCTTCTTCGTGCTTTTATCCTGTCTCTGTATATCTGTCTGTTGGGTTTAACAAGGCAACAGTGACCCCTAGTGTTCTTACAATAGATAGATAGGACTTTACTTGTCCCCGGAGGAAATTTGGCTTTTTATAGAAGCTCTTTCAGTAAATAAATACATAAATAGGTAGATACTGTAAGTAAGTAAATACATAAATATACTCTTTGGTCTGAACACACACTAGAATGACTATAAAGTAAGAAAATTCAAAAGAAAGAAAAGTTTTGACTTGGCAGTCACAGTCACAGTGAGGCATTATACAGAAATATTGGTGTTGTTATAAAGGACCCCGAGTCGCGTTTCATCACACATTTTTGCTGAGTAATTCATTGGCTGAAAGTCCTCGGTGTTGGTGTGTTATAGAGGGGATGTTCAGCTTTGTTCATAATGGCACTCCGTTTTGTTTTCATTCTCTGTTTCGCTACGGCCTTCAGGGGGTCCAGAGTGCGTCCTCTAACTCATCCTGTCCTTTTAATTAGCTTGTCTATTCAGTGGGCCTCTCTTGAAGTGAAGTTACCAGCACAGCAGACCACAATGGCCATCACAGAGTTGTAGAAGATGTGAAGGATGTCACTTCCCACATTAAAGAAATACAGTCTCCTAAGGAAGTAGAGCCTGATCTGCCCTTTCTTATACAATTCCTCTGTGTTCCAAGACCATTCCAACCTGTCACTGATGTGGACCCCTAAGTACTTGTAGAAGTGCACCACCTCTACATCCACTCCCTGAAAAGTGACCAAACATAAGAAATGAAGACACAGACACATAGACGCACACACCACCGTAAATCTGTAAGGTTGACGTGAACAGAGGTATTAAGCCATGGCATACCCATTGTAAGTGCCTGAGAGGAAGGAGAGGCATAATCTCTTGTCCGGACTTGATGCCTTAATGGTAGGACGGCTGAAGACATATCCCAGACAGAATTTTCTATAATCTTTGAGGTTGATCCGAATCAGGACACTTGATGGGAAATGGAGTGCAGAAATGTTGGGGTCCTTGGGTACCACCAGAGGGCATTGTCGGGGGAGGACAATACTGATTTCCACAAGACCCAGAAGTGCTCCTGACCAGCAATGCGGTAACACATGAAGCAGTCCCAGAAGGCCACCACCTCACAAATGGGAGTCAGAGTCGGGAGGCAGCAGATGACACTCTTAGAGGAAGGAAGGAGGAAGCAGTTGACAAAATTGGGTATTGCTTATTATTTTTTCAACGGTTGATTATTGGAAGGGTGCTTTAGACAAATAAATATCTTTTCTTTAAACCTAAAATTGTGTTGGGCATTACTGTGTCTGAGATTTGGGGCTCTGTGATGCCCCTTGATGGCCACATCATCTGTCTATCTGTGCAGCTTGCCTCCTTTATTTGACCCAAAGTGTTTAGTTTCAAATTAAATATTATTAAAGTCATTCACTTCATTCAACTTCCTGCTCATCTTACTCGACATTTATTTTTGTACATAATAAATATAATGTGTAAATGTACTTGACTGTATATTATTGTATTTTAGTATTTGGTACAGTACAATTGATTGTGTTATATTGTAAACTTTTCCACTGAGTGATTTCCTGCACCATCAATAAATTGAAATTCACATGGAAGTACCAGGTGGACTACTCCATACTTCTTTTTCTATTGTCTCTTACTTTTCTTGGATTCTGGGGTATTTTTACTCAGGCTTTTCTCATCCTAAGCCATTGATTGGTCTCATGCATGAAAATACAGGTTTTGGTCTCAAGCGACCTGTTTGTTTTTTGTGAGCACCAGGCACATTCATGTCAAGTTTCGTTAGTAGTGGTCTAAGCTTACTGTGTGTAGCTTCTTTCTGCAATTTCACCAGTTATTTTTTGTGGTCACTTGTTATAATCATATTTTTGAATATTTTGTATAATTTTTGGAATTGTTACTACTCTGTGGTACAGCACGTCAGGGCTCCATGGCAGTTCTGGTAGGTCCCATTTTCATTGTAAAATAGTGTGGCTGCACAGAGCATAGAGGGGCTGATTGATCATTCATGAGTATGAGAGCGATTGGAGCAGCTGTCCCTCATTAGCATTTCATGGAAACACCTCAGAGATTAAAGGTCTAAGTAGGTCAGAAGGAAACTGAAGAAGAAAACTGAGGAAAAGAAAGAAGGAGAAAGTACAAATGAGCTGGAGCAAGTGTGAGGGAAAGGAGGTAAAGGGATCATTGATGCCCCGTGGTGGAGTGAAGGGAATGGTGCTCCGGGGTGGATCAAACCTACTCAACAGATTGACGCAGGGGCAATCAAGGGCTCTGGGAGTCCTGCGGTGACTGATAGAGGTGGTATGAAGAGAGATAGCTGGGCTCATTGGATTCGAGGGGGTGGCTGGGATGAGAGGCAGAATGAGGGCCGCATTTGCTGGTGCCTCAGCCCTGTTGAGAAGATCTGGAAGGTGCACAGGGTAAATGACAGAGAGAAAGAGGAGCACTGGGGACGAGATGGGAAAAACATGATTCTGACTTTGATTTTATTCCTGGTTTAAACAATTTTTTGAAATTTTTTGTTATTTTTTGGACTTTTATCTTCCCCTGCACTTTTTTTTTCCGGACGATTATTTATTGAAGATTTGATTGCACCTCACTTTTGGACACTATGTTGCTGCTTGCCTTTTAATAAAATGCACTTTTCAACTTGTTGTTGTGTTCTCACTTGTTCTTGTCCATCCCTCGGTTACAAATCACCGATGCTCCAGAGGACTGTCAGTTTCCATGGCTGTAGATATTGTGTACTCTCATTTTCTTTGTAATCATTTCTTATCGTTATCTTTCATGGGAGCCATTAGCCAATGACTTAAACACCCTATCTGAACAAGGGAATGACTCTGACTTGTTTCTGACAAGAGCATCATGAGAGCTTTAGTGAAAATTATTGTAAGACTTGGCAACTGCTTTTGACTTTGATTTTTGGTTTGCAGGTTTGATGATACTGTAGATATTCAGTTGGGTGCAGTTCAATATATGTACATTATGTTTGTAAAAAATAAAACAAATTCAAAATATTATTAATAAGAAGAAAGTAACGGAGAGCAAAATATTCTATTCTGTGACGTCACACTTATTTTTTATTCTTATTTCAGACGCCCATTTTCCTCTATTTACAACCGTTACCTACAAATATGCTTTTACTTGGCGGTATAGACAGTTTATGAGATACAGAACCTCATAGGTGGTTTCTATCTATAGATCCTCTACTTTGAGTTAATTCATATTTAGTAGTCAACATTTTAATAATATTTCATTCTGACTAATTAGCAGCTCTTCCTAAGCAGGAAATAGAGCATTGCTATTTGTTGATTTGTTGATTTGATTTGTTGATTCTTTCTAAATGCCTTTAGAGGGAAAAGGTAAAAATATTTTTTAAATAGAGATTCGGAGACGAACTGTAAGTCACAAAACAATCACAAAGTCAAAACCGAGAATCTTTAGTATGAGTCATTGCAGCCATATCATTAAACAAAGACACAGTGAAAATTAGCAGTGCACAAATATTTAAATCAAGAAGACAACAGCTAATATCGATACTCTCCAAGTTTTTCAGGACTATATAAATAAAATGTATCATTATTATTATTATTATTATTATTACTATTATATCCAAACTTGGATAATCAGGAAGTGCCTGACCATACTATTCAGTGAAATTACAGGTCAAATCCTGCACAGCAACTGACAAGTTACTTTACAAAAGTCCAAAATGGCAGCACCCACAACAAACAAAATGTAATCGCAATAAGATATTAAATATTTTAAACAATTTTTTAACAATGTCCTTTACCACAAAATAAACCTTAAATATGAGATCTATATTACAAAAAAAATAAAATCACAAAATATTACAAAAAAACTTCCTTAGAAGAGATATAAAAATGCTACACAGAAATCACAGTCTTGTAATGAGCAAGAGTTGGTCAATTGAGCTGACTTTTGTTAGAAGGGCAAACAAGGTCCATCTTAATCTTGAAAATTTAGTCAGAAACTGTTATTTGTTACACAAGTAATCTTCCTTATTAATTCTGTTTTGTGAGAACTGCCTTTAGACATAAAGACAAAATCTGTGATGCAACCCCAATAATTAAAATGTTCAATATCAGCAATTCAGCAATGCACTGAGAAAACGCCCTTAGACGTAAAATGTAACAAATAAGGTGACAAAGAAAATAATGGAACAAATGCACAAAATAATTTAAAATAAATGTAAAAAATATATATACAGTATTTAACCTGCTTAACATCCTAAAATTCAGAGTCAATCAGGCCATGTCCTTTATCATTTAAATGCATTTGCTGGCAGCTTTATATCCCCTACATCTTATCCTGCCTACTATACTAAAATTAATATCTATCTATCTATCTATCTATCTATCCTGCCTACCATACTAAAATCTATCTATGTATCTATCTATCTAATGTGATTTACTCCTGCTTATCTATATTTAAAGAATAAAATAAAAGGGTCTCATCTCATTTTCTTAACCGCTTTTCCTCATGGTGGCAAAACACCAATCTAAAGATTCCAGTACTTCATGAGGAATTCCCTGGCATTCTCAAGCCAGTTAAGAGATATAATCACACCAGGTTTCCTGGGACTGCCGCAGGGTCTCTACTTCATGGGACATGTCTGGTGACTTAAGAATGCAAACCAATAGCATGCAGAACAAGTGCAAACCAATATAGTTTCCTTACAAACCAATAAAAACACACTTGAACCAGTAATAAACATGCACAAATCAATATATAGGACTAAAAAATTAAAGGCAACTTACCCTGCAGCAATGGAAATTGTGAGCAAATGAACATAACAACAGCTCTGTAACTGCTCCACATTGTCTTCTTGTATCGCACTTCTTGTATCGCTCCACTAACTTCTTCATTCCTTGAGGGAAGAAGCTTTTCAGTTGCTACCACATCCAAGTCTGCACTGCCTCCTTAATCTCACCATCAGAGGTCAGCCTGCGACCACCGTGTTTTTCAACCAGATGTGCCACAGAAATAATAGTGTAGCGCACTTGGGTCTGAACCTGAAAGGGAGCAGCTCCATAGGTGGTCAAGCCCTGTATGAGGATGACAGGAATACATGGAGAAGGAGGTATTTAAGCAGCTCCTCAATCACTTTGTTGCAGGCACAGAATTCGGGGCTCTTAGAACAATTCTCCTGACTACTAGAGTCCATTTTCATGATTTTGTGGTCTTCAGTGAGACTCACCGGGCTGGTGGAAAATAGGTATTGGAGTTGCCACTGAGGTAGAGAGGGGCGAAGGGATGAAGCAGCTAGGAGATGCCACCAAAGTGCTCACTAAGTGTCGTGTCTGCAAATGTTGATCTCGCAGCTGCTTATTGTACTGGCTTCTCTGGTAGACCCATCTATTCGCACAGTTGAGCACGTGTGTGAGATATAATGTGTTTGTTGTTAGTAGAATAATGGTGTGCCTTGGGATGGTTTTGGTTATGGAAGTAAGCTACCCCAGAAAAAAAAGGTTGGAAAACACTGGTGTAGAGCCTCTTCGAATGGACTAAAGATGTGATAATTGCATGGTACTAGATCAGAGCTGTAAGAGGGATGTGAAAGATGTTCAAACTGCCGCTGTTGTATTGACCCCACCATTTCGGCCCCTGAATGGAGATAGATGTGTGTTTTCATGGAGCAGCAGAACTATTTTTGACAACATTCTTATTCTTTGACAGCAAATTGCAGGTTTCATTTTCAGGCTTCACTCCATCTGCCCCAAGAAATCTCACTACAGCACATTGTTCAACGCAAGTATCCATGTTCATGTGACCTTGACTTCAGCTAGACTAGCAGCACAGTGCTGCACTGTGCATGTTTGAACTTCCCATAAGCCATCGCAAATGTGTTGTATTGCGTCAGCTTCAATCCGTTTCAGTTACCTCGTAATTTATTTTCTGGATTGCCTTGTAGTTCATATACAAACCAGTTGTATACAGACACCAACAATCACAGGTCATTTGAATGAGCCTAGTAGTGTACACTAGCAAACCAATAAAGTATGCATGCAAACCAATAATAAAGTGCAGGCCAAGTGCAGGAATGACAGATCGGGGAAGCAGAGATTAGTTAGGACACCAACCGGGTCATCCCTTTGTCACAGTCGTGCGCATAGGAAGCAGCTAAAGGGCTCAAAAGAAGGTAATTCCATGCCAGGCCAGGGGGTGGCAGAGTGCAATAATCCTTTCTCTTTTATCCCTACAGACCAAACACGGGAAATTCTGCCTGGATACGATGGCAGCATTTCCGGTTCCAGGCTCGATAACATCACTTCTGGTTTCGGACCCAACAACTTCACTTTTGGTTCCGGACCCGATGACCTCACTTCTGGCTCCAGGCCCGATGACATCTTCTGTTAATCAGTTCTGTTTTGGACTCGAATCTGTACACAACTTTGCATCCAATTAACTATCTTTGCAGCCTTATTTCAAGTATATGGGTGGCTGCCCAAAACCTTTTTTGTGTGTCAAGGCGTATTATTCAACACCATTTAATAAGGAAGTCCAACTGAAACAAGTGTCTTTATGGCTTCAACAATCAGGTCCTTTGGGCAAAAGCAGCGAAAGATATTTCCGTCTCTTTGCCGTCATAAATCGGGGCCATTCACAGGAGCTCCGTCCGGTGGTCTGCTCCACTCATGAAACACTCCTCCTTCAGGACCACATGGCTTCTTATGTTACAAGGACAGGCAGGGATGGGGTTAAGTGTCCTCACTGGGCCGTTTCTTGGTGCTGCGGGGTGAGAAGGAGAAAAGGCCGTTGGCGACGGTGCCCCCTCATGCCCTGGTGGGTTATCACATCTCTTCAATGAACCTGTGAGGGGACACGCATACATGACAACTCATAAACCAAATAGTGTGAACATGTAACCCAATAGATTACAGGTAAAAGTATGTGATTTATGGTCTGTTTGGCCCCTCATAGTAAAGAAGAATGGATAAAAGATTTTTGCCATTTCCCATCGCTGTTAATCTAACACGTAAAAATGATCAATTTTAACCAAAGAATCCCTAAAAGTTATTATCTAGCCATCCTTTAACTGATCCATTTCTTCCAATACTAGGGTTGTAGAAGCCTGCCCTTCATCTAATAGCTTTGAACCAAAGGCAACTTTAAACCCCCGACTTGCACCTGATGGCTGCCACAATAGGATTTCATCCCCTTTAATTCTGAAATGGAGCAAGTGGAGTCAGAAAATGAAGAGATCAAAGTTTCTTTTATTATATTAATAAACACAATCCCCCCCCGCCATTGATTTTGTGTGGTACATTTCCAGAAACTGTAGAAAACTGTCAGCATCCTTAAGCTCCCCCCAGACCTGATGTCAGAGTGTCAGAGCGATGCTTTCCAGTTGAATTTTCTTTCTAAATTAGTAAGACTGAACGGTTATTTCATTTTGCATTTGAGTGTCAAAGTAAAAATTAATTATTAGTATTATTTAAAAATATTATTATTAAGATTTTGGCTAACAATTTTCATTTGCAAGACCAGCATTCATTGCAATTGTCTACTTCATATTTTTTAAAGCAGAATATCAAGTGATTTGCTCAAAGTCACAGGGGAGGATCAAACTGGCAATCTAATGATCAGATTTTAATGGCCAGCCGATGGTCCCACACTTTCTGCCTGTATATATGCTTGAAATAAACAAAATATTAAATGTTAATTTTATGCACATTGGGCTGGCTTGGCTGTTAGTGCTGCTACTTTACAGATCCACCGTTCTGGTTTGGATTGCCAGGCCTGCTCACTGCCTATGTGGACTTTGTTTTTTTTTCTCTGGGTATTTCAATTTTCCTCCCACGTCCCCAAAATCTTGCCTGTTAGTTTGACTGTCAATTCTAAATTGTCCTCATTTAAGTGTGTTTGTGGGCACCCCACCCAGTCACAGATAATCTGCATGTTTGAAATGGACTAATTTCATTTTGTGTAATTGGATAAACAGAACATTAATTATTAGGTATCAACATTTCTGATTTATTTATAATACTAGGGTGTTGTACCGTGTTAGCCATTATGAATGTAGTGAGAAGTCGAGCAAAATGACACCTTTTATTGGCTAACTAAAAAGATTACAATATGCAAGCTTTCGAGGCAACTCGGCTCCCTTCTTCATGCAAGATTTAATACAAAAACTGGAGTTCCCTGTGTTTATATACACACTAGGACAAGTAACAACATTGCTAAATCTTTAAGTGAGACACTGATTTATTTATATAAATGTTTTTTCTTTTATTCTTTCAGCATTAAAGATGAAGGCATTTTGGAAAATGAGGTCCCTGATCATCAACCTGTATTAACTACTTCTGCTTGTTTTCATCTTTACATAAGCGTGGCGTGTTATTCCTTATTTTTACTTTTCTCTGTTCCTTTCAATATCCAGAATAAATACTCAATGAGTATTCCAACTTGTACTCACACAGCCTGCTGGTAGATGCAAGGCAGACATGCGTTAGAAGCGTATTCTGTGGCTAGTGTCACGATTGACGTGTCTCACTCCCTTTATGCTATTATTAGGTGAAGTGTTTTGGAAATAAATAGTTTTTTTGCACTTTTCTTCCAGGTGATTACCTGGCCATAGAGTGTCTCAAATTTAAACAAATAATCAGACCAAAATCCCAAATGTTGAAATCAAATGGTGCACTGAAGCCTTCCCATTCTCTTAGTTAACTTAGTGTTTGACACAATGGCCGAAGCAGACTCCTCCTTATCACAGGATCAGTTTAACTGTTCTGTGTGCCTCGACATACTGAAGGATCCCGTCTCGATACCCTGTGGGCACAATTACTGCATGACTTGCATTACAAGCTACTGGGATCTGACGGGAGAGTACAGCTGCCCTCAGTGTCGAGAGACTTTCATCATGAGGCCAGCTCTTCGGCGAAACACCTTACTGACCGAAGTTTTGGAGAAAATAAAGACTGGGCTAAGCCCCATTCCCTGTCTGAGTACCGAACCCGGATACGTGGAGTGCGACCTCTGCATGATGAGAAGATTTAAAGCGGTCAAATCCTGCCTGACCTGCCTGGCATCCTACTGCGAAGTTCACATTCAGTCCCACCAGGAATCGGAGGCGCTGAAAAGACATGTATTGGTGGAGCCACATGGAAATCTCCAACAACACATCTGCACAAAACACCAGAAGGTTCTGCAGATTTTTTGTAGGACCGACCAGATGGGTATCTGCTATTTGTGTGTAACAAGTGAACACCGGACCCACGACACCATCACACCAGAGACAGAACGAGCAACCAAACAGGTTAGAGCTTTTCTGGCATTTCAAGTGATTGAAGAGCTTTGTAAGAGGTGATAGATAGATAGATAGATAGATAGATAGATAGATAGATAGATAGAT
>JANRMT010049829.1:24557125-24597456 GCA_026402145.1 Polypterus bichir lapradei | reverse complement strand
GATAGATAGATAGATAGATAGATAGATAGATAGATAGATAGATAGATAGATAGATAGATAGATAGATAGATAGATTTTAGTATAATAGATAGGATAAAATTGATAGATTTTAATATAGTAGGCGGTATAAGATAGATAGATAGATAGATAGATTTTAGTTTATTAGGTAGGATATAATTGATAGATTTTAGTATAGTAGGTGGGATAAGATAGATAGATAGATAGATAGATAGATAGATAGATAGATAGATAGATAGATAGATAGATAGATCCCAGGGACAA
Organism: Polypterus bichir lapradei; assembly: GCA_026402145.1. Classification (NCBI taxonomy): domain Eukaryota; kingdom Metazoa; phylum Chordata; class Cladistia; order Polypteriformes; family Polypteridae; genus Polypterus; species Polypterus bichir. The sequence continues at coordinate 24,597,174 of JANRMT010049829.1, read as the reverse complement.
GGGTATTTCAGGTGTTTGGTCCATGTAGCCTGTAACGTGCCCTCTTATAAATGATTAAAATATACAATATATACAGTAGCCTTCCATAAATCTGTCTTAAAATATGGTTTGATCTCCATTTTAGTTACAAAAATGAACAAACACAATCTTTTTTTACTAATAACACACACATTATTGAGCACATCATTCAAGTATAGGCTGGGAAAAGTCTGAGAACCCTTAGATTGATGATTTGAATGAAAGTATTGGAATCAGGAGTTAGCAAATTTGGATTTCCACCAATGACATGAGATTGGAGATGTGGTTTAGAGATACTTTGACCTATAAAAAAAGACTCAAATATCTTGAGTTTGCTATTCACAAGAAGCAGGCCTCATTAAAAAGACATCTGAGAAGATCAATAATTGTTGATTTGCACAAAGCTAGAAAGGGTTACAAAGCCATTTCAGAAGGTTTAGTTACTCATCAGTCCTTGGTTAGACAAACTGTGTATAGATGGAGATGTTCGAGTACTTTGGCTACTCTCCCCAGAAATGGTCAACCAGCCAAGATAATTCAAAAGGCAAAAAGAGCTCAATGAAGTAAAAAAAGAACCCCAGAGTATGAGCTAAATACTTGAAGGAATCATTGAGACGGGCTAACATCTCGGTTCATGACAAAATACACAAAACATTGAACAGGCATGGGTCCATGGCAAGATACCAGGAAGGAAGCCACTGCTTTCCAAAAAGACTCTCCATGTCTGAATTTTGTCAAAGACCACCTTGAAACTCCACAGCCCTATTGGCAAAATGACTGATGAAACTAAGGTTCAATTGTTAGCAGCAGTACACACAGGGTAATAAAGGACAACATGAAATGATCATCCCAATGGTGAAGCATGGTGGAAGGAACATCAGGATTTGGGGCTGCTTTGTTGACTCATGTCCTGGGCAATTTACCATCATTAAAAGGAATATGAATTCCCAGATTTACTAAGATATCCTACAAGATAATGTTTGGGTGGAATTCTGCCAGTTGAAGCTCAGTAGAAGTTTGGGTGATCCAGTGAGGCAATGACTTTAAATATCAAAATAAACCTGCTAGAGAATGGCTTCAAAAAACAAAATCCGCCTTTCAGAGGGGCCAAGTCAGACCCCAGGCCTTAATCCAAAAGACAGCTGTTCACACCAGACATACTAAGAATATGGCTGTGCCGAAGCAGATCTGTAAGTAAGAATGGACCAAATTTTTTCATGAATGTTGGTCAGGAGAAACAAGAAATTCTTGTTTGAGGTTGTTGCTACCAAAGTATGCTTGACCAGTCATTAAATCCAAGGGTTCGCTTATTTTTCACACAACACACTGTGAATGTTTGATTGGTGTGTTCAATAAAGGGATGAAAGATTAGAATTGCTTATGTATCATTAGTTTGTTTCAACTTGTGACACAGATGAAGATCAGATCACATTTGATGACCAATTCATGGAAAAAGCCAGGTCATTCCAAAAGTTTCACATGCTTTTTCTTGCCACTGTAAGCCATTCCACTTTTAAATTATCCCCTTATTCTACTAAAGTAGGACATTACTCACCATAAGTGTTAACAGCCACCCAGTTAACCAGGTGAGGACCAAAAAAATGATTGTTGGCCTTTCATTGTGATCACAGTTTGACTAATCAATCCAGATGAGGCCTTACTGGCACATTATCTCTCATAGACATGATTTCACAATTTTGAATATGACAAGGTTGATCGAAAATATACTGGGACTGCATCCATTCGAACTGTCAAGTCTAAATGAATTATTTGTTTGCACCCACAGATCCAGTTAGGGATGACACTATCAGAAATCCAGAAGAAAATAAAGGAGAAGCAGAGGAAACTGTCCAAAATTCAAGATGCGATGAGCTTGCTTAAGGTGAGTTTTAGAAACAATGAAATGAGTATTAGATATAAATCAATTGGATCATTCTTAATGGAATTATTTATTGGTAGGTTCATGCCTTTTCAGTGCCGTTATTCAGGTGTACACCACAAGTCCCTGCTCCACAATATGAAGGGATGAGTAATAACAACAGCAAGTTTTATGTAGCACTTGTGATCAGTTGGATGAGTTCCTCACCCATCCCACTCCTGGACTCCTCCCAGCAGCATTGGGTACATAGCAGGCACAAACAGTGAACGGGACACCAGTCTATTGCGCGGCATTTATCCACGCTAACATTATTATCGTAATGGGCCAATTTACCTAAAGAGAACATACAGTATTTCAGACATTGGAGAAGAACCAGAGGAAAAAACATGAAAGGTTTGGGGACATCATGCAATCTCCTCTCAGACCGTGAGTTTGCTCTGTCAAGAAGTGGAACAATAGCAGGCCACAAGAGCAAAAGGGGATGGATGTTAGTTAATTTAAAAAAAACTGAAAGACAAAACTGCAAAGACAATTGATCATTGATCACAATTAAACCAAAAGACTAAATTCAAAGTGAAGATGAAACAAATGAGTAGTCAAAAAACAGAATGCTATTAGCGGAAGCACAAAAACAAGTTTTTTACAGACAATCCTGGACAACACAAAGCATGGAGCATCTCCTTATAAAGCAAAGCGATTCTGTCACACAGAGCGACTTCCAGGACAGGACTGTAAAAATATAAACTATAAGGTGTGACTATATGGGGGTGCCAATGAGCTCTGAACACCAGACATAACTCAAATACTGTACACACAGTTTAGGGATAAAATAAAATAGTTTTTATTACAAAGAGACATGTCCACGGGCTTTTTATCAATCCCATAATGTATTTCTCATTAATAAAGACCCCTTCTGCTCTTCAGTCTCCTTCCAATCTTCCATGTATGTTTTCACCCCCTCTCTCTTAACTCTGACTCAGTTGGAAGAGGCAGAGCGTCTCTCTTTATGTTGGACCTAGGAGCAATGCTGTGGCATTTTATACTGGTTCATACAGAAGTTAAATTCTTCACATCAATCCCCCCAAGGACTCCAACAGGGTAACACCTCCATACTATAATACCCAAGCAGACCTGTGAGTGTCCATGTTGGGCTCCAGCCAGGGGAGCACGGCCACCTTTTGTGCTGAGACAAGTTGTTTAAAAGGTCCACTCATCCCTTGTCCATCCATTAGATGATCATCCCAACTGGGACAGAAGCTGAGGACCATCCTGGCTGGGCTGTATCTCCATTCCTGGGCTCGTCCCGGCTGGGCAGGTTATCATTCAAAATGGCCGTCCATCCAGCCATAAACTGAATTTTGCTGAGGTAAAAAATGTGTAAAGAAATATCAGCAGAAAAATGACTTTAAGATTTTAAAAAGTTAGTAATATTTGACTAATCATATTAAACTGAGCCAAAAAACATTGTGACTCGTTCAAAGAGAACTGAGAAGCAACTCTTCCTGGACTTTTTGTATTGTAGGATGGTGGAGATCAAGTAAGGTCTTTCTATCAGGAGAATTTAAAGGAATACTCCACCCAAATATATTGTTTATGTTATTTGCATAACATTTAATGTTATGATATATGTTATACTTTATGTTACTTTAATTTGTAGCAATGACAGAATGGGATCCAAACTCATGTCACAATATCTACACGTCTAGTCATCCAGTCGTATACTTGCAAAGTGCAAAACACATGTATTTTTTGCTAAACTATTGTTAAGAAAATTACTCCAGAAAATGAAAGTAGTCCATAAACTGGAAGCCCCTTCACACAAAAGTTTTCATGGATATTTTTGACAACGTCTGCTGTTGTCCAGCCTTGGTCATCATTGAGTCCTATTCTATCAAAAATGTTGTTATGCCCTTTCTCCACAAAAACAGGAGATCTCAGCCATCACTATAAACTACATGGGATGAGTAACATACAAAAATATCATGTTAGACTGTTTTCCTTTAAAGTTGTTTGCGGAGGTCAGTGCTCCAGATGGTTTCCCCAGTACAAGATGCTATACTACAGAACGAAACTAAATCAAAACCAGAGTGAAAATTTAAATGACTTGTTGTATGAGCATAAATCTAAAATCTTTCTTTTGATTATTAAAAGTCTGGAAGCTGTTTCATGTGTGAGGCCATCTTTTATTCCATCATGATTTCATGCATTATGTAACGCGCACATCCCGAAAGTCCAAAAGGGTCTCCTCGATGAAAAGGTAGGACACACAAAATGGCAATGAAATAACACACACAAATTACTATTAAAATGTTAACAGTCAAAGAATAAAAATCCTGTTTTATTTAGTTCAGTAAACATTGCAAACCATTATTAATGCATTTTAAACAGATACACCATTACTGGAGCTGTAAAGAAGCTGTGCCCACTGTGTTGCTATAGTGCCTGCTTAGCATAATTGACGAGAGTGGAATTTTGTTCTTTACGTTAATTCTGCCGCTAGGCAGAACCCCTTTATCCATTTTCCTAATCTTAATTTTCTCCCCTGATAAAGATTCAATTTCAAATCTATTAGTAGTGTCTATCCATCTCAATAAAAGTAGCAAATAAAACACCAATGAATTATTTTATAAACTTTGAAGCAAGGAAGCAATCAGAAGCAGGAAGAAATGTAGGAGGACCAACCCATTTAATCATTACAAAAATAAAACCAAACGGGTGCATAATGCACCACTGAACAGACACTGACACTAATATCAGCCAAGTACGCTTTCAGTGGTTCTCTCGTTTCCACGTTCTGTAACTCTTAACAGACTTGTGGCTTGGTTAGCAATCAAGGCGCCACCTTCCTGAGTGGCCACTTAATAGACTGGAAGGGGCGGGGCTTGCTCTAGGCATGCACTCACTGGGTGTGTCCTCTGAGCTGTGGAGTAAAAAGAGGAGGATGTCATTAGCAACAGTGCCCCCTCTTGCACTGGAGTGGTAGTGCTTACCTCAGTCATGCTTGTCAGCAGAACCCCAGACATCCATGCATAACAACATGGAGAAATAAATGAAGAGAGAATGTTAACTTATTAAACCAACCAACCAAAGAAAAATAAACATATGGGAAAACCACAGACCCCTTTATTGCTGCCTACATAGGTCTGTCAGACCAGCTACATATGAATGTAAGAAATCTGACAATTAAGATGAGACCATTCAGTCCATCAAACTAATTTTTCAGCTGATAGCTCAGTTGTCCTAATATGTCACCCAGATACTTTTTAAAAATTGTTAAAGTTTCACCTTGAACTTCTTGGCCTTATAGTTTGCTCTTCATTTCCAGAATCCTGTTTCTTGGGTTCATAAATACACTTCTTCTTATGGGAATGTGGGATGGCTTTTCCTGACCAACTTACCATCTAACTAAGAGGGATTAGTCATTAAATGCCATTTTGCTGTTCACTTCTAGGAGTCAAGGAGAATTCAGATTAGATGTCTCTCTGGTGGCCTTTGGGATTCTTGGAGTCCTAATGTTCAGACCATCGGGTCAGCATCTGGTTTGCCTGCTCATTCTTTTGAGCCACATCTTCCTAAGAGTCCCAAGTGGGATCCTTCTGCTCACAACGAAAATGGTTTCAGTGTTCTTCATACTTCTTCTCATGAGATTATCCTCTGCACCTCATTCTGTTGGCCTGTTTAGAAATACCATGGCAATATAAACCACGGTGGCATCACAAACAAGCAATTCAATTTTTATTCTCATCTCTAACAGGTCTCTGCAGAGAGAGAAACACAGGAAAGTGCCACAATCTTTACAGATCTGATCGACTCCATTGAGAAAACGTACAACAAAGTTACTGAGCTCATTAGAGAGCAAGAGAAGAACGAAGTGGAAAAGGGCGAAGGACTGGTGGAGCAACTGCAGAGCGAGATTGAAGAGTTGAAGAGGAGAGACATTGAGCTGACTAAGCTTTCAGAGACAGAAGACCACATCCACTTCTTACAGGTAAAGTGTCTTCTTCAAGAAGAACCCATAAAAAATAATTCTAAAGCGTTTGGCAAATGAGAGTGTAAGGGTCTGATTGCTCAGCTTAAACATTTTCTCCGGGTGCTCAACATTCATCCCAATGACATGCACGTTGTGTTAATCCTACCTACTAAAGTGGCCACACATCAGTGAGCGTGCCAGGAGGTCAACAGAAATCCCATCCAGGTTTTAGTTCTGCCAGTCCTCCCACTGCAGTTAAAAAATGGGCAGATGAATAGATTAAGCTGCTGCACAGGAAAGCCATGTCACAATCTGAAGGCCATGTCACATGACCTTCATGTCACAATTTTTCCAGTGATTTTCAGTCGTAAACTTGATTTGGAGTTGGAGGTGGTCATGGCATACTCCCGAGACCCCCAATCATGTAGTCTGACATTCCCAGTGATTCAGTCCAATCAGTCTGCCACTCACCCCAACAAAGTCTGATTTTGTCTTAAGTCAAAGGGGTGGAGTTGTGTGCATGTGACAGCTGATAACCAATGAGCACTCACCCAGACGTAGAATGCATATAATGCAGCTATGAGAAATGCAGGTATACAGAGGCATATATGTCTGATGTGTCTTGATAACAATAGAAAAATGAAGACAAAATGATAAAATAAAAAAAGAGTACAAAAACCCACCATACCTGGAAAGCATTTCAATCTCTGTCATTGTTCACATTATTTATTACGTGTTAGAAAAAAGCAAGATTGGACAACACTGACTAAAAAGAATTAAAAATGTTCTGAAAAGATGGCATGGAGCTGTCTAATTTGTCATATCCTTTGATTTCTAGTCACATAATCTGACATCCTTAGGTGATGAAATCAGCAACTGCAGTCCTCTGGTCTGACATCCCTCTCAACTAGACGTTGTGTAAGGTGACATCATCTTAAGTGGTCAGATCTGCCCCTGGATGAAAGAATTCTGCAGCTAAACAGAACTGACTCTGATCCCAGTATTCCAGGTTCATGTCTCACCTCTGCCATTTCAGGAAGGATGACTAGAAAGAGGATATGAGTGTCTTCCTGAGCGATTCCACCTATGTGATAAAATTTAAGGATGGAATGCTAGGGCAGATTCTCTTAATTTTAAGTTTTCTTTCCCCATTCCAAAGATGTGCAGGATGGGATACCCTGATGCTTTGATTCGGCCTTACAAATGTGAGTGTAGGTGAAAAACTGGAATTCCATCCGGAGTTAGTTCCCAACTTGCACCCATTGCTAATGGGAAAATCAGAAATTTCTCATGACATTGAACTGCATAAACAGATTAAAACAATAGTGGGTGGATCAATAAAGTAAAGTCATTGGTGTCTTCTCTTTCAGATATTCCCATTTCTTTGTATTCACCCAGAAGACGACCCCACCAATGTTACTGTCAATACAAACTTCCCTTCTGAGGCCCTGAGGAAAGAGATGTCTAGACTGAAAAACCGCCTTGATGAGATTAGCAAGTGGGGATTTGAGAAACCTACACAGGCTGGTAAGAAGGGTCTCTGATGATCGATTGACAATCAGATGGGTCAGCCACATTTGCAGATGGTCCACAAAACCGCCCTGCTAATTGTGGCATTTCCTGACTTTGTGTTTTTGTCTCCATTAATTTAGTTATCAGCCCTCTTCATTCCACCATGCAGCCTCCAGAGCCGGTTAAAAGAAACGATTTTTTACAATGTAAGCTCTCATTTTTTTCTTATTCTCTTTTACATACTGTTAGAAAAAACTAATTTATGTATTTACTGTATTGTTGACAGCACAGTTGTATGGTGTATTTTAATTTTATGTATAAAAGAAAATTTTTGCAAGAAATGTTGAGGACTATAAATATTATTAAGAATGTTGAGCGTGGAAAAGGTGCTATATAAATAATGTATTAACTCTGGGCTTGCATGAGCGGTCTCCAAAGCTAAAACAGTATCAAGGATGTCTACACTAGAAGTAACACAAAGATACAAAGAGACTTTTAAATAATACACCTGTGTGCTACTCTCAGCCTACCTACACTTGAGGTGGTCTTTCTCCTCACTGGATAACTTTCCCACATCTAACTCTTACCTCTTATCAGTACACTGGCCTCTCTTTCTCTCACCAGTTAAGACCTGGCCTTTGTTAGTCTCCCTCAACTCTAAGTTTGCTTGAATGGTATGAGTGAGATTTAAACCCCAACATGAGGCTTTTGGAGCAGCCCAAGCAGCCGTTCTATAACTGCTGTGCAGAAGCCCTCATGTTGTATACCAAGATCTTCATCTGATGACCTCAGGTGGTGCGTGCACTTTTTAATCTGTGCTATTGCTGGGTGAGTGGAACTCACCAAGTTTTTTTATTTGGTTGGTCTACTCTTGCACCCTAAACTTCACACACACACACAAACTCTATCCACACAAGTATTTGATGATGAGCGATGCTATTGCTCTTCAGTATTTCACATAGGAACTGACTAGCTTTGGCATGAACAGCACATGGGTGTCCCAGATACAACTTGGACCTAAAGCTGACACACCTTGATCCCTGAGAATAACTTTCATACAAAAATATAACTTAGGTTTAAGGCCAGCTTTGTTTCTGAGAATAACCTGACACACCTTCATTGTGTCCCTGAATATAAACCTGGACTTAGGCATGATGCAGCTTGATCCCTGAGAATAACCTAGACACATAATTGTCTCTTGATATAACCATGATCTGAGGCTACCTTGATTCCCAAGAATAACCTAGACTCATAAATGTCCTCGGATATAACCTTCATCTAAGGCTACCTTGGTCCCTGACAAAAACCTTACACACCTTTACTGTACCCTCTGACATAACCTAGACCTAAGGCTGACGCACCTTGATTCCCAAGAATAACCTAGACACATAATTGTCCCTAGATATAAGCTAGATCTAACCCTCCCCAAGAATAACCTAGACTGATAAATGTGTCCGGGTATAATCTATATCTAAGGTAACCTTTGTCCCCAAGAATAACTTATACACATAAAGCCTGACATACCTTTATACTGTGTCCACTGATAACACCTAGACCTATGGCTGATGCACCTTGATCCCCAAGCATAACCTAGACTCATAAACATCTCCAGATAAAACCTAGATGTATTGCTACCTAACTCCCAGAAAATAACCTAGACAAATAAATAACCTAGACACCTGGACAAACTGGTGAGGAAGGCAGATTCTATTGTAGGCACGGAGCTGCACAGTTTGGCATCTGTGGCGGAGAAATAGGCGCTAAGCAGGCTCCTGTCAATCATGGAGAATCCACTGTATCCACTGAACAGTATCATCCCCAGACAGAGGAGCAGCTTCAGCAACAGACTGCTGTCACCGTCCTGCTCCACTGATAGACTGAGGAAATCGTTCCTCCTCCACACTATGCAACTCTTCAGTTCCACCCGGGGGGGGGGGGGGGGAAAAGGTTAACATTATACAAAGTTACTGTCTGTTATACCTGCATTTTTATCACTCTTTAATTTAATATAGTTTTTTTATCAGTATACTGCTGCTGGAGTATGTGAATTTCCCCTTGGGGATTAATAAAGTATCTATCTATCTATCTATCTATCTATCTATCTATCTATCTATCTATCTATCTATCTATCTATCTATCTATCTAAATGTCCCCAGATATAACCTACAACTAAGGCTACCTTGATCCCCAAGAGTAACACAGACCTATAAATGTCCTGGAATATAACCTACATCTAAGTATACCTTTGTCCCAGAGAATAACCAAGACACATAAATGTTCATGGATTTAACCTATATCAAAGGCTACCTCTGTCCCCTAGGTTAACCTAGACACATAAAGGCTAAAACATTCATTGAGCGCCTAAACCTAAGGCGTAACCTAAACCTAAGGCTGATGCACCTTGATCCCCAAGAATAATCTAGACACATAAACATCTCCAGATATAAACCAAGAGTAACCTAGACTCATAAATGTCCACAGATATAACTTACATCTAAGTCTACCTATGTCCTCGAGAATAACCAAGACACATAAATGCTCACAGATCTAACTTAGGTGTAAAGGCTGACACACCTTGATCCCTGAGAATACCCAAGATGCACTTAGTGAAATCCCACTCACCAATCAACTACCATGAGGCACGCTCTTCTTGGGGCATCATTCTCAGCCTAAACCCCATGAGAAAAACAGGGGTGATCTCCTTACACTTGGTGCCATGTATTTACTTTATTCCAGAAACTCCACAATGAAAGTCAATGTATAGAAATTTTAAAGCAAAGTAGTATTTATTAAAAAAAATAATAGCAGTAGAAGAAAATATAACAAAGTCTCGATAGTTATAATCTTAGAAAGCTTACTGCAAATTAGCAGCAATGACAAAAAGAGGATGTTGTCCTGGGCTGCTTTTTGATTTGCAGTTGGACTGATGTTTGAGTTGTCATTGTGCAGATGATGTGGTGTGTTTTGTCGCCGCCATCACTCTCTGACCTCTCAGATAGGCCGTTATTTATGTCAATAATACACAAGGGGTCCTGGACCTTGTGATATTCCACACACACATAATTGGTTAGCTATCCTAGTGATGGACAGTTCCTTTTACCTGCACGTTAATAGCTCGTTCACATTTGAAAGTGTTCCATATTTGTTTAAGTGAGCATTTTCTGGAAGTTGATTATTTAACAAATATTTTAGTAAAATGCATCTGTTTGGGATGTGGTGAGTATGTGAATGAAGGATTTGACATGAAAATTATGTAATATGAGCACTGTAAGTTTTTCATGGACATTTATGACATTGTTTGCTGTTGCCTAGTGTTGGTCACCTTAGATGCCTATTCTATCACAAGCTTTATCTTCTTTTTACATGAAAATATTAAATCTCTACAAACAAAATAGGATTAATAACATAAAACACATACAATTTTTAGATGCAGTATTCATTTAAGGAAATCGTTTTTCAGATCCTTAATAAGGTAAACTCTGTCAAAACTAGAGAAGAACATATTTCACCATTTTTTCCTAATTTTGTTGTCTCTTATTCCCAATCAGACTCCTGTCAGCTAACACTGGACCCCAACACTGCATATGAGAGGCTCTATTTGTCTGAAGAAAACACAAAAGTATCCAGAAGTTTAGAAGCCCATTTCTATTCCGAACATCCTGACCGATTTGAATTTTGGGATCAAGTTCTCTGCAAAGAGGGCCTGTCTGGGACACGCTGTTACTGGGAGGTGGAGTGGAGTGGAGCAGCAGAGATAGGAGTCACTTACAAGAAAATCAAGCGTAAGGGAATGGAGCAGGACTCCCGTCTGGGGTATAACAAAAAGTCTTGGACTTTGTGTTGTTCCAGCTACACTTATTCGGTGTGGCACAATAACAAAGAGACTGAACTAAGAGCCCCTACCTGTAGCACTATAGGAGTGTATCTGGATTTTCCCGCTGGCACTCTGTCATTTTATAGCATCTCAGACTCAATGACTCTCCTATACAAGTTCAAGACCACCTTCACCGAGCCACTGTATCCTGGGTTTTGTCTTAAGGAGTACAATTCTAGTGTAACTATCTGCTAGCTGAGCCACACACTGTTTATCTGTGCTGGTGAGAACCACGCTAGTCAAACCACCCCTACATTATTCAACCACAAGCCTTGGCTGCTCTGTAAAAGTGTTCATTTTTTATAAATGGCTATTTTATTTTTTTGCTGTGGAGCATTTTGGCATGAAGCATAGAACTGGTGCCATGCAGTTTTACTGAAGTGTCAGACTGGCATTGGACTGTCCCCGCTTGCCTGCTTTTATTTGAAATGTTTTTTGGAGACTTTCCAGTTTTCTTTCCACAATCCCAAAGGTAGTTTTTTGTCTCATGGAGAGAGAGAGAGAGAGACATCCCACATTAGTCACACATCCTCCCTATAGCAAACATGGGCCTCTGGATTACATAGCTGCCTCCCTATAGTTGAGTCCGTCAGACATAACAGTCGATCAGGCCATTAACTACAAAGTTGTGTAACAGCAGACTCTGTCCCTCTTGGCCCTTCCAGCTACAGAAGTCTTACTGGAATAGATATGTGCCTTTTTAATGAACTTGAGTATAACGAACCCTTGTCGGCCATGGGAACAATCGTGACATCACACAGAAGCAATGATCACTAAGTGGTAAGAAGAGGCACCGCGGACATCTCTGTATGGAGGAATCCAAATTGGACCCACCTTACTTTAAACATACTGACGAGTGAAGTCTTGCCCTTTAATGCTAAAGCTAATTATGGCTATTTTGCTGAAGCTTTTCAATAAAACACATATTTTTCACTATAAATAATAGTGTAAGTATTTTCTTACACATTTCAACCACTTTCTTATCACACTTTCATCTACTTTGTCTTCTAACATTCCTGCATAGAAAAAGTTATATTAAACCAAAATCTACATTATGAAATTATGAAAAGTAGAGCCCTCAAGGGCTTGAGGTAATGTGTTACAGGTACATCTACAGCACAGTGAAGCCACAGAATTTGTGCTGGTCAAGCAGACGCAGAATCCCAAAGTGATGAGAATGAAGTAGCATGATAGGCACTACTTGAAGAAGGCCAGTAGTTTGTACCAGCACTCCTACGTTTTCCTCTTTGCAGTGCTGGGTGGTTCTCCATTAGCATTATTTGAAGTCAGTTGACAGTCACCAGTATGAAGTACCAGCACTTTTCCCAACCTCTTAATACTTAAATGGCACTTGTGTTAACCAACTGCTATCTCCTATGACTGGCAGCATCACTATATGTCACAAATGTAATTAGTGGTAGAAATCAAAGAACCTGGAGGACCTCCTCCCTCTTATTTTCTCCACTTTAACCACTTATTTTAGGTCTTTGGAGGTAGGAATTTGACAGAATTGTAGTAAATCATGAATTGCACAGCGGGGTCCACAGGCACACATTGCCAGAAAGAACCAAGAGATGGTAAACTGAAAACCATGAAGACAAAATGATCAGTGAATTAAATCAGAACACAAAAGTCAAAGTGCATGGAGGTCTCAACAGTAACTTGCGTTAGTTAAAAACGGTGGGGTGGCTTCTTTTTATTTTTTATCCGAAAGCTCGAGTGCTAAGTAAGGCATGCCACCAAGCCTGGATTAAGACCCCAGCTGACCCCTGGGTAATGTACAACCTTTTAATAATGCAGTGCTCTTGGACACCAGTAGTTTCATGCACACCATATTTCCCATTCATCGTTTCAGGAAATTGAGAGGAGCCCCCTTGGTCATTTCAGCATGTAGAGATTCGATCACTTCATCTTACCAAGGATGGAGTGGAATAAAGAAAAGGACTACTATCATCACAAGCCCCTCAGCAAGCACCCAGAACCCCCTGATAGTAGATATGCCCCTAAGTGCTGCCAAGTTTTACACTTTGGGGTTACTATGTCAGTTGTTGACCAACAAAAAGCCATACTTGGTCACCACACCTGTCAATGGTAAACAACATGGCAGTAATCATGCAGAATACTAACAAGGCGACTTACAAATAAATGACCATTAACCAAAAACAAGTCATTAGGCAATGAAAACAGATTTTGGAATTATGACACCAATACTTAGTACTGATTGGGATGAAGTTTCTTGTGTACTGAAAGGATTTCAATTTATGGTCACAAATACACTTCAACAGCATTTAAAATGTTCAGGGAATCATTAGATTTGTAAAGCTCTTCATAACTTGTATGTTAAATATTATTCAGATGAAATAATGATCAGTGTTAGGATCATCAACTATGAAGCATTCTGAGAAAAAGATTAAAGTATCAATGAGTCTTAGTGTGCAGGTATTAATTATAAGCTATGTCATTATAAAACAAAGTAACTATTTTTTTTTTTTTTGACACCTTAAACACGAATGAAAACATTTTTATAGTTTTAACTCTCAAGTAAGTCAAAAACATTTATGTTTATTCACTATGATGAATGGAACAAATATGTACGATCGACGCTGGTCAAGCTTCGTCCAGATTAAGTGGCCAAGCTCAAGACTTGAACACGTCTTTTGAACTTTGGGCTGCTACAGTCCAATCTCAGCACATGATAATATGAATAATTGTCCAGGTTGTAAATTTATTACATATGTGTTATTGTACCATCACACTTTTTCAAAGATTAAAGATTGTCATAGAACAGGAGAATAACAAGGTGTATTGATAAAGACATTTTTGGCTTTGTTAAGAATAATGCAAAATATTACGAGAAGCCATGTTTTATGTGCAGGAATTTATAACACAGGTATTTAATTTGTTCATCCTGTAGTTAGGATATAGCGGGTTGCATAATGTATGGATGGATGAGAAAGTAAATGCTTTATATGAAATCAGACTATTAATGGACTCTTGTAGTTGTAAATATCAGTCAGATTGGTGGGTTTTTATAAAGTTCTTGCCATTGCTTTTGTTCCTTCTTTTTCACATTGCTGTGTCCACACCATTAGGTTTCCATTAAAAATCGCAGACGTTATTCCCCAATTTTGCCTTTCTAGCATTTTCAACCTCCAAAAACACAGACCATTGAAATAGCTCTCCAGAGTCGCATACTTCTGAATACGTAGCCTCAACATTGCAGTATGGACAGACGAAAATGCAGTATTTTCAAAAACTTAGACTTGAATTGTGCTCTGTTTTGTTTGTGCTTATTACATGGCCCTTCCCTGATTGGATCCTGCCCATTACAGTGCTTCATTCTGATTGGTCACCCCTCATGGAAGAAAAACATATTCCAACATGGTACTTGCCGTATTTCTTACCTGCATGCATCTACACAGTATGAAAGCTGCACACAGGTGCAAAAGGCAAATCATTTACAGGTCGCTACAGTTCTGCAATAAATCCAGTGGCCAGTGATGTTAATGTCCAGTGATGTACGCATCACACATGCCCAGTGTAGGTGAAGGTTTATATTTTTAGTCATTGGACAGAGATACTTTTGTAAATGATATGAAAACGTTCATGTGGATGGCAATCATTTTCATTTACATGGAAACATAGTAGTAGGGACATAACCTATGTGCTGGTGTGAAACATGGTCAATGGGATTAGTCAACCAAGTCAGCTTTGTGACATCATGGTGGTCATTTTTTACACCTATCAAAGCAGATAAAAATCTTCAGGGCTTTGCATCCTTTTACTTGCTGTTTTAAATTAATAACCTCCTTGATTTATGTGTTTGCAGGTTGTAATTCAGCACATTTTTTGTTCCTTTTTGTTTTTCCTAAATAAACTGAGTGAAGTAAACCCCTTGCAGGTTCTACCAGTACGCCTTTCTCTTTCTTCAAGCTAGCATTCTGCCTCCTGGACTTGCCAGCACCACATGCACTTAACTTTGTTTTGGTTGCTCCATCACTGCATAAATTAAGATGATTCAGTGGCATGATTTGCACTGCCAGATTTTTTTTTGTGTCCCATTTCCACCACAGTCTATTACACTGTTTTTGTCTCAGTAATAGAAGAACAAAATATATTGTATGATTTTTAAAAAAAAATTTATTGCAAGAGTAGACATACTGTACAAGCTCAAGATTCTCTTCTTCTATTCTGTGATATTTGCTGGTGGGCCGAAATATTAATAAATTCTTAGTATGAGATTTAGATCAACCTACATCACCAACTTAGGGGGTCTGCAAAGGAGATAGCAGCTAAATAGTTGAGAATTTCAGGTTAAAATATTTAATAGTAATAGTACATTGCTAAGTTTGGATATTTTAGAATGTAAAAGTAAAGAATGAATGGCCCTTTATTGAAATGATTTTGAAATGGGAAGACCCCCCACTAATACATTTGGAGCAATCCCGGGACTTGCTGAAAATTCCAAAACAGCCTTGTGTTTAATCCACTTCTAGTATGGTAGAAAAAGGTGAGTCCTGTGTTTCATCTTATTTTTATTTGCCATCTGTAGTCGTATTTAATAATATAACCCATACCAAATATGGTTTAAAATTTTAGTTTTTAATAGTGTATGTTTGCAGTTTAAATAAAATGAAAAGAAAAGGTGGGCTGAGATAAAGAGAAAATAGGTTTGTTAGTTGACAAAGTGGAGAGACTTGGGCTAAAGACAGAAGCCCTGATGATGAACAAGAAAAGTTTGGAGAGAAATTTAACTTAATTGTATACAGTAGATAATCCTGTGAAAAACAGAATACATGTTTAATTAGAAGTGACATTTTAGGAAGTATTTAGTTTATATTTTTATTTATGTATTATAAAATCTGAACACTTTGACACATTTTTTGTAGACTAGCAAATCTCAAAGAGACACATAGAGACTTTTACCTTATCTATTCCACTTTATTAAATTGATAGATTAATTTTCTGGACTCACTTAGAGTATCCACGCACAAGGCCAGAACAAGGTGAGGATGGGGTGCAAGTCCATCAAAGGGCACACCAAGTTAAAGCTAGCAATGAACCTTACATGCCCATCTTTGGGAAACTGAATTCCACCGTTGTTAACACTAGAGAAACTCTTGAGCTGTTTCTGAATTCAGGAACATCAAGAGACCACAATATTTAAAAATTGTGTTTTATTAATAATGACCAGAAACACAGGAAGATTAAAGTATTGGAATAAACCAATAGAAAGTAAAGCCCTGAATGCCCCACTTAGCCTAACTACACAGACCATGCATCTCTGTGACTAGGGTGGGGTGTTGATTGCATTTGCCCACCTTCACGGCCCTTCGTCTTCAATATCTTGTGTTGTTGGTTTATTCTGGCCTTTCTTCCTCCTACCAGCTAAACTTTTACTTCTGGCTGGAGGATCTTCTATACTTCAATTAGTGTTGAGCCTGGAGTGCTCTCTGAATCTCCTGAGGTCAGACTGTACATAATGGCCTTTAAATGTCCATTAGGGTTGCAGTGACTAGGCGACTCTGAGTTAGCCCTGGGAAACACACTGGGAACCTGGCATGGAGCACAGGGGCATCTTGTTACCTGTATTTCTGTTCCCAACCTGAATCCCCTTTACACAATCGACACAGCCAGAGCACTTGTGGGCTGAGGGGTGAAACAAAATAAGAAGCTACTGTAGGACGGTAAGAAAATCTGCCACCTCTGTCACCATCAATGACCAGCAGGTGAAGAAAATGTCTGCGTAGCAGTGGAGGACATGGTAAGTTAAGGGTTGTCATAAATCTGGAGTTACATGCACAGCACAGATGATATAACATTAATATCAACATGCAGTGTGCTTCCATATGATACTGTATATTAAAAGCCTTCTGGGAAACAAGTTCTTCATGCACTATTTCAAAATAAAAGCTTTTTTGAGCTTTATCAGTCTTTATTTATTTTAGTATGAAAAATACTTAGAACAAATACTACAGTGGCAAAATAAATTTAAAGGACATCTGCTGTAGCTCTATACAACCATCTATTATCCAACCCGCTATATCCTAACTACAGGGTCACAGGAGCCAATCCCAGCCAGCACAGGGTGCAAGGCAGGAACAAATCCCAGGCACACACACACACACGGGACAATTTAGAATCGCCAATGCACCTAACCTGCACGTCTTTGGACTGTGGGAGGAAACCGGAGTACCTGGAGGAAACCCACGTAGACACGGGGAGAACATGCAAACTCCACGCAGGGAGGACCAGGGAAGTGAACCCAGGTCTCCTAACTCCGAGGCAGCAACACTACCCACTGCACCACCATACCGCCCTAGCCCTAGCCCTATACAACAGGATATAAAATAATAATGTACTAAAAACATCAGTATGATTAATTCAAATAAGAGATGAAAATCCAAAGAATTTATGAAACTTCAGAGGTGCAGGAGGGGAAATTACTGAAAATAAGAAATAGTGAATGAAGTACAGTAAAAAATAATTTTACACAAGTGTTGCAAACCAAACCTGAACTAAAAAGCAAGATCAGAGTTTACAGATCTGGAAATAGAAGAGTCCCTGTGATCCCTTGGACCCGCTGACATGGGCATCATCCATCATCCAGGGCATCAACAGTCATGAAAAGAGGATGGACCAGGACAAGTGAGCAGACAGGCAAGACTATAAAAATGAAAAGAATGGGAGTTTATTTGAAACAGGACAATAAAAACTGCAAAACAGTGCATTCAAATAAATAGTTTGATAAATACATGCAAATAAAATTTGGTGCCTTAACAATAGTAAAGCATCTTTGGGGCACAAATAAACCCAATAAATAAATGTTAAACTCATAAAACTGTGATTTCATTTTCTCTCTTTGTTCTTGTCAGGACATTGGGAGACTTGACCATCGCAGTCCCGATCCACCAGACAGATCTGAACCACGACTGCAAACCGGTTGCCTCATCTGCCAGGGCATCCTGCCTTTCTCTGAATGCCACAACGTCCTTCTTGAACCTCTCACTTCTGACCTCTTCATAGCTCAGTTGACAAGTGTCCAGCCACAGCACAGAGCCTTCACAGCACTCGGCCCGACTCCTTTAAAGCTTTTTTTTCATACTACCTCTCCCATCGGAGATTGCTCACTCCCAGTTTGCGTCTCAAAACCAAAACACAGCTTTTCTAGCACCAACCTGCTCCCCTTTAATTCTGTCTACAGCCAAGCTGGTGTCTGCCGATTACTGCACCATGATCATTTCATTAAACCATTGCACGCTTCCACGTTCACGTTTCGCACTAGCACTTACAAAGCCCAAAGATAAATTATTATTGTTGGTTACCTTTTATTGTATTCCATTTTTAATTTTTATCAATAAACATTCGAATATAAAAAAAATAGGGTCTAGGTGAAAATAAAAGTTGGGAAAACTTTCTTTTGGAAATTCAAAATGGCGAAACGCAACCCGCAATGAGACAACAAGGCACCCTCTTAGACAAAAGCTGTAATCCAGAGAGTTGACTAAATTGTTATTCAAATGAGCTAAGAATCGCTGTAGCTGTGGTCTTAGGTGAGATCCAACTTTCGCCGTTAGAAAACTGTGTGTGTGTGCTGATAAAAAGGTCCTCCCATCAGACCTAGTGCATTCCAGCTGCCTGATGGGAATTGTAGTCCCCATGTCTACATTGGTTTTGCCTGATGGGAATTGGTTTCCCCCATTTTAGCTCCTCTCCCTGATACACCATTTAGCCTCTGTTTTGAGCTGGACAAACAGCAATGTACATGGAAAATTTCGTGAAAATTGTTTTAGCCATTTTTACGTGATTAGTGAACATACAAACAAATACACAATCAGATTTATTTATTTACATAGATTAGACCTCCATCTTCTACACACTGCAGGTGTTTGGCTACATTAGCACAGAGAACATTAACAGTTTCCTAAGGAAGTACAGGTGTGACCGTACATTTTACAAAGTAGTCATGTTAGCCACCATGCCATATTTTCACAAATAACGTCTTATCACAAACTGAGAAGCTTTGTTACAAATCTCTCTTTTTTGTCCTTTCAGTGAAAACACAATGTCAGAAGGGAGTTCAGTAGCTTCGAACAATCAGTTCAACTGTTCGGTGTGTCTGGACATCCTAAAGGAGCCGGTCTCCACTCCATGTGGGCACAACTACTGCATGACTTGCATAATGAACTACTGGGACCTCACAGGAGTGTACAGCTGCCCTCAGTGCCGAGCAACCTTCACCACGAGGCCGGATCTGCGTAGAAACACCTTGCTTGCTGATGTTTTAGAGAAAATAAAGATGGTGCCGAATCCCATTCCAAGTGCCGAACCTACTTATGTGGAGTGTGACCTTTGCATCTGGAAAAAGTTCAAGGCAGTGAAGTCCTGCCTTACCTGCCTGGCCTCCTATTGTAACGTCCACATCCAGTCTCACAGAGTGTCAGAAGCTTTGAGACGACATGTACTGGTGGAGCCAACCGGAAATCTCCATCAGAAAATCTGCATGAAACACCAGAAGGTGGTTCAGCTGTTTTGTAGGACCGACTTGACTGGGATTTGTTACTTGTGCATCACCAGTGAGCATCGGAGTCATGACATCACAACGCCAGAGACTGAGCGAGCTGGGAAACAGGTAGGGAGTGAAACCAGAGGCTTGAGCAACAGGGCTTTTTTCTATGGAGAGTTTCATTGGCATTTTTATTGGTACTTAGAAAATGCTATTAGTCCATAATATAAGAATTGTGGACCACCGGGGCACATACAACTCCCCAAACCCAGACACAGACAGGCACAAGATTGCCACACACGTTTATTCCTTTTTTTCTTTGCTCCCCACAGCACAGCACAGTACAATAAGGCACTACAAACACAGTCCTTCTTTCTCTTTTCTCCACCTCCACTCCTCTCCCAGCAAGCATCGTCTTCCTCCTCCCGACTCTGGCTCTCTAAATGGAGTAAGGCAGCTCCTTTTATACAGAACCTGGGAGTGCTCCAGGTGGTTCATCAGTATTACATGGAATCACTCCCAGGTGTGGTGGAAATCCTCTATAGGGCTCTGCAGCTGCCCTGTGGAAATCCATGGTGCCACAGGCACCTAGGAGGGCTGCCCTCTAGTGTCCCATGGGAGGTAGTGCCCCATAGGCGTTCTCCCCTCTGGTACTTCCATCCAATTGGCGTCCCGACCAGACAATGACCATGTTCGTCTGTCATACCATCTTCACAACTACATGCTACAAGCTCTGCTCTCAATCATTACTTTACTGATATATGTTTTTATTAATGGATTGCTTTACAAAACAGTGAACAAAAGAAAGCATCAGTTATCCTTTACTCTGTATTTATTAATTTAATTTTGAAATAAGAATGATTTCCGTGTTATTAGCTCATTAGAATCAAAACTGCATGTGACTTTCAAATTATATGTTACCATAATAAAAACACACTTCAAATTTTTATAATTACTACCTTTTATTTTATTGAGGTTTATTTTGTAAAAATCAGAATTCCAAAGGATCGTAGTATTCTGTTCACAGACTCCCAAGAAAAATATTGAGCCATGTTAGAATAAACGTTACGTTTGCTAAGCAATTCCCATATTACTTGGGGCATCAGTATTGAGCAATGAACAAATAACAATCACAATTCAAATTTGAATTAATCACATCCAGTTCATCTGCTAAAACTCACCCCATTCCCAAACTGGTCAATGCAAAGCCACTATAATCACCTATAAATTATAATCTGTTGTGGCCCTGTGTAGGAATGACAGGTCGCCGCACAAATGAAGAACTGGGACACCAACCGGGTCGACCTGTTTAATAACAGAAGTCCAAACAAAAATCACGCCTTTTTGCAACAAAGCATCTGGCTGTAAGGGATCAATCACTGGAGCTCTGTCCAGCGGGTCATTCTTATTGCAAATGATGCTTCCTTCCGGGGTGTCCAGCCTCTTATAATGCACAAACTGGAAGAGGCGGAGCTAAGTACCCTCATTGGACAGTTTCTCTGTGCTGTGGGGTGAGAGAAGAGAATGTTTGCAACAGTGCCCCCTCTCCCCCCATCAGGTTATCACATAATTCGATGGCACTTGTGAGGAGATCCTCCAACGCATATGCATTACACAGTACAAAGAGAGCTCAAATAATGTCTCTTTAATATCCAAGCTCTTATAAAAAAAAAATATTATATTGAATACTATACATGGTCACTTGAAATACTGTAATTAATCCCACAGATCCAGTTAGGAGTGATGCTGACAGAAATCCAGAGACGGATAGAGGAAAAACATAAAAAACTGGAAGAGGTTCAGCAAAACATGATTCACCTTAAGGTGGGTAGTTGGTATAAAAAAAGAAGAAAGACAAGAGCATTCACCTGGCTATTGTGTTTTAGTTTGGTTTCATTTTTCCTTCATCTTACAATATTGATGAATATTTGATCATTGATTATTCAAAAATGTTTGTGTCATTAAACACCAGCTTTCAAGAGTTATGCTTTTAATAATAATATGAGTGATTTGGTGATCCACAGTATTTGTCAACAAATCATTTGACAGATTCGGCCTAAGAATAATCAGTCATATACTCGAGGTGTGCACAATGCATGCACTCTTTTATAAAATATTGTTAAATAAATCCTTCTGGACAAACAGAGTAGTGCACACAGAGAAAATGTGTTCACACAGTCCCAAGAGTCTGATTTGATGACAGGACTCTAGACCAATAATTGAAGGGGAAGAGGTGGGTCTTCACTTTAAAAGCTCAAATGTGTTTCCTCCATGTGCACAGCTCGGAATTTGTAGAAGTATTTATTTTAAAAAATATTTTATCAAAAAACAATGCATGTGTTTGGCCTGTTATGATCATACAATTGGAAGACTTGGCATGTAGATTATACAACAGATATTTTTATATTGATTGTTGTGTCCCAAAGTTGGTCACCATAGACTCCCATTCTAGCAGAAACTTTGTTATGTCAATGAAAACATGACAATTAAAAATGTTCTACGCCATCATTACAAACCACAGTCGGTAACAAACGCAAACATTATTTTTGGGTGTGATACTACTTTAATGTATTTTAGGGTTGCAGGAGGGCAATAGCCTTTCCCATCAAAGCTACCAACAAGTCCTGAACAAGACACCAGCCCACTTCAAGGCCCAGACCCTCTACACTGTGGCTAATTTGAAATCACTAATTAACTTTACCTGTACATCTATGGTGATGTGGGAGGAAAGCCAGAATTCTGCGAGAGTGTGTGCCAGCTTCACACAGACCTCAACAACCAGGCCCAAGATTTGAAACCATGATGCTGGATCTAAGAAGCAACCCATTAACTCCTTAATTACCACACCACACACATGTTATTCTGTTTTGGGTACAACATGGCACCATTCACAACATTATTTTTGTTTGCACAATGGACCAAATTGTAGCCTCTCTCGACCTGCAGGACAGTGGTGTTATTTTTTGCTTCAGGGGTGTAAGCCCCCGATCATTGCAAGCTAGCTCCTTATCATCCCAAGATACCCTCACGTTACCCCCTCACCCATAGGAAAGAAAAATGAAAAAAAAGATCTCCTTAATATCTTTTTGATTTCTCATAGACAACAATGAGATCAGATAGAAATAAAACGGAGACAAGTTATTTTGTCTCATGCTTATCCGATCTTTCTCCTGAGACAAAATACCCCCAGTATTTTCATGAGGGTCTCCTCTTGAGTTTCAGCAGAGATAGCAGCAAACAGTCACACAGTGAGCTCATAGATTTTTTAAATGTATTTGTAATGTGTGCTCTGTAACAGGTGGCAAAATGTATGGAGAGTTATTTGTGCTAACAAAGCGTTTTACTATGATTACAAAGCTGTAGTCCTTGTGTCTGAATAATACTACTAGTTGCTCTGATGTATTGTAAATTGTTGTACTCCATTCATTCTAGCAGAAAAGGCTTGAAGTATCGCATTTAAGACTCTGAACTCTGAAGTTGTGCTTTCAAATCCCACTGCTGACACCATATAGCCATGAAAAAGTTATATCATCTGCCTGAGCTCCAAGTGGAAAAAACAAAAGAAATGTAACCAATCACATCTCAAATGTAAGAGGTCTTAGATAAGTCCAATAATAAGTAAAAGATATGGAGTCTTAAAATAGGTTAAAGTAAGACTAGAAAGAGACCCCGCAAAATGTTACATGCTGTTCAAACTAAATTCTCAATTTTGTCTTGTTTTGCCTCAGTTGAATCTAATGAATTTTAAGAGAAACATCTGTGACAAAGTTGATTCTTATATGAAACATAAATGAAAATCTCTTAAGTCTCATGAGCCATGGAAGATCAATCTTTAACCAGTACATTTTTTCCTGTAGGCACTGTTCAGTCTGACTAATATTTGTGACTTAAGCAAAACCCCAATTAAGCTCTTTGATGTGACTTGCTCAAATCTCCGAGGGGCCCAAACCCTTACCCCACACGCCTTTAGATCAGATATACTTGTAAGACTCGCCTCCTAAGTTTTATTTGAGAGTAACATTCAGAGGAGCTATGTGATATCTGCCAGTCCAAACAACATGTCTGGTCCAGGAATGTAATTTAAAGAACCCAGCGCCTCTTCTTCACCATCATCAGTGATGATTCCACCACCCAGACTGTTTGTCTTCAATTTGATCAGAGTGTGTGAAACTGGTGACATTTATTCATGTCTTTACTCTACAGTTGCTTTTTAGTTGTTGCTTTTTTAATTAAAGAAAAAAGAATGTGTATATCTGCGGTGGGATGGCGCCCTGCTCGGGGTTTGTTTCCTGTCTTGCGCCCTGTGTTGGCTGGGATTGGCTCCAGCAGACCCTCGTGACCCTGTAGTTAGGATATAGCGGGTTAGATAAATAAATATAAATAAATATATAAATGTCTACACATGGAAGTGTGTGTGTCTGTCTGTCCAGCCCAGAAGTGTGAAGCTACAACAATGAAGCTCAAAGAGCTGGCAAGGCGGTCCCAAGTTAACGAGTTGGAAGAAGAGAGAAGTGCGAGGCTACAGCATGAAGCTGAAAGAAAGCAACTCTGTCGCCAAAAACTGCAGAGGAAAGACAAACTCGCTTAATACACATGCCAGGCGAGCATATCAGCAAAATGAAACCGCAGAGGAGAGAGAAATTTGTTTAGCCGCTGATAGACAAGGGGTGTGAGCACAATTTCAATAGTTACTACGAGCCCAGGATTTTTACAGCACGGGCGTACACAGCTAGTTTTTATATATAATATGCTATCGTGGCAAACCATTTGACCTATTGACCTGGAATGTGGTACACATATACTACATGACGTCTACTAACTGCTTTTGGTGGTGATAACTGAATTCTCATCCCTACCACCTTTGCTGTCACTTCCTCTAACTCTTAAGTCATTCTTGAGGCAGATTGAAGACTTAAGTGCCAACTTAAGTAAAATAATTAAGGAAAATGTACTAAGTAATTACAACACAAACACTGACTTGATGAGTTTTAACGCGAAAAGATGCCAACGAAAGAAGAGAAGAAGCGGCCCACTAGAGTGGAGAAAAGAAGAGCTGCTCAGGAAGCAGCAAGCACATCAACCTCTGAGCAAACGAATGGTAGGCAGACAGAGTAAGATGATGAAAACTATGAATGATCAAGTCAAGGGTATTTTGCGCTCTTACTGGTAAACAATAAGTATCATATTTTAAATTTCATAAGTGCACACTGCAGAGCTGTAACTTGAGTTAATGTCTCTACAGAGTGTATTTTGATAACATTTAATAATAATTCAAGTGATTATTTTCATGGAATATGGTTTGATTTTAGAAAAAAATGGATGTCACTTTTGGGGCTCAACAACACATACATACAGTGCCCTCCATAATATTTGGTACAAAGGCGCATTTTTCGTTGATTTACCTCTCTACTCCACAGTAAAAATTACAAATCAAACCAGAAATTGATTAAAGTGCACATTGAAGACTTAATTTAAGGGGGTTTTGCATACATTCCGGTCACAGAACACATTTTCTACATGGTCTCCCCATTCCTGGGCACCATAATGTTTGGGACAGTTGGCGTCACAGTTGTTTGTGATTCCTCAGATGAGTTTCATTCGTGATTCCTCAGATGAGTTTCATTCCTTCATAAAGTGCAGTCTGAAACATAAACCAAATAAATGAGATCCCAGAGTGCCTGAATCATTCTTTCTGCTCATTAGCTATCTACAGAGAGGGAACTCCAGGAGAGTGCAACAGTATTTATAGATCTGTACACCTCCATCGAGAAAACCTACAAGAAAGTGACCGAGCTAATCAGGTGCCAGGAGAAGAGAGAAACTGAGAAAGCAGAATGTGTTGTGGAGCAGCTGAAGAAGGAGATCAAAGCTCTGGAGGCAAGAGATGCCGAGTTAAGTCAACTGTCGGAGACAGACGACCACATCCATTTTCTACAGGTACAGTACTGCTGCAGCTTGGTGAGTCTGTCACTTTCAGTTTTCATTTCAAGTGTTGTTTTGCTTTACATTAGTACTTTCTTCATAGGTTTACTCGTTTCTCTGTCTTCTTCCTAATGAAGACATGACGAATATGGTAATAAATACAGATTTCCCTTCAGAGGCTCTGAGAAAAGAGCTGTTGCGTTTCATAGAACACCTGGAGGACATCTGCAAATTGGAATTTGTGGACATTTCTGAAGCTGGTAAGGGTGTTATGTCCAGATTTCCCCACAGTGGACTCTTAAATGATGATTTTGACATGCTAATTTCTTACAATTCTTTTCTGTTAAAATTATGAACATTCATCAAATGTATCTTTTTGTCTTTAAAGTAGTAAACAATGCTCCAGCTGCAACAATGTACTACCCAGAACCAAATAGTAGAGAAGATTTTTTAAAATGTAAGGTCAATTCTTTTTTTTTACTTTCCCTGCATATACTGTATCTAATCACCTTTCTGGTTCCCTGATTAGTTTCTTAAAATAAAAGAATTAACTTTGTAAAATAGTTGGGTTCTTCAGCTTTCTCTCCCTAACCCTGTGACCACTAGCCTGCATGTCTTTGGGATGCTGGAAAGAAGCAAGTTGATTCACTGTTGAAAAATGTTTACACAAATTATACTACTCTTGACGCATATTGAAGGCTAAATATCTTTGACATTTTTATAAGGTTTGGAGATTCTGCCTGAATATTCATCCACACCAGCCGTATCACTTTAGGAATTAAAATCAGTGAAAAGTGTGACAAATTGGGTAGCTCATTTCTAATTTGTATATAGAAGGAAACATTTGCATTTGAAAGTTTAAATATAGAACCTAATAGTTCAAAGGATATAAATACTTTACCAATATGGAGACCTCTAAGTGTTGCAATCCCAATAGAGTTCCATAGCTTGAAAACTGCATAGATTAATTAAGGCTGACACAGGTGATTAAAATGTAACAGGGCAACGGAGAAACGCTTCTCTGCCTTGAAATGCACCCTGCATTGGCTCCATATCTTAAATAAATAGTGACCACAAGATTAAGGTTAAATTGTCTTTAATGTTAACTGGAGAACAAAGACTACAGAGACGAATTACAACAGATTTTAATTTTCCAATGCAAAACAAGCAGGAGTAGATGTGTAGATTTCCCCCAGTCTTTATCGCTGCACAGTAAGAAGATACATAGATTTTAGTATAGTAGGCAGGATTAGATACATAGATTTTAGTATAGTAGGAAGGATAAAATACATAGATTTTACTATAGTAGGCAGGATTAGATACATAGATTTTAGTATAGTAGGCAGGATAAGATACATAGATTTTAGTATAGTAGACAGGATAGATAGATAGATAGATAGATAGATAGATAGATAGATAGATAGATAGAGGGGCGGATGGACGGACAGACAGACAGACAGAATGTATTTGTCCACAGGAGGAAATTTGGCATTTTACAAAAGCTCATTAAATGTATACATACATATGTACATAAATACATGCATAAACACATACACTATAGTCTGAACACACACCAGAACAACTAAAAAGTAAGAAAATTAAAAAGAAAACTTTGACCGGCTGTCACAAACCCAGTGAGGCATTATGCAGACGTATGACTGTTGGCATAAAGGAGCCCCAGTCGTGTTTCTTGACACAGTTCTGCTAATTAATTTGTTGAATGAAAGTCCTCAGCGTTGGTGTGCCAGCAAGAAGATATGCGGCATTGTTAATAATGGTACACAACATATTTTAATTTGTTAATTTCTTAATTTCTTCCTTTGCGATCGACCTCCAGGGAGTCCAGAGTGTGTTCATAACTGAGTCTGCTCTTTTTAATTACCTTTGTGATCTGGTGGGCCAGTATTGAAGTGAGATTACTGGCCCAGCACCCCACAGCACAGAACACCAACTGCCCAACACAGTGTTGTAAAAAGTGTGCAGGATGTCACTACTCACATTAAAGGAACAGAGTCTCCCAAGAAAAAAGACCCTGCTCTGCCCTTTCTTTCTATAGTTCCTCTGTTTGACGAGACCAGACCAACCGCTATTTAATGTGGCGCCCCAAGTACTTGTAGGAGTGGACCACCTCAACATCCACTCCCTGAATAGTGACTGGACATAGAGGCTCTTTGGTACAGTGAACGTTAATCAGCATTTCCTTGGTTTAGCTAATGTTAAGTTACAGACGGTTCTCAATGTTCTCCACTTGACTCATCCCCTTTATCAATGCACCCCATAAGTGCAGAATCATCTGAGAATTTCTGCAAGTGTCATGACCTGCTGTTATATGAAAAGAAAAGTAGACAGACCTGTTCCTTGTGGTGCTCCAGTGTTGTTCACACAGTCGTTGAGTCTCACAAACTAGGGTCATTACCCAGGATACCACATCTGCATATCTCTTGAGTTTTCCCCTTAACAGGGATGGCTGTATGGTATTGGAGGCACTGGAGAAATCAAAAACACAAGTGAAACTTTGTAAGTGCAATTTCACAAGAAAAAACTATGTTGAGTATTGTTTAGCATTAACATTACAAAGAAGAAGTTATCCATTTACTGAAGTAAAAATGTAAAGAGTTTACATGAGAACCCTTCTGACTTTCTCTTTACTTCTTGTCTTTGCTTTATTGTATTTAGATGCCTGCCAGCTCACACTGGACCCCAACACAGCATATAAAGGGCTTTACTTGTCTGAAGACAACACAAAAGTTTCCAGGAGTTCTGACACCCATTCCTACCCCGATCACCCTGACCGCTTTGAGTTTTGGGATCAAGTTCTGTGCAGAGAGGGCCTGTCTGGGTGCCGCTGCTACTGGGAGGTGGAGTGGAGTGGAGCAGCAGAGATAGGAATCACATACAAGAGAATCAAAAGAAAAGGTATGGAGCAGGACTCCAGACTTGGCTACAACAAAAAGTCCTGGATGTTGTGCTGCTCCAGTTACAGTTACTCGGTGAGACACAACAACAAGAAGACCGACATCAAAGCCCCCAGCTGCAGCACCATAGGAGTGTATCTGGACTGGGCTGCAGGCACCCTCTCATTTTATAGCGTCTCAGACACAATGACTCTCCTCTACAAGTTCAAGACCTCTTTCCTTAAGCCCCTTTATCCTGGCTTTTGTCTCTTTTTGTACGACTCCAGTGCCACAATCTGCCAACTCAATCAAAGACCTGCAATCGATGTCTTGTCTCACATATAAGAATCCTGCAACACAAATGCTATGTAGGTAGGAAAGTCACTTTTGGGGGGGGGGGGGAGAACTTGTGGGAAGTAAATTAGTAAATGGCATCTCACTGAATGTAAAGCCCACTTGTTGGCAAGATAACAAAACCAAAGAAATGTCTTGACTTGGTGTCATGGCCTTTACCTTCACATTAAAAACAGAATGAATTTCCCCTTGGGATTAATAAAGTATATCTGTCTAAAAACTTTCTCTTTATTCACTTTGGTGTTTGTAGATTCAAAGGTGTTGAGAATTTCAATAGAAGTACAGTATCCTCCGTAATGTTTGGGACAAATTTGTCCTAATCTCCTTCTCTGCTTAAAATCAAACAATTCAGACGTGATTAAAGTGCACACTGCAGACTTCATTTAAGGGGATATGCATAGATTTTAGCCATTCCATATAGACATGACAACACTTTTTCTACACTATCTCCCCTTTTCAAGGCTTCATAATATTTGGGACAACTGATGTCACAGGTATTTGTGATTCCAAAGGTGGGTTTCATATATTCATAAGATACCTCGGCTTGCTTCTACCCTTTGGAGTCTGTAGTTGACATTGTTTGACATGAATAGAAGAGCTCTGCCAATGAAAGTCAAAGAAGGCTGAAAAACGAGTAAAACTATTAGAGAATTGGTAAAACCCTAAGATGACCCAAACCAACTGCCTGAAATATCATGAAGAAGAACGAACACACTGGTGAGCTCAGTAATCACAAAGGGACTGGTAGGCCAAGGAAGACCTCCACTTGTGATGACAGAAGAATCCTCATTATGGTAAAGAAAAAGCCCCAAATGATCAAACAGTCTTCAGGAGGGAGATGTGGAAGACTCAGAGATGACTAAAGACAACTTCATCAACAGAAATACAGAGGTCACAGTGCAAGATGCAAGCCACTTGTTAGCCACAATTATGGGATGGCCAGATTACAGTTGGTGAAAAAGAGAACTTAAGTGCCTGTGGAATTCTGGGAAATGTCTTGTGCACAAACAATGCAAAGATGAATCTGATCAAAGTGATGGCAAGAGCACAGAGATGAGACAAAAGCAGACCACATCATCTGTTAAACACAGTGATGGGGGTGTGATGGCTTGGGCATGTATGGCTGCGGCAGGTACTGGCACACTTCTCTTCATTGATGATAGAACTGCTGACGGTAGTGGCACAATGAATTCTGAGGTGTTCAGAAACCTCTGATTTGCTTGAGTTCCTGTAAATTCCTCCAAACCCATTGGATGGTACTTCATCCTACACAAGCTAATGATCCAAACATACAACTGAGGTAACACAGGAGTTTGTCTAAGCTAAAAAAACTGAAAATTCTTCACTGGCCAAGCCAGTCACCTGATTTCAGTCTAACTGAACAGGCCTGAAGAGAAAAATTAAGGGGACAACCCCTGATACAAGTGGGAGCTGAAGATGGCAGCATTAGTGGCCTGGCAGAGCATCACCAGAGAAGATCCTAAGCCCCCGGTGATGTCTGTGAATCTCAGACTTTAACCAGCCATAGCATGCCAGGGATGTACGACAAAGTCCTTTAACAGCTTTAATAGGGCCGGTTTATACGTCACACTCAGAACGCGTACACCACGCGTTCCCAGCGTTCATTTCACGCGTCCTCTGGGCAGGTCCTCAGAAATTAGCGTGACACGTGCGCGAGTTGCAGTACCAGCAAAAAGTCAGGGGCCGCAGTGATTTAAAAGTCGGAACGTGACGTCAGAGTGTCCGTTTACTATCTACATGTGACAGAAAGCCTCTATGCAGATCCTATGGGATGAATGCTTGGATGTAGTGAAGCAAAATGCCGACATACAGATGCATTCGTGGTGCTTTATATTCAAGCGTCGCATATTCCCGATTGTAATGACGCGATACATTTTAAAAGTCTCACATACTATCTAAGGTGCCGTCTTTTTATTTTTTTTTTATTTTTGCAACTTAACAACAGCAACATAATGTATAGCGCTGTATTATCTGTTAATAATTACACATATGGGGGGAATAATTACACACATGGGGGTGTCATGGTGGTGGAGCGATAGCACTGCTGTCTCGCAGGGAGTTATGTTGCTGGTATTTCCTGCTTGTATTCCACACTGTGTTCCAGTTTCCTTCCAAAGATTTCGGGATTTGGTGCCGCTAAAATGACGCTAGTGTATGTGAGTGCTTGTATTCACCTTACGATGGGCTGAGGCCTCGTTTCTCACTCGTGCCCAATGCTTGCTGGAATGGACACATCCCTGGATTGATGGATTTAATCAATAAACATAATTTTCAGAGATATTGCGGTAAGGTGTTATCGGAATTTAATAGGTGTTTTAGGCAATTCACAACACAGAGAAGCCGAACATGTTCTCACCGTGATAATATCTCGCACTGCCACCTGGTGGATTCCTCCAGATTTACGTAAAGTACGCGCGCAAGTATGAACACTACAACGCTTGCGTAGCAGGAGCGTCCGCTGCAGCATGCATCACGTCGCGTGAAGTATAACTCCGGCCTATAGACCTGCCATTGCTGTGTCCTAAAAATGATGATGCCCTGACCTGGGGGGACCATGTAGAAAAAGTGTTGTCATTTCTACTTTCTACATGATGTGAATGAAATGTATGCAAATTCCCTTAAATGAAAGTCTACAATTTGCACTTTAATCACGTGTCACATATATATATATAATTTGTGTGTATGTGTGTTTTTTGTAAAAAATGTGCAGCAAGACACACAGTAATGTGAATGAGAGAAATAGATGAAATTGATTTCTTGATTTGTTGCAGAAAACAACACAGAATTGTTCCTTCCAAGAAGCTCTGCTGCTAGTTGTGAGGCTGGTTTGGCACATTGCTTGTACATTTCACCTGTCTGTCTATCCATTACTCAATCTACCTAATTAAATTTAGATACACTGGTGGTTGAAGCCTTTCCTAGCAACATTAGGAACAAAACAACCCTGGATGGGATGCCAGTCTGTCACAAGACAGGATTTTTCTTGGCAATTAACTGTGGCACTTTAGCTTAACTTGTATTTCTGGCCACACCCGCACATTAAGAAAGCATGCTGAGATATGAAGTTGGTCTTCTGGAGAGGGAGGCAGCTGCTTTAACCTCTGAACCAATAATGGAGATTGCAGTACAGAGTTTATATGTCACCAGGTAGCCTGACTCAATTTGATAACCAATTGTTAATAAGAAATCGAAACTTATCACCGTTATTTATAAACACTCTGCTTCAGATGTCTAACCACAACACAGATACTGATCTCTAACAGGAAATCTCTGTATTCACTTCCATTTTCTGAACATTAACATTATTGTCGTGCTGAAAAACAATGGCTGAAGCAATATCTTCTGCGTCCCAAGATCTGTCTAACTGTCCTGTGTGTCTGGAGCCGCAGATCGACCCGGTGTCCATCCCTTGTGGTCACATCCACTGCATGACATGCATTACGAGCTTCTGGGATCAAACCGGAGACTACAGCTGCCCTCAGTGTCGACAGACTTTTGTGTCGAGGCCTGCTTTGTACAGAAACACCTTGCTGGCTGAAGCTGTGCCAGAAATAAAAGATGGTCTTAGTCCTGAACAGAGTGATGCGGAGCAAGCATGTGTGGTGTGTGACATCTGCACCTGGAGGAAACTCAGAGCAGTGAAGTTTTGCCTCACCTGCTTGGCTTCTTACTGTGAGGAGCACATCCAGTTTCACCAAGAGTCTGAAGCGCTGAGACGACATGTGCTGGTGGAGCCAAACGGACAACTCCAGCAGAAAATGTGCACAAGGCACCAGAAGGTTCTGCAACTATTTTGTCGGACAGATCAGACAGCAGTCTGCTACTTGTGCTTAACGGGTGACCACCAGGGCCATGACGCCAACACAACTGAGGAGGAACGAGCAACAAAACAAGTAAGGTGCCAATGAGATCAGGGATGGGAGATGAAATATGCTTAACCCACAGGGGAACAAATGCTGACATACAGTAATTCTGTGTGGTGAGATGAGTATGGGGGAGGGGGGTCTTAATTGTTTTAAATTATTAATGATGTCAATGGTTTTGTGCAACCTGATGTTTTTACTCATACCAGTGCAAGGTGTGCATGTGAATGTGTGTGCCGGGTGTGTTGACTTTTACCGGTAATTAGTAGGCACCAGGTGTAAGTCCATCCATCCATCCATTATCCCACCCGCTATATCCTAACAACAGGGTCACAGGGGTCTGCTGGAGCCAATCCCAGCCAACTCAGGGCGCAAGGAAGGAAACAAACCCCGGGCACCAGGTGCAAGTCAGTGAAGCTAAATATAAAGAATTTAGCCGACGCCCACCATAGCATACTGCGGTGTAAGAATAGGAACGGAAAACGGTGAGGAATGAATTCAGAAATCAAGAAGAAATAAATACTTCTTGAAAGACGCATTGTGCATGTAGAATATCCGGCCAAGTAGGATTACATGTGAAAGTGATAAATAAATCAGGCTTTCCGAATTTATGTACTATGACCATGGCATCCTGATAGTTTTGTTGCATGTATCTTGGACTTCCTGGAAATGTGGACGGTAATGTGATCATTTGGTCTACACGTACGTTGTTATTTTCAGCGTTTTCTTGCAGTGCGTCTGTATTCAAACATTGTATTGTTCCACGCGCAGATCTTGTTGATGTAATCTGAGATAGTTGAGATGCGCGCCCTCTGTTTTAACATACGCATCTACGACGTACTGTTGGAATAGTTTGCCGCTGGAGTGCAAAATATTAAATGTATTCCTCATTGCTAATCTGTACGCATAAAATTGGCATTGAGCAAGCCTTATTCGCTTGGCAGTTCTTTTATCGGGAACATGTTGTTAATCTTTGTGCCAGCCAATGTCTCCGTAAGGGAATAAAAGTGGGTAAACCATAGGATCGCAATTCATATTGAGCGTGGAAATCTGTTTACAGGAGTTGCGTATGGGATAGATGCAAATGTCCCTTTCGGCAGGCATTTCGCCATCTTCTCCGACGAAAATCGCTGCAATGTCGGGGCATTGTATCGTCGTAAATCTTGCCTAGGGTTTTCCTTGAAAACCATTCGTACAGATGCTGTTGGATTGGACTGAGCGATTTCATGCATGTGTTTGTATGATTTAGCGAAGGGGTTGATGGTTCTGAGCATGGAATCTAGCTGGAGATGTAAATTTTCGCTGCATTTAGAGGTTGCTTTATTTTGTAAGCGTACTGCAGTAGCTTGCACTGTGTCAAAAACATACAACTGTCCATATCCTGGAGAGGTAGAAGTGTTAGCATATAGTGGAGAGATTTGGTGATAAATTTGCCCGTGTATTTTAAAACAGTATGGTCCGTGGTCAGGAGGATGAGTTATCTATGCACCCATGGAAGCAAACACTAGAGAAGAGTTGTATTCTCAAATGCATTCACGATAATTTTTAGCATCTGATGTTTGCTGTGTAAGAAGCTGTTGTAAAGACACAGGTGGCTCCCGCAAAGGTGGTAAAGCTACTTTACCGTTGTGGCAGCACCTCGAGTACTTATTGGATGTATTACGCTCAGCAGGCCAGTATAGTGCATGACGTGGAAGACGACGAATAGGAATCGAGAAATGCCGTGTCGGCTGCGTGTGGGCGGGACCGGTTTTGAAGTGGAAGCAGGACGAACCAGAAGAGAAATATATATAAGAGATGGTTAGGGCAGGGAAAATAAAGATTATAATAATAATAATTCTTTACATTTAAATAGCACTTTCTTCATCACTCAACGTGCTTTACATAGTGAGTAGAGAGCCACTTCATCCACCACTAATATGTAGCATCCACCTTGATGATGTGACAGCAGCCATTTTTGTGCCAGTACACTCATCACATATTAGCTGTTAGGTTGTGAATGGGTGAGAGATAGCTAGCCAATCAGAGACAAGGAGGGGATTAGGGAGACAGAATGACTAAGCTGAGGTGGGCAATTTAGCCAGGACGTCTTGATACACCCTACTCTTTACGAAGGATATCTGTTGTGACCACAGAGAGTCAAGACCTCGGTTTTACACGTAATCTGAAGGATGGCACCATTTTTACAGCACAGTGTCCCTGTCACTGCACTGGGGCATTGGGATCCACAGTCAGAACACAGAGTAAGTGTCCTTTGTTGGCCTTGCCAACACCAATCCAAGCTTTGCCTGGTTGGTCTCTCTTCTAAGTACTGGCCGAGCCTGAACATGCTTAGCTTCAGGTGGATGACCTCTTGTGAAGTTCATGTGGTATGGCTGCCGGATATTGTCTTTTGGAATGTGGTAGAGAAACAAGAGAAGGAGTGATTGTTTATCCAAGAGGTGTCTAGAGAGAGAACAGGAAGAGTATCTTCAGCCAGCATGCAAGCAAGGCAGTATAGAGGTTTGGTGGCGGAACATTAATCTCCAAAGCAGTATTGGAGAGAGAGCACTGGTGTGTAGAGAAAGTGGGAGGACCAAGATGTGGGGGCATCCAGCAAGAGGGCAGGGCACCCGGAGAACTGCAGAAACAGCTGGTGATGCAGTTTGAGTCAGTGTGGTGGTCCAGGATGTGGCAGGATGCAACACTGAAGTCTCCACAAGTCCCAGCGAGGATATAGAGAGAGAAATAGGAAGGGTTATCACTTGATCTGTGGGTCGATTTTAACTATATTTATTGAATCTATTTATGTAATTGCACCACAGGACATATTTGTTTTGATCTCATAACTAGTGAGACCAGCTATTTTATATGGGTTGGAGACGGTGGCACTGACCAGAAAGCAGGAGACAGAGCTGGAGGTGGTAGAGTTAAAGACGCTAAGATCTGCACTGGGTGTGACAAGGATGGGCAGGATTAGAAATGAGGACATTAGAGGGTCAGCTCAAGTTGGACGTTTGGGAGACAAAGTCAGAGAGGCGAGATTGCATTGGTTTGGACATGTGCAGAGGAGAGATGCAGGGTATATTAGAAGGATGCTAAGGATAGAGCTGCCAGGGAAGAGGAAAAGAGGAAGGCCTAAGAGGAGGTTTATGGATGTGGTGAGAGAGGACATGCAGGTGATGGGTGTGACAGAGCAAGATGTAGAGGACAGGAAGATATGGAAGAAAATGATCTGCTGTGGTAACCCCTAACAGGAGCAGCCGAAAGAAGAAGAACAACAAGCCTAAGCCCACATTTTCCCCTAACACTGCCACATGAGACCCTGTGTTTTTCAGTGGTCAAAAATGCTGCTTCACTGTGGATGGAAGGATAAAAAGAATGAAAAAATGTGTTTTCAGATTTATTGTAGACTTCGAATCAATGATTTAGAGCAAGCTGAGTGCCCTGTCCTGTTCTGAATGCTTTCATAGATTGAACTTGGGGTGACACAATCAAAGCTCCTGAAGAGGATTCAAGAAAAACAGCAGGAACTGCATCAGATCCGACACAATATTGATCTTCTCAAGGTAAGCTTTAAAGAGGTGAGTTTAATTGTGGGAAAAAAATGATTGATTAAATCTTTTTTTGTAATCAATTATTTCAAGAAATGAATCAAACTTACGGAAAAAATATTGATAAACAAGAACTTACCATTTCTTTCTCAATACTTGTGCATTTTTGTGCAGTGGACTGGCTCCCATCTACAGTTTGTCTTTACTTTGAATTCAGTGCTCCGTGGATAGGCCTCACTCCATAACCCTGAAATAGTTGAGGTGATCTAAAAAAATGAACGGCTAAAGACTCCAAATGTGTCATTTTTGACAGTTTTCTTGGAGTACTTTCAGTAAAATGTATTAGCTCCCCTCTAACTTAAAAAGATTCTTTTCGAAACACTGGACAGCTTTTTATATACTCCAGTGTGGCAAATTTATTTAATAAGGATTTTCGAGAAACTTTTACCTTTCTGCGGTGGAAAATTTAGAAGACATACTCGATGTACATGAAATCCAGTTGGCCTCATTGGGCTTCACTGAGATGATTTAGGTTGGCCCAAAACTTGCTGTAGTGTGTCAAGCATGAGCGCCTGAGGGTCTCCTTCCAGGCTCTTATAAGGTATGCAATAACCTGCCAGGACAAGAGGGGGAACCAAAGCTAACCATATCATCTCTTTTCACTTCCAAAACTCTAAGAAGCCACCCAAGGAAGGTACCCCAGTCATGCCCCCACTCAATTAAGACAAATCCGAGGGCTCCCAGAAGATGGTGTCTTTGTTGGTGGAAGTACATCCCATATGAACAAGACCCACTTCAGAGAGCTGAATATTTTGAGAAGTCGTTTAGGCTAAAGGGGCACTTGTTATGCCTGTTTTATGTTACGCCACCATGCGCCCACTTTTGTTTAGTTTTTTGGATACTTGCAGTAAACAGGGTGGCCCAGTTGGCATCCCAGATTTTCTTTTCTGCTTATTTGGTTTCTACAAGTGCCTAATCATTTTACACAGACAGTAGGGAGCTACTTCAACCACTACCAATTTGAAAGAACGAGCATAGGGAAAACGCCTAATAAAATACCTAATTAAATCAACCATTTCTTCACAAAAGTTTTTTGAGGTGCCACTAAGCCTGCATTTCCTAGCCTTGTTGATTCCATCTTATTTTTTTTTTAATCTATTAAATAAACAGGAAAGGATGAGCATAGGAAGAACACAGAAGATCAAAATCTTAACAAAGTAGCCATTTCTTTTTTAATAGGCTTTATTGAGCTGTCGGGAGATGTTTCCAAACTTGTAGTACCTGGCTTTCTTGATCTGTCAGTGCATAATACAAGAAGGGATGAGCATAGGAAAAATAAAGAAGATGAAAACCCTTAATAAAAGATACCCTGTAAGCTTCATTAGGTAGATTCACTGTGCTGTTTTGTCGTACTTGCCGATTCTTACCTTGTTACAGAATCAATTACTGCTCTTTGGCATCATTTCCTTGGCATGTGTTTAACTTTTATGGAGGTTTTTCTGTTTATTTTATTTTCAAATCCTCTCTTGGGTTCTTCCCATATTTGCATGGATTTCCTCTGGGTGCTCTAGTTTCCTCCCACAGACAAAAGAGATGCAGGGCAATGCTAAATTGGTCATAGAGCGTGTGTGTGTGGTCTGTTCACCCTACGATGAATGGACCCCTGTCTAGCTGTTGTTCTTGCCTTGTATCCTGTGACTAATGGATAGGCTCCAGCTTTTCCGCACTCCTGCCATAGACAAGTTGGGAAGATGGGTGGATTGATCCCTTCTTGGTGTTGACATTTTTCTTATAATCTTTAGATGCAGTTTCTGGTTACATCACATCATCTTATATCTTATATCATGGCAGACATGTATTTAAAACTAGCCAGTGTCTATAGCCTGGTGTACTTTCCCTTTCTTTAGATATCACTCTCCCTTAACCCTTCTAAGAAGCATAAGATGTTATTGCAGTGAAACCCCACCTATAAAGTGCAGAGCAGGTATAATGTCACTCCCCCCATTCATTCCCCCATTTTTTGAATCAACTTTTTGGAAATCAGAATCAACTCTGGGACCAAATCAGGAATTAACACCAGATGAGGAGCCAGCACATAGCGAGGCAGACCCACAATCGGACTCATTACAGTCACCCACTGATTTTGGGATGTAGGTGCAAAACAGGACTATCCAGTAAAAGTGCAAGTATTGGAAGAACATACAAAATCCGTACAAAGAGCAACTGTTCCAGGATTTGAACCCAGCCTTCTGCAGCACAAAAGTAAAATTGTGTGCAGTCTCAGCTTCTAATCAACATTTCATTCAATGTGGTGGTTTGTTTCATCAGAGCTCAGCAGAGAGAGAAACCCAAGAAAGTAGAAAGATCTTTACCAGCCTGGTTTGCATCATTGAACATGCTCAGGAAAAAGTGATAGAACTAATAAGACAACAAGAGAACAGAGAAGTGGAGAAAGCAGAAAGAGCGGTGAGCCAGCTGGAGAAGGAGATTGAGGATCTGAAAAAGAAAAATGCTGAGCTGACAGAGCTGTCAAAGACTGTCGACCACATCCACTTCCTCCAGGTGAGAGCGTCGCTTCTGAAGAAATCAAAGTCTTGTTTGACTTTGTTTGATTTCAAATGACTTGTCCACCTACAGGTCTTTCCAACGTTGTACATTCCTCCAGAGAAGCACCTTCTCAACAACAGTGTTGTCAATATGGATTTCCCATCCAAAGATCTAAGAAAGGAACTATCCCGCCTCAAAGAACACCTGGAGGAGATCAGCCAAGTGGGATTTGTGAGGAGAATCGATAGGGGTAAGAATACTTAGGTCATGTTTATAATGTCATGTATGAGAGGTCCTGAAGTGGATGGATGCAGTGTCTCACCATTGTCCTCGTTTTTTTGTTTTTTACATACCTCTTTTTTGTGTCTTTATTCAGTCAGAGCACCACCAGCATCAAATATACGAGAGGACTTCTTACCATGTAAGGCCACTTCTTTTCTTATTAGACAGACACAAGTTAGGTGCAGATGTTTCATTTTTTTAATGATTCTGTAAGGTTTATGTATTATGACAGGTGCACTCTGGGTAAAGCTCTCCACCAAGGACAGTATGCATGGTGTTCTGCCTAGGCACATTTGTAGACCTAGTTAACTGTTTGAAAACTGGAGCATTTTAAATGGTTGCTGATTTAAATCATCAAATATATGTCCTTGTTTATTAAATATTTTGGTAATAGAGAGTAATATCCATTCTTAACTTCCTCAGGAGCTGGGCGGTGTGGTATAGCGGCTCCATTGCACAGATGAAAAAGCCCAGTTTTTACATAGATAATCGCTGCATTTGCGGCTTATAGAGGGGGCATGGTAGTTTGGCCAGAGTGGTTCTCAGACGCTACGTGAGGCGGGCGTTTCCTCGCTTAAGTGCACAGGTGAGGAATCCGTATCCGTAAATAATGCCGGGAACTGCTAATCGCCACACCTGAGCCACGTCCCTATTATGTATAGTAGGAGCGCAAGTGCGGAGGGAGGAAAAAAAAGAAAGGTGGACGAAGGTTATGGGAGAAGAAGGCAGCAGGAAGCTGAAAGCCGGTGCGTGCAAGCGTGAAGTGAAGCCAGGCTCTCTACAGAGATCAGGCAGCTGGAAGGAGAGCCCCTCGGGAGTGTTAGGCTGACACTCGGGGGCAGCTAGAAGTGAAAGTCGGTGCATGCATGTGTGA
>JANRMT010049829.1:24540394-24556725 GCA_026402145.1 Polypterus bichir lapradei | reverse complement strand
GGTAGTTTCAGGACAGTTAATAACTTTTGTAAGATCTCAAACAGCAAACTGTTTGAGATCTTACAAAATGCCATGAAGGAAACTGTATTCATCTAGTTAGGTATAGGCAACCCGGCTTAATCCCATTACAGGCCACAGCAGGCTGGAGCCTATCTATGGGACATTAGCTTGGTTCCATTAAACAACCATGGATGGAATGAGGGAGTCTGCCGCACATCACATTTGCACACACAATCACACCAGACCAAAATTAGCACTGCCAACACACATATCAA
Source organism: Polypterus bichir lapradei (assembly GCA_026402145.1). Classification (NCBI taxonomy): domain Eukaryota; kingdom Metazoa; phylum Chordata; class Cladistia; order Polypteriformes; family Polypteridae; genus Polypterus; species Polypterus bichir. Next base: position 24,556,450 of record JANRMT010049829.1, on the reverse strand, counting down.
TATTCAGGAAATCCATAGTAGATGTTTCATTGAATCAAAGAACATTGTTGTTATTTTTCTATGAGTTTGTCTTTTGTTCATATTGTATCACTGTCATTATTCTAAGGAGGTATACAAGTAAGACTTTCTGTACTCTTTAAGACCAGACAAAAGTGCCTCAGTGTGCTCTGCTTGTCTCTGGCACACTGCTAGTGACCTCTAGTGGACAATAATCTACAGTTACTGTAAATGCAGTCCAACTCTTTCCATTGGTGTGACAATGCACTCTATCAGTGCATGCTCCCAACCTCTGATATTCCCAATCCAGGTGCTCCAGTTTCCTCCCACTGTCCAAAGACAGGCAGGTTAGGTGAATTAGCAATGCTAAATTGGCCCTAGTGTGTGTTTGGTGTGTGTGTGTGTGTGTGTTCATCCTGCAATGGACTGGTGCCTTGTCAATGGTTTGTCCCTACCTAGTGCCCAGTGCTAGCTGGGATAGGTTCCAACACCCCCAACAACCCAACATCTAAATTAAGTAGGTAAGAAAATGGCAAGACATTTCCAACCCGTGAAAGCTATAAAGTAGGTTAGGTAGACTTTGCCCTATAGATCTGTGGCTTCCTGGGAACAATCCTTGCTTGTTAAATCAGCATTTCTAAGCCTTTAAGTATTTGCGACCCGAGTTTTCATAACAGATTTAATCGCTGCCCCCTAACGTTTTTTTGAAACCCTAATAAAATGTATTCCTATATTTTTTTTTGCTGCCGATACACCGCTACAAATTTTATTATAGCTACTTAACTTTTATCGACATTTATCAATAGATGTATTTTTCATATTTTCGATTCTTGTTTTCTTTTTTCACATCTTCACGCCCTCTTTTTTTGTTAGGGGTGCGCCCCACAGGTTGAGAACCGCCGTGTTAAATAAATCTTTGAGCCGTCTCCTGATTCCAATGACATTTTAAGTCGTATGTGCTCGTTCAGTCAACTAATTAATTATCCCCTGAAAGAGCATATCAACCATCTGAGCAAATGCATAGAGCTCAGCGGGCACAAAATAGGTGGTCAAATATACCAGATGGAGGGAACAGTGGTGTCTAGAGTGAATGTAATAGGTACTCAACTGAAAGATGTTAAATACAGGAGAACATCCAACAATGAACAACTGGAACATACAACACTTGGGAAAAATGGCAAGGTCACTGATTTAGAAAAAGCACTGTAGAATAAATGAACAGATTTCAAAAAGAGAGCAGACCAGGACAACCTAGGAATGTTTGGGCTTCCTGAGGGAATTCAACAGGCAAACCACACAAAATTCAAGCAGGAGTTCTTCACCAGATGTCTGGGAGACGTCTTTATTTACGTATGGAAAAATCGGAAAGCTGAGAATACACATTGCTTAAATGGCAGGCACTCGCTAATAGGCTTATTGGAGAACTCTGCAAAATTTCAGGATAAAGAAAATGTGCTCTACTATACTCATGTGTAAAGGGAGATGTTGTTTGATGGCAATTGGATGTGTATTCATTGTATTTCAGAGGCGTATAATGACATTAAGCAGCAATCGTGTCTTTCTGGAAATAATTATAGCTTTATCTAACCATCCAGGGTGAAGATGGCCCATTTAATTTAATGTGAGGAAGTGGAGAATGCCCTGAAAGCACATTTCACAAGCTAGATAAACAAAGCTGGAACAGCTACTTTAAATATTGAAGAAGGGCCTTATTTTATACCAGAAAAAATAAGAAATATTGAAGTGCGCCTGAAAGTTTTTAACAGTAGTGTTTTCTGCATTACAGCACACTGGAGCACAGCTCCACTAGATGCCATTTAAAATAAGTAATACAGTAAGCCCCCCTCAGTAACTTAACTTATTATTAAATGTGTAACATAACCTTAACCTTTGTTTTTCTAAGCAATTTTTTTCCAATTCTTAGTCATCTGAGTAATGCAATTTCTTACCTAGAAAGATATCGTATTTTGTAATAAGTGAAAGTGTCTATGTGCCAGGCGCAGCGTGCCAAATTCCAGCCGAGTGGTCAGGCCTTCTCTATTGTTCTCAGTTTATCCTCAGGCCTATGTCTGCAAATACAACCTGAACTGTCACCAATGCACACAAGAAAAAAAAGGTCAATAAAGGATTGAAAAACAAGCTGGTGACTCAGTAACATCCTATGGACTGGCACAATTCTCCTAATGCAGTGTTAAAAGCTGTTTTTTCATTTCCATTTGTTAGAATTTAATTTACACCCTTCATGCAGATTTTTATTGCTCTTAATTTTAGCTCAACTAACACTTATTTTTTTTCTTAGATTTATGTCCATAATCCTAGAACTTCATATTTTTACTAGACTAATCACATTTTCCAAATTATCATTTATTTTATGACTTGACAATTCAACCTTACTATCTTCTTATATAATACGCTACCGTGGCTCTCCATTTGTCTGTCCAGGATTTTAAATCACCTGTAGCTCACAAACCGTTTGACCAATTGACCTGAAATTTGGTCCATATATACTACGTGTCGTCTACTATTCGCTTTCAGGGTGATGATTGACCTCCAAGGTTATTCCTCTTGTTTTATTTTATTATAGAATCAACTCTCAGCAGTGGCCAACAGGGTGCCGCATGCGTACAGGCGCCGTTCTCATTCCCTACCACCTTCACTGTCACTTCCCCTACCTCTTCATATCTTAAATCATTCTTGAAGCAGATTGAAGACTTAAATGCCAGCTTAAGTGAAAAACGAAGTAAAACGTACTAAGTAATTGCAACACAAACACTGACTTAATCAGTTTTAACGTGAAAAGATGCTGACGAAAGAAGAGAAAAAGCGGCTCGCTAGGGTGGAGAAAAGAGCTGCTCAGGAAGCAGCAAGCACATCAACCTCTGAGCAAACGAATGATAAAATGTACAGAGAAAAAGTGAAAACTAGAAATGATCAAGTCAAGTGTATTCACTGCACATTATCGTGCAGTGCACCATTACAGGTTATCAAATGTATTTCTAAAGAGAGAAAGCCAAGTTGCTTCATCCCATCCATAATCTGCAACTATACGGAAGTTTATTCCCGCTATTCAAAAACATTTTATATTGTGCTGTTTTATAAAGGTATTACATTATTTTGCAATAATTATTGCGTTATTTCACAAGAGTACTGCATTATTTTGCAATAATTATTGCATTACATTGTTTTGCTTAAGAATTGCCTTATTTCACAATAATTATTGTGTTATTTCACAAAACTATTGCATTATTTCACAAAGCTGTTCCTGCTGGGATCATTTTGCTTGCCCGTGCTTTGGTCGTCATCGTGTGCAATCAAGTGACAAGAACTGAACAGATGTTATAAATAAAATAGCAAAACAATAACAACTTGTTCTTTTTCTCTTTTTTTGTCCAAAATATTTTACTCTATGCTGACATCTAGCTACTTTTACAAGGTGCAGATAAACAGGAATGCATTTCATCACATTCTCAAAAACAAAGACCACTCGCCTTCTCAGGGCTCATAACCTGGCATTTTGTTAGGTGTTACTTTGTGCCCAATGCTACAGTATGCCCAATTGAAACCAATTAAAGTAGGTGTAGAAATGGACAGAGGATGAAGTGCCTATAATTTAAAAAGAATACGGGTGAGGAATTAATAAATACAAACAGAAATTAAAATACTTCTGAGGCATAATAAGTGTTTGGAAATGCATCCCACGCTGATTCAGTCATCCACCTAATCAAAGCACCGTGATGTCCCTAAATTGATGGATTAAAGACCTGAAGTCCACGTGGCCGTCATCATCAAGTCCTTCCATGAGAATCCTGAATACCATGAGGACTGATTGAGGTCATGTATGTTAGGTAGAATGCCCAGAGGGGACTGGTGGTCTCATGGTCTGGTACCCCTACAGATTTTATTTTTTCTCCAGCCGTCTGGAGATTTTTCTGTCCTCCCTGGCCATCGGACCTTAATTTTATTCTATGTTAATTAGAGTTCTCTTATTTTAATTCTTACTTTGTCTTTTTTTCTCTTTCCTCATCATGTAAAGCACTTTGAGCTGCATTATTTGTATGAAAATGTGATATATAAATAAATGTTGTTGCTAAAACCATCATGTCTCTGTCATAGACAAATCTTTTTCATCTTAAAGTTGAGAAGTGAATGTGCCTTTAATATTGATTTTTAGTTATCACATTTCTCAACAGGTTCTAGTAATAGAAAAAGATATTGCATTGTTATGCAATTTAAAGAGCTCTGTGGTATTTGCCAGTTTATTGATAATATTCATGCAGCGCATAGAAAACAGTGTCTTACGGTGTGAGGCACCACGTGTGTTCTGGACAATTCCTATGTGACATTTTGCTAGAGAACCCATTATATTGCCCCTACAGTAATTTATCATAATAAACTATGGTGGGATTATACTCAATAAACAAGAGAACGACATCTAGAAAATGTGGCAAATTAGAATATTTTAAAGATATTTTTCAGGCAACCTAAAGCAATTTTTAATATAAATATGTTCTTATGCGATTCTGTTGTCTTCTTTTTCAGTAATATCAACATTTACTTCAACCTTTTGAGGAACACTCTGCTGAAAAAACATTTTAATATGTTGCTTACCCCTTGAGTTTTATATTGACTACAGAGAATAAAATGTAATCTCAGGTTTTCATGGAGAAAAAAAATTGAAATAATACAAGCCAATGGTGACCAGTGGTGTACACCAGCAAACAATATGAAAAATGCCCATGAGAAGAAAAAATAATTTCACAATTTTTATGTTGTGGAATCCACGTTAGTTATCCAGTTCTTTTTTCACAACATGCAAAATGCATACATTATTTGCTAAACATTTGTTAAATAAATGCTTCCGGAAAAATGATCATATATCATCAACAAGAAACAAAATGCACAAGGGATTGAGTTTTTGAACTGAAGAGAGGATTCTTGACCAATGAATGAGAGGGAGAGACCTTTCTCACAGTGATTTCAAACAACAACCTAATCTGTAATTTAAACTGCGTAGAATGTTTCTCTGTGTTAAGACAGAGGAGTCTGCAAATTCTCCAGTGCTTTTCAACAGAGGATTTTAAAATTGCAACAAAAACTGAACTTTCCCCACACATTTTCTTGAATAATCTCATTATACTTAAACACTCCCAAATAAATAACAGACATGCACCGTATTCCATATCAATGTAAATGCAGCCTTTAGAACGAAGGCAGTGTACATTTTGAGCATGCTAAAAGGTTGAGAAATAGCATGCGGTACTTCTGTCAGGAACCATGGTGAGAGAAATGTGTTATGGTACCTTTCAGAATGTTTATTTTCATATTTTATGTAAAAAAAAGATTCACTTCCCTAATTATTCAGCCTTTGAAATGCTGCAAATTTAAGTGCATAATACTGAATCATAAATCTTCTGTTCTTGCACATGGTTTGTAGAAACCTAACAAAGATGAAAATTCTGATCTCTTTTTTGCATGTGATTTCAGAAGACAGATTTCATTAAGCAAGCTTTAATAAAGTTATTGTATACTCTAGGGATGAGTATTTTCAAGGTTCACATGTGTATGTAAGGTGGTTATTTCTACAGTCTCATGGCTCTGTGGTCACAAGTTCAGATCATTTTCCAGTCACCATCACCTTCTTTAGTTTTGGTCTCTTATTGTAAAGACGTGAAGATTACATTAATTGGTGAGTCTAATATGACACAGTACAACTGAGTGTGGGTGTGTGATGAACCAGTGGTCTATGGTAGGGTCCTGCTTTGTTCTGGGATAGGCTCTGCTTCTTAGCAGCCACAGTAGAAAATAAACTGACTCTGAAAATGGATGAACATGTAGCAGTGCTATTGGGGCTTGAAACTGCAACTCCCAGTAGTCCCTGCAATGGCTCTGATTGGTCTTCTGCTGAGGGTGCAGGGGCTGTTGGGTTCAAGGAGGCCAACACAGCATTTAAAAGGAGGCCGGTGAGACCAAGAAGAAAAAAAGAAAAGTATTTTGTGGTTCGTGTCTGAAGTTCTTGTCTGATACCTGTGCTTTCTCATTTTTGTCCTGGATCATTTCTTGGTTGGGGTCTGGATTGTCTCCTTCCTGCCTGTTACGTGAGGACTGTATGTGGATTTATGAAGAAAGGAGCGCTCTTAAGCTCGTCAACCCATCTTCACCATCTCAGGAACTACCGGTAGGACTATCTTTACATTCCCCTTCAACGTGCGGATCTCTGGACTATTTACCTTCATCTTTACATTACATCTGTTGCCGTTTTTTCTTGGACTTTACTGTGTGTGGTTTTTGTGGTTTGTTGTATTTAATACAGACCAATACGGCCCCCATACAGACCAAGGCGGCTGCCCTCTCGTGGTCCAGGGGAGGTATAATCGCTCTCCCGGTCCTTCCAAGCATCCTGGCTGGGCACTAGCCCCCAGCCGTCCACCACACTCTCTTTTTGCTGTGCGGCACTCAGGGTTTTAGCACTTAGAAGTCATAGTGCTTCACTGAGAATTAGCTATAGTAATTTAAAATTGTTCATATTAAATTAAAATTATGTTCGAAAACAGGGCTCTCATAGAGAGCAACACTCTTTGGATTGGATGCACCCGCCACCAAATATTGATGCCCGGGGCCATCGCCCTCTCGGTCTTCCTCTCTGCACGCCACTGCAATTGGTGTATTTGTTAAAAGAAGGCTTTGTAACTCATGTTACATCAGAATGTGAAATTCCTTAAAGTAAAGATTCAGTAACTTCTACTTTAGCATCTTCACAGCTTTGTAGGATTGTCTCAAGGACATCAGTGAAAATTAAGGGGAAGTACATCTAGGATTGAACCCAGGAAGCATTTCTTTATGTAAAGAGTTGTGGGCCTTTGGAACAGACTATCGAGACATGGAGTTGAGGAGCAGAAACCTTGACAACCTTTTAGAAAAATCTGAATCTATTAGCTAAACAAAACAGGTGACAAATAGACTGAATAGTCTCCTCTCATTTGTCAAGTTTCTTATGTTCCTGTGTTCTTTCCTACAATCAATTAATACAATAGTTTCATTTTCATTTCTGGAGAAATCCTTAATTTCAGATACACCCTTCTGGGTTTGGATGGCCCTAAGGCAGGGCAGCTGGTGCTCCAGCTTTATCTATGCCCTATGATACGCTGAAAGTTTTCATTACGCAAGAAGTATCATATCACGTTTAGGTCAGATTGCTAACCACTGAATCATGGTTCTGCCCTGTTAAAATGTTTTAGAGTTCTTTTCAAATTCGCCAGTCCCATTTTTTTTATACACACCCCATTATGCCTTACACCCATGCTCTGGGCAGCATGACTCTGAACTGAATTAAATGGATACGACTCTTATTTACTGGAGTCCTTCTACCTATTTCTGGTCTACATGTATAACTTGGTCTCAGAAATAATAAAGTAAATTTAAAATGTACTTTAATGGACTGGAGACTCACCCAGCAGTCAACCAATGTCAAGCATGGTCTAGAGACTCTTTTCAATATGGAAAGGAAGGCCCAGGAAGAAAGCAGACCAGACATGGAGTCCACTGTTTCATCTTACAGTTGTGAGAATAAATTATACTGTATATTGATGACTAGACAAACTGAGGAGCACCTGAATGGTCAAGCTGTGTGGTTCGGTGGATCTCTCATGGATTAAAGCAGATGTTCCTCTTATTTGAGGATGTTTGACTTTGACAGCTCTGCATTTTCCTGTCCCATCCCATAGATATGTGTTTAGTTGAGCGGAAATTCCAAATTAGTGATGTGTGGAAACCAGAGATGGAGTGAAACCCTCAGTTTGTTCCTGCTTTGTGCCCATTGTCTTCCCATGACCATAAGGTCGATTAACTTGGTAGGAGACAGTTATGTTACACTTGACCAGCAGTTAAGCAGCAGTTAAACTATTGATAACATACGTTTTTTGTAAAAAGTAAAACTATGTCCATACAAGCCTGAAATGAATTAAGTGAGTTAGAAAATGGAATTAAAACAATCCCATATCCTAAAATATCACTGAGAGGAATTTCAGGGTTTATTCTACTTGTGTGGTGCCTGTTGATCCTGTGTACCCGACAGAAGCTGTAACCAATAGCAATTTAAATCACTCCTACTTGTCACTCATTGCGTTTATTAAAATTAAGGCACTTCTGGATTGGATGAAAAAGCTGAACAACACCCTCAGAGAACATTCCAGAAAAACAAATTCTACCTAATAAAATGCATTCACAAGCTGACCAGGAAATGGATAAACTTATCCTGAGAAGGAGGATCAACCTAAACTTTTAGCCTTCGATTTGTAGCTTAACTTTAGCAATAAATAAAACAAAGTTAGAAATTTGGTAATTGCTGAAGACTGCTTGCTACATAAATACACAATCTAAAAATGCCAAAATGTAAGTCGCTGCCAAAGAAACACTCTTCGTTTGACTCGTTTGTCTTCTTTTCTTTTCTTTTCTTGTTCTTCTTTGGTCTGTGCTTTAATGATGTAATCCTCATTTTTATGGATGCTTAATTTTGTGCTTCAGAAGTGTAACTTAGTAATATTTAATACGATTTCCTATAATTACTGCATAGAGTTTTTGACTTAAAAAAATCTACTTCTGAAGAACAAAGATAAAGAAAGTAACGAACAATTGTTCAGTAAAAGAAACGCATTGATTAACATACAAAAAACACATTTGAATGTCATATTTTTTCCAGTTGTTTGTAACACAAACTGTTAATATATTGTAGCACACCGGACAATGTATCAATGTTAGAAATAAAACCTTTATGGAATTTATGACTCATCCTTTTAAAATCTTAATTAGTTTACTAAGAGATTAAAGATATTATTAATAGATTTCGTGTAAAGAGTCATGCATGGAATTACTCAGTTTTAATATTTGTGGTTCATTAAAGCATTTTTAGTGGTCCATCCTCTTAGTGTACTCTACAGACGGGAGAATAGATTGAAAATATGTCTTTAATTCTGAGTTTTATGTTTGGCAACAGCAAATTCAACAATGGAGAAATGTCTCTTGCTACTGGTTGAAATGACCAAGAGCAAGAAGGAGGGAGACGAGCAGTTTCATCAAAGGTTTTTTGGAATGACCAAAAGGAACAACAGCCTGCTGGCTGAAATGAATAAGAGCCAGCAAGAGGGAACCCATCAGCTTCATCAACTGAATCTTGGAATAGATGAAATAAAGAAGAAACAGCAAGAGGAAATACTTCAGCTTCAGCAACAGTTTTTAGAAATGAAAGCTGAGCGAAAAGAGATTTTAAATGTCCTACACCACTTACAGCGTGAAAGAAGACCACAGGTCACAGCTGAAGAGGTTCCCAGCGTCAGCACGAAACCTGTGGAAGGTTCCAGTGTTTCAGGTTTGTTTATCAAAATGGGGATTAGCAGACTTGATCCACACCTCATATTGCACAACATGAAATCACTGACCAGCCCAGTAAGAGACACACATACTCACAAACACACTGAGGACTATTCTATACGGGGGGTGCCAATACCCACCACAGGCGTTTTTGACCAAACTCTTCATTACAACTCAACTTAATACCCAATAATCTTCATTGTACAGAACTTGACGTTCATGACAGAAGTAAACTCTTTAGATTTTAATATGGTGCAGATTGATAACACAAATTCAGGGTCAACCAATCTTAAATTGAAAACTAGTATATCATTTGAGTTGTTTAGGCTTATCCTGCATTATCCTTCTTTGTTTCGAGTTCCACGACAAGAAAGAAACAAAATGAACAAAGTTCATAGTAATACTTTTTCAATGCACAACTGGGGTATGAAAATCCAAAAAAACAAACCAAAAAAAACTAGTGTTCAAAAGCTGTATCTCATTCAGCAACATATTAGTCCTCATAATTTGCTGGTGTCATGTAATTTTAATGTTATATATAACTGACACACAGCCTACCGTGCACACATTATGTTTTTGGGATGCTCCTCACATTTGAACTATTAGTCCTTATTGTTTTTTTAAAGCTTGTTCTACTCTATAGTTGTTAAATTAACCAAAGGACTTCAGCACGTCAGTTGTGGTTGTTACCAGCATAAAATTAATGAATGTATGGAAGATAAATATTTTATCTTTTACTGTAACTCAATTGTTGACTTTAGATCATTGTCTTTCCAGCCGTCTTCTCTTTTCAGTTTTCACGGCATTAACATTTTAAGTAATAAACAGGTGTTGGACTTCCACATCCATTGAGCCATTTATTCTCTAGGTTGAGTTTGGTGTCACTTGCTGTGTAAGGGGCTTTTGCTTTGTAGCGCATATCATTTGAACTGCATGCTTTGCTACTTACTGGCTAATTGCATGCATACTTTTTATGTGTGGTTTGATGAATTTGCTAAATATGTGTCTTTATATTTTGCAGGTAATTATATTCCAGAAGAGAACACAGAAAATGACAAAATGGAGATAACAGGTACAAAACTGATGCTGCATAATTCCTCATGAGCTCTATAGCTTCATGCAGTCTTTCTGAGCTCAGATGGCAAAGCTAACAATGTATTAAAAAAATGCCGTATATTCAATAACACAGGTCATCCGCTCCTTCCTAAACATACGGATATGTCCTCCTTTTTGTTTTCAGTGTTAGGTTAAACAAAAGCTTTCAATCCACCATCTCTGAAATATCAAAATACAGTATTAGAGGACCAAAAATAGAAGGTAACCCCAAATAAACTCAGGATCTTGCAAAACTACTCATACTTGTTAGTCTGGAGATGCCAGACAAAAAAAAAAACCTTAAGTGATTTCCAAGCATTCATAAGTAATTTTTATAAACACAATAAAATAATTTTAAATTTCAAATTGTGTGGTTCCCCAAGTTTAAATGTGGCACATAAAATGTGTACATGTGGACTGCAGAGCAATATTAAACAACTGCTGCATTTGCTTTTACAGCTGTTACTTTTATTTGTATCGCGTTTTACGTGACCTTCTGTTATGCTGTTACGTAGAATATACAGAATAAATGTCTTGTTCTAATACTAACAGTCATGGCCTGTGCTAGTTTGAAATTTATGCCAACAGATATTGGACTAGCGGCCAAAGAATTGGCATACATCGTATTGGTTATCAGCTCAGCCCTGCTGCTGACTAACCATATCAGGGGTCGCCAAGTCCGGTCCTGGAGGACCACCGTGGCTGCAGGTTTTCATTCTAACCCTTTTTTTAATGAGTGCCCTATTTGTGCTGAAACTTTTAAGAGTCCTGTTTGTACGATTCTCCCTATCAACTAGAATGATCTCTGCACAAATTCCAGTGTGATTAGTAAAGAAAAGCTATACTCCTAACAAAGTTATTGTAGTTTTGCCTTTTTATATTAGTTTTTATTTCTATATTTTTTCTGACCTTACCTGGAAATTCAGTTTACTTTTAGTTTTCCTTAATCACATATTTTTAGTTTTAGTTTAGTTTTTTATTTCACAGACATTTCTATTTCATTTTTACATCTCTTAGTTTCAGTTTTAGTTTTAGTAATTACGGTCTGGTTAAAGAGCTAATATGGAGTTTGGTTTTGTGTCACAATCAGATAGAACTGTACACTTAACGGGTTTAGATACGAATTTAATGTTAGTGGATGCCTACTACACTACATGGTTTACTATCTGGTTTAGTTTTTGTCTAATAAAAACAAGCATAATCAAAACCAGATGCTGAATATGAACAATTTTACACAATTTTATAATTTTTTGAATATTTTCTATGTCATTTGTGCTGAACAAATCTGTGCTGACTGTTGGCACTTTTTATCTTTTCCTCTTATTGCCCAAATTTAAGGTTTGAGGGTTTTTTATTCAAAATATCTACAGCACACAACATATCGCTTTTTATTTCACATGCTTTACGTAGTCAACTCGCTCTGTCACCGCAAATGCTGTGTGAACACCCACCCTCCGTCACTATCTGCTGTTCACTGGCACTATATGAAGTGGGTGGCTTGTGGTGGATAACTTTCTGTTTTAGAGTTAAAACTTACAAGGGTTAAAGACAAACGGCAAGAAAACATAAACTAAAAATATTTTTTGTAAATTATTATTTTATTTCAGTTAGTCTTTCCAGCTACTTTAATAGTTTCGTTTAGTTTTAGTTTTTCATTTCGGTTTTATTAATTATTTTAGTTCAGTTTATGAAAATGTTTTTTTAATAATAGTTTCAGTTTTGATTTCAGTTTTCGTTAACTATAATAACCTTGACTCCTACAGAACTACCTCAACTGGACAGACCATTGCACCATAATCCCCAACTCCCCAAGATAAGTCATTTACTGCCAGCTAAGATGAATTCAGAGAACCACATAATAAGCAGAAGAATTAGTTTAATTACACTCTCAAGCCCTACCTTATAAAAAGGATTGGACCATCATCACTAGCTGGGAGACCAAATCCATTTATTACCTTCTGTGGTGCTGCGTAATTCATTAGGCAGCAACTGATATTGCAACCAACTACCTCTGACATGAGTTGGACAAAAGAAAGAAAGGAAGAATCAAGATTTGTGGACACTGCCTGCAAAAAGAACCTCCTAGCCCTATTGCCAAAGTATCTATGGTTCAAGGGATGGACTCCTCAACAACCTGAGAACATGTGGATAATGCTGAAGAGTGCCTTCTTGTTTCTAACAACTGCAGAGATTTTATTCAACCTTCTATTGGCTAAAATTTAAAAGATAAATATATTTATTTTTACTCCCAGGTCATTTATGAAATATATGATGAGCTAGAGAATAGCAGGTCTTTGAAGCCTGTTGGAAGAAATGAAGATACATTTACCACAGTAACTACAGAGAGAACCCAGACGAATGCTGAGTAATTTGGTATATGAAACCAGTGATTAAACCATTTTCAACATCGATGTTGTCAGTTCAGTCCTCACCTCACTGGGACTTGTAATGTGCTCCACTTATAACCAATGCATACAAACCATTGCAATTTACTGCTGCATTCGTAAAGCACTTTGAGATGTTGTTCAATATGAAAAGATGCTGTATAAAATAAAGATTTAATAGATCTTCTCACTGTAAGTATATTTTAAATTGTTTCAGACAGTGACACTGATGATGAAGGAACAGATGGTGTGACTTCTACTAATGAAAGACAAATTGTGCCATCTCAGACTACCAGGAAAAGTTTCATCCTCAGAATATCAGGTTAGTGCAGGGATTTTTTCTACATAATAATATTTCATTTTTTTTACTTACTAGGGGGCTTTGCTCCCTGCTCGCTTCGCTATCCCACCCCAACTGCCCACCCCTACCTCGGCCAGCCACTTCGCATCTTTTCCGCTCGTGTTGTGAAGAGGGGGGCTGAACGCACCTCAAGGAGATACGGTCACTCCTATGAAACCCCCTCTTAAACGGTGATACAATGGGAAACAAATACAGTTTTTTTTTTACCTCCTCTTTGCTCGATCAGCTGCTGGCTTGCTGCTGCAGCTGCCCTCCCGCGTGATCTGCACACGCTGCTCTTTCTTTTTCATTTAGTTGTTGACGTGTCATCTAGAAAGTATTTATAAGAGCTGAGAGCACAGGATGTGTGTCTGATAAAAGCCTTTACACAACTGAGATGTCACGGTTAGATGCCTGTGATCTTATTTGAAAATGGTTGTAAGCAGGGAGTGACTTGAAAGAATGTCATGTTAAAAGTCCCTGTGAGACTGTCTGAGGCCAACAACAATCTCATCTTTTAATTCTCGCGGATATGCCTTTTCATTGGGAAGAAACACTACTTTTCCCTTGTGGCAACACGAATTAGATTATCTACAAGTCTCTGACTTAAAGTTTAAATCCGAAAAATATATTTGATCTCTTTTCGCTGCTCCTTTATTTCACCAAGTAATAATTTCCATTTGTTTGCACTAATGTGATCTCACGGGACTTCGTCACATCTCGTCCCAAGCTTTTATTTAATAATAGAGAGACAGGATATTGAACATTACATGTTATTTTTATATATTTGGCAGATGGCTCTTTGTTTACATATAAATTTGTTAGAATTGGAGTATCAATAAAAAACAAGCCATGGAGATGGTTTAGCACAATAGAGTTTAAAAAGCCCTGGTCTTCCGGAGGCAGTGAAATAAGCAAAATACAAGCCAAACTGCTTTCTTCAGTGTCACCAGACTACTTCTGAAACTGTATAGGATGTACCCATATATGCGAGAATTTATTTTATTATGACTGCATATAGACATCCCAACCTCAAAAAATCGATTTCAAGGAGAGGGTGGTAATCCTTCCCATGAGAAACTTGAAGAGTAAGGATTGATTTCTGGGAAGCTATGGACCATTTGCAGAGGTCAGAGAGGAAATGCAGATTCCCAGAATATTCTGAGATTTTTGTTGTATATCATTTATATGATTTGCTTAACTTGTATGCTGAACAAAAATTTGGGGAGTAATGCTTATTGAGTACAGAGTCAGAAGGTGACTAGAAGTGAGAAATAGAGGATGAAAGGAGTATGTTGTGTGGTTCTTGTGAGTGTAAAAGTGGGCAACCACTCCACCTGGTAGAAAGACATACAGATGACTATCCTCGTGTCAGCTTTGTCGGAATAATATAAAAATATACCTTAACGGGGATCATAATCAGTAATAGCAAAGTCCAAGTTCTGATAAACTAAGCAGCTCAACCAAGAAAGTACCCTATAATATCAGAAACTTCCTCAGCAAAATGCCATTTTATGAAATGGTACAATGGTAAGTCAGTCCACTTCAGTTACATCATGCCTTTGCAAAACTCTGTTCACCAGATATGCCCCACCTCGCTCTTTTTTGTGCTTCTTGTTGCCTTTCTTTACCAAACATTCCAGCCTTGTTGTGGACACCAAATGGCATGACCCCCGGACATACTGTATGTCACATGGTTTATATCTTACGCTGGCCACTTGCCTTTGTTCATCAGACAGCCCTGCCCTCTTGTGGACGTTGTATGACATTACGCAAGGCGGACAGACATCACTTTATGTATAGAGAGGGAGATGTGGGATCGTCAGTTAAATAAGAAGCAGATTGATTCATTCATTGATTCATTGAATCCCAAGGCTCCCAATATCTTGAGTGTCAAAAGTACATTCACAAAAATGAGGCACACACACAACTAACCCTCAAAGGCAGATTCCATATGCAAAGTATATAGAAAATGTTGAAATGTTCATTTATGCTCTTTGATTTTAATAGTTACTTAAAGAACTAAAAGAATTGTTTTGTTTTTTTTGTGCCAGGTAACATGATAAATCGTAAGGAAGATTCTATGTCAGCAGTAATTAAAAAACTCTTGAGGAAACACAAACTTCCTGTTATCTGTAAGAAAACGAAAGGAGTCTTCCACAAAAGTATAATCTCAAAACCAGGTAATCGAGCCAGTGGAATGAAAATAAAATAAGTTATAACTTAAATGAAGTGCAAGGGCTCAGAATGGGATGTAATTGTTTTTGATCCTTTTCTCAATTGTGGATCAGAATCAGAATCAGAATTAGAAATCACATACATTTGCCAAGTATGCACACATACAAGGAATTTGACTCCGGGTTTGATGACTCTCCAAGTATAAGTTAGCATAATCAACATACAAACAACTGAGAAAAAAAAATAAACAAGGAGAGAGAATGAAAAAAAAATATATATATACAGTATACTGTAACAAGATGAGACTTCAGATATGGGAAAGGTTTGGGAAGCCACCTGTATAATATGTTCCTGGCTGCAAAAGTAAAGAATTGTAAGACCAGAGTAGTTTACAAGGCTGAGTCCAAAACAGAACTGAATTTCAGAGGAAGGGGGTGAGGCTTTATAGGAGGTCTGGGGGAAGTGATGTTGTCCTCAGGGCTGGGGTCGGAAGTGACGTGTCCCGAGTTGAGGCAGTGGTTACTGGTGTGATTTTCCAAGAAAGGTCTGCAGGGGACTTAGAAAGAGAGTTAGTGTACCCCGCCGCCCCCTGGGCAGATGTGTAACCATTATTATTTAAGCCCATCAGCTGCCTCCTATTCGCATGTGTGTGACAATATATATATATATATATATATATATATATATATATATATATAT
>JANRMT010049829.1:24511805-24533420 GCA_026402145.1 Polypterus bichir lapradei | reverse complement strand
TATATATTCAGAAAATCAATGTATTTGCCTGTTTGGCACCCCATAATATATATATATATATATACAGAATGCATCTCAGTGCAAGAAATGCTGAAATAAACACAAGTATTAACAATATGTAAACAGTATTGCAAGACCCTGGGAGGCCTGGGGGTGGGGGGTCTGCCTAGCCAGATTAAGCTGAATCAACCATTTGTGGGCATGATGGCCTATGGGAAAAAAAAAAAACTGTTCTTATAACTTATATCTGTTTGTTTTGGCGTATATTACTCTATAACGCCTGGTCGATGCAATAAGCTCAAGAAGGTTGTGACCTGGATGTGAGGAGTCAGTGATGATTTTCCTTTCCCGTTTCATGACTCTGGAATAATATAGGTCCTGTAAGATGGGCAGACTGGCAGCAATGATATTTTTGGCAGTCCTGACTATTCATTGTAGCCTGTTTTTGTCATGTTTAGTCACTGATCCATGGATGAGCTGAGAACAGAGAAATGACTGTTGTTTAAAGCTAAATCAGCAGCTCCTGTAGAAGGTTGAACTTCCTCAGCTGTCACAGGAAGTACATTCGCCAGTGTGCTTTTTTTATGATGGACCCTACATTGGTCTCCCATTTCAAGTTTCAGGAGATTATGGATCCCAGAAACGTAAATGTTTCCACAACTGTCACAGCATTATAAAGTACAGAGAGGGGAGATACTATTGTAGACCTCTTCCTAAAGCCTCCTGTCATCTCCACAGTTTTGAGAGTATTCAACTCCAGATTGTTCTGACTACACCAAAGGGCCAGCTGCTCAACCTCCTGTCTGTATGCAGACTCGTCACCATTCCTGATGAGCCCAATGATGGTTGTATCATACGGATATTTGATAAATTTGACATTTAAAACACATTAAAACCTTGAAGATGTATTTTCACGTAAAAAAAAAAATAAACTGATGTGATTATGGGGAAAGTTTAGTGTTCATAAAGATTTAACACCACTGTTTCTCTTTCTAGGTTCACCCTCTATATTATTTTGTGATATGTGGCTCTTTCCTGGTGAATTTGAACATTTTTCAGGAAATGTAAAGTCACAAAACTGGAAGAAAAGCATTTATGTTGATTTGGAAGATCTTAAGAAAGTAAGTCATGGTAGCAAACTCATCACTGTTAATTACATTCAGTTGGCGTACTTGGAACGCAGATTGCACTCCAGTTTGGTGGTTCATGGAGGATGTCCTCAAAAGCCTAGCAAGGTACCAACGGGGCTGTAAAAGAAGACAGGGGTAGGGGCTGACTTCTATAATGATGGTACAATATCTTGTTTGAAAATCTGAAGAACCAGTAATGGCAGTACTGCACGATAACGTGTAGTGAATACACTTGACTTATAGTTTTCATCCTCTTTCTCTGTACGTTTAGCATTCGTTTGCTCAGAGGTTGATGCGCTTGCTGCTTCCTGAGCAGCTCTTCTTTTCTCCACCCTAACGGCCCGCTTCTTCTGTTCTTTTGTTGGCATCTTTTCGTGTTAAAACTGATTAAGTCAATGTTTGTGTTGCAATTACTTAGTACATTTTCTTTAATTTTTCACTTACGCTGAAACTTAAGTCTTCAATCTGCCTGAAGAATGATTTGAGATATGAAGAGGTAGGGGAAGTGACGGTGAAGGTGGTAGGAATGAGAACGGTGCCTGAACACATGCGCCTCTCTACTGGCTGCTGCCGAGAGTTGATCTATACTAATAAAAGGCAAAGCCCTCACTCACTCACTCACTCACTCACTCACTCACTGACTGACTCATCACTAATTCTCCAACTTCCCGTGTAGGTAGAAGGCTGAAATTTGGCAGGCTCATTCCTTACAGCTTACTTACAAAAGTTGAACAGGTTTCATTTCGAAATTTTACACGTAACGGTCATAACGGTCGATAAAGTTCGACAACGTCCGCCATGTTGAACTTTCTTATTTATGGCCCCATCTTCACGAAATTTGGTAGGCGGCTTCCCTGTGCTAACCGAAACCGATGTACTTACTTATTTCGATGGTATGACGCCACTGTCGGCCGCCATATTGAACTTTCCAACGTCACCAATTTTCCAACTTCCCGTGTAGGTAGAAGAATGACCCCGTCTTCACGAAATTTGGTAGGTGGCTTCCCTGCGCTAACCAAAACTGATGTACGTACTTATTTCGGTGGTATGACGCCACTGTCAGCCGCCATATTGAATTTTCCAAACGTCACAAAATCTGCAACTTCCCGTGTAGTTAGAAGGCTGAAATTTGGAAGGCCCATTCCTTACAGCTTACTTACAAAAGTTAAGCAGGTTTCATTTCGAAATTCTACGCGTAATGGTCATAACGGTCAACGACGTCCGCCATATTGAACTTTCTTATTCATGGCCCCATCTCCACGAAATTTGGTAGGCGGCTTCCCTGCGCTAACCGAAACCAATGTACATACTTATTTCGGTGGTATGACGCCACTGTCAGCCGCCATATTGAACTTTCCAACGTCACTAATTCTCCAACTTCACGTGTAGGTAGAAGGCTGAAATTTGGTACTTATTTCGGTGGTATGATGCCACTGTCGGCCGCCATATTAAACTTTTAACGGAAACCGATGTACGTACTTATTTCATTGGTATGACCCCACTGTTGGCAGCCATATTGAACTTTCCAACGTCACTAATTCTCAAAGTTCCCGTACAGGTAGAAGGCTGAAATTTGGCAGGCTCATTCCTTACAGCTTACTTACAAAAGTTTAGCAGGTTTCATTTAGAAATTCTACGCGTAACGGTCATAACGGCCAACAACGTCCGCCATGTTGAACTTTCTTATTTACGGCCCCATCTTCACGAAATTTGGTAGGTGGCTTCCCTGAGCTAACCGAAACCAATGTACGTACTTATTTCGGTGGTATGATGCCACTGTCGGCCACCATATTGAACTTTTCAACAGTCTTTGTTACTTATGGGCCCATCTTCAAGAAATTTGGTACATGGGTTCCCAACGCTAACTGAATCCTACTTACGTACATATATACGTCCATAGCCTGCAGCTCAGTCACTGTGTGAGGTGGCGTTGGGTCCCCCATCCCAACGCCTCCCACGTTGTTGGCTGCCTGCCTATATAAGCCCGTCCGTCGCTCCAGTCTCTACATTCCCTTCCTTCACGTCTCCCTACTGATAACTACAGCCTTTTTGTTTAATCCACGGCTTCTCCGCTGTTTTATTGTTTGTTTATTACAATTATAGTTATTGTATAGGTATTTTAGACTTACTTTACATTGCTCAGGTACCCATTTCATTTATCATTCCAACCCCCATTACCATGTCTATCGAGGTGATCACTATCGATCAAAAAACTGTCACTTACCGAGTGGTTTTCATGCCCGGAGTTGGCACCTACCTTTTCCATTCTCTTTGTTACATATTGCACAGCCATATCAGGCTCACTCTTGATATCTGGAGGAACATTGTGTCTTATGTATTGAATGACTGGGACAGGTTCAAGGTGTGGACTGATGACGGTACAGGAGATAATTAGACTACACAGGAGCACTAGAAGAGTGAAATGCTTAAGCCCTTCACCTATGGTTCTGCATGTGAGTTGATGGCTGCTGCTGAATTGTTCGGTTGTCGCTTTCAAGTGTACCGAAATGG
Organism: Polypterus bichir lapradei; assembly: GCA_026402145.1. Classification (NCBI taxonomy): domain Eukaryota; kingdom Metazoa; phylum Chordata; class Cladistia; order Polypteriformes; family Polypteridae; genus Polypterus; species Polypterus bichir. The sequence continues at coordinate 24,529,779 of JANRMT010049829.1, read as the reverse complement.
CCAAATACTTTACACCTTTCGACAACCGCCAATGCCTCTTAAACATCTTAGATTCACAGGTGACGATTTCAGTAGTGGACACTTTGATGTTTATGAGTGTTTAAACTCTCAAAAGCTGGATGTGATTTTATTGATGAAACCGGTTGTGTGCTTACAATGCTTGACAGATGCCGAATGTCACTTCAACACAACAAATCCTGCAAATACTATCGTAATTGAAACAAACCATGAAACTCAAACCGATTATGACAGCAGTAATCCAAGCTGTGAGATTTGAGACAAGATTACTGTTCACATGGCCAACTGTAAGTTACATGCTCAAGAGTAAGCTCAGCACACAGCTTGGTCATGTTACAACCGGAGGGCCGAACTGACAACATGGTATACAAAGAGATCCTTAACAAATAATTATTGGCATATTTTCCCTCAGTTTAAAAAGGTTAAATTTTCTTCTTAATAAAAATTTTAAGGCACTACTTCGCCGCTGCGAAGCGCGGGTATTTTGCTAGTATATATATATATGCCAGCTACACTCATGACAATGACAAAACAATTATATTGTCAATCATGTTACGTTATTATTAAAATGTTTCCTTTTCTTTTTAGTTCTCTGCTGCCAAACGTGGGTATTTTGCTATGTATATATATATATATATATATATATATAGATAGAGAGAGAGAGAGAGAGATGACAATAACACTCATATCAATGACAAAACAATTACATTAACAATCATGTTACGTTATTTTTAAAATATTTCCTTTTCTTTTTCATAACTTCTTTAACACACTACTTCTCCGCTGCGAAGCGCGGGTATTCTGCTAGTTCTACAATAAAGTAAAAGAAAAAGAAAGAGAGGAATATCCTTGGAGGTCAATCATCACCCCTAAAGCGGACAGTAGAGATCACGTAGTATATGTGTACCAAATTTCAGGTCAATAGTTCAAACGGTTTGCAAGCTACAGGTGATTTAAAATCCTGGACAGACAAACGAACAACCACGGTAGCGTATTATATAAGAAGATAAGGAGAAGTGTCTTCCTGAACTCTTTTTAAAACAGTGAAGGCAAAGAGCTAATGAAAGAATCCTTTCATTATTAGATTAATGAGTTTGTCCTTCCTAGTAGCCATAGGCACAGTTTTTTGTGCTGAAAGGTATGGAGCAAAATAAACAGCATGTATTTGTTTCATCACTTTTCTAACTGTCTAATACGACAGCCGTGTAATGTTTGTACAATCACCTGTAGAGCTATCGTGCAGAGAGCTAAGAGGTTATTTTTTGTGAGTGCTAGGAAGGTGGGTCTTCAATTAAAAAGGTCGTTCTCATTTAAGGGTGCTGCCCCATCTATTCACGCGAGGATCTATGATCAATTTAACAATATATTCAACAAAAATACATGTGTTTGGGACATTGGGAGCCTGTGACTTGACATCTGACATAGACATTGTCTGACAATGGAGATTTTTTTAAGAACATTTTGATCTTGTCTGCTCTTTGTTCAGTCCCCATTAAAGCCTATTGTGTCAAAAAAGTTTGTTTTCTCCGTTCCCCATTAAAAAAACATGCGATTAAAAGTTTTTCTCTGACATTACTACATACAACACAGGGTAAGTTTCAAATAAAAAATTATCACATTTGGGTGAAATATTTCTTTAATTCCTGACATCATATTATCCAAATGTTGGTCTCCTTCAAATTATTGCAATTCACTAGTAGTAATAAAAATGATTTACCACACAACAGAGTTAGTGCCTCATCCCCTCACTTGGCATCTGCTGTGAGCACATGGAATTCTTTGGTACAGACAAAGATAGTTCTAATGCCCTGGTGAACATATATTGTGAAGCAATGAAAGCCCTCAGAATTCTCTGAATGCTTATTGCCAAGATGAACTCGCAGTCAGCAGACATATTTCAAATGCTACTTTAAACCTGTGACTCACGAAAAACTAAGCTAAGCTTATTGATAATTAAATTAGAAACTTTACAGTTCATTGAAAGACCATCATAGACTTCCAGTACTGAGATTTTGGGCTCCTGCACATGATATACTTCAGCTACTAGCAGGATATAAACAACCTTACAGGTTCTGAGACCTTACAAACTTTTGCAAATGCCACATTTATTCTTTTACATTTTTTTTTAGTTCATCAAATAAACCACAACTGCACATTAACATTTTCATAAAAATGCATTTGTTTCAGTTTGTTTGCTATTAAAATTGCCATTTCTATTTTTAAATTTCAAATCTCAACAATATGTAAATTAGTCAGGAGTGTCCAAACATTTCCATGGAACTGTAGAAGATCCTTCAGACAGCTCCAATAATACAGATAATCTTAAATGTATCACAGTTATTTCTTAACAACATTCTTCTTGTTATCTTCCACACATCACTGTTAAAAGTGAAAAGCTATAGATTTGATTGAAATGGGAACCTGACAGTGCAAGTGTGCAATGCAAAGAGAAGAATTTCAAGAGAATGCAACTGGAGGTGGGGGTCCTTCACATCCAGCTGTGGTCAGATCCTGCTATATAATAAAATAATAGCCGTAATAATGGCTGTTAACTTTGGTGAACACCCGAGGAGGGATGTAAGGATAAGTAGCTTAATTATAGCTTCTGCTTACTAGCTTTGAGGACTAAGTGTAGTACTGTGCATGCATAAATGTTTTAGACCAGGGGTGGGCAAAGTCAGTCCTGGAGGGCCGCTGTGGCTGCAGGTTTCTGTTCTAACCCGGTTGCTTAATTAGAAAACAATTCTTGTCAATAATTAAATTTCATGGCTTGTTGGTGCTTTAACTCTGCTATGTCAGGTAATTCTCATATCCTAGATTTTTTCTTCCCCTTTCTAAGGATATCATCCAAATGATAAAATGGAGGAGTAATTCTCAGTCCTTCACTTTTTTCTCTTCACTTTCCTTCCAAATATTTAATTAAAGCCAATAGTGCATGATAAACACACAAGGGTGTAAATGGAAGCAAGCTAAATGGAGAACTGCAGCTTTCCTTTGTAATTTGCAGCTTATTGTTAATAAGGTCTAATTAAAAACTGAGATTACAGCTCTTCAAGACTAAAATAAGCAGTAAGGGTTCAAAATCTTAACGAGCGAGACAACCAAAGTGAAGCAGACGTGTTACTTGAGCAATAAGTGCTTCTTATTAAGCAGTTGGGTTGGAACAAAAACCTGCAACCATTGTGGCAATCTAGGAACGAATTTGCCCACCCCTGTTTTAGACACTTAATTAATTTGTGTCATCATTCATTTCTTTCTGCAGGATTTAGGTATATCTGATGAGCTGGTCAAACACTGCAGGATAAATCTCCATGACTTGCTTAAGGTAAGGCTGGTCATTGGGATAAATATCTTTTATATTGATGTAAGTCACAATGATAAAAACATGAGACATTCACTAGGCATTTTGAAAACACTTTGGATTCTAAAATTAATTTTAACATTGCAGTACTAGGGTGTTGTACCATGTTAGCCATTATGAATGTAGTGAGAAGGCAAGCAAAATGACCCCTTTTATTGGCCAACTAAAAATATTACAATATGCAAGCTTTCGGGGCCACTCAGGCGCCTTCTTCAGGCAAGATGTAATACAGAAACTGGAGTTCCCTGCATTTATATAGACACTAGGACAAGAAACAACATTGGGAAATCTTTAAGTGAGAAATCTAAAATGTAAAAAATTAGAATTAGAATTAGAATAGAATTCTTCAGGCTAAGATTCATTTAGCAAGAGAGGAGAACAATGTATGGTCAAGATCTTTGGATAAGATAACTGTCCAACAAAGTCTTTTGAAGTTTCTAATGAGTTTTTCCATACAATGTGGATCTGTAGTCAGGTTATCTGTGACAGTCTGAGAGGTGCAAACAATCCTCATATCTGGCCATTAAACTCTTGTCTCTATTCAAACCATGTTGTAATGTGCTAAATTTTAGCATGAGTTTGACTTTCCATTCTTTTCTCTCTTGCTGTGTTCTGAAGTTTCCCATAAGCACTGTAACTTTAAAGTCCTTCTCACAGTGTCCATGGCTGTTGAAGTGGACCACTATAACAACATCTGGGTTGCCATGTTTAATGTGGAACCTGTGTAAATTCATTATCTGGTGGAGTGTTTGTCCAGTTTCTCCCACATAGAGTGCAGTGTCAGGACATCTCATGCAGAGAATGAGGTAGACCACATTAGATGATCTGCAGGAAAATGATCCCTTTACATGATGTTCTAGTCGGCAGTGAGATCATTTTCCTGCAGATCCTGGTTTGAATAGAGACAAGAGTTTTATGACCAGGTATGAGGATTGTTTGCATCTCTCAGACTGACACAGACAACCTGACTACAGATCCACATTGTATGAAAAAAACTCATCAGAAACTTCAAAAGACTTTGTTGGACAGTTCTCTTATCCAAAGATCTTGACTAGACATTGTTCTTCTCTCTTGCTATAAATGAATCTTAGCCTGAAGAGTTCTATTACTTTCTTACATTTAAGATGTCTCACTTAATGGTTTTCCAGTGCTGTATCTGTCCTAGTGTCTATGTAAACACAGGGAATTCCAGTTTCTGTATTACATCTTGCCTGAAGAAGGCGCCTGAGTTGCCTTGAAAGGTTGCATATTGTAATCTTTTTAGTTAGCCAATAAAAGGTGTCATTTTGCTTGACTTTTCTCTACATTTTAACAATTTATCCGTTGGTCAACAGATACTGTATATTGTGCCTTTACTGCTAAGCATTGACTGCTGTTATCTGAAATCTTGGTATTTATTAAGAAAATAATAAAACATAACTTCTGATAGTAGCAAGGCAGCTGCAATATAAAATACTACACCCTTATCCATAGTCAGGTAGTCTATAATTGGTTTAGTATCAGGTTCTCCAAAAGTGTACAGTGCAACAGCTGCATATCCGTGCAGTTTATGTTAAATGGCTTCAGATTCAGCAACGATAAAAAAACGTAGTCATAGCCAGATCCTAACATAATTAATCAAAAGAACAACTAGGTTATTTCTAAAAAAATATTATTGTTAAATTTACCCAACCTCAATTTCACAAAGATATTCTCTTTTCTTAAATACAAAAAAATGCTTAATTTTATTACATGAGCACTGCAGCTTCCAACATTATAAACTGAGCACAAAGGCTTCTAACATTTTAAGCAATTTTTAAACAATAAGAAGGGTTGGTAAATGACCATGAATAACATCCAATAAGCAACAAAATCCAGAGGGTCAAGATACCCAAAAATGTCCAAGAAACAATTTTCTGTCTGCAAATATTCACATTGTAGTCCATCGGGCCGATGCGTTTCAGGACTCATCTCTTCATCAGGTCAGGACAACTAAATACCTAAAGACACATCATTTTCACATCTCATTAAAACATATGAAAACATACTCTGAAGAAGGGATATACACAATAAAACCTTACCAAATGTAAAAGTTTTTAAAGCACTTCTAAGGCCAAGCATCTCCAAGTCTGATTAATGGACCTCTCCCCTATTTAAAGGGCGCAGAATTGAAAACAGGCTCTGGTGTACCCGGAAATCCCACACATTCATTAAATTAGGATCTCGTTAATACCTCTAAGTCTAAAAAGTGTAATACAAAGGAGAAAATAAAAATATTCAAAAATCCCAACAAAGTTTATAAAACATATACAGTGGTGCCTTGGTTTGCAAGCATCATTCATTCTGGAAACGTGCTTGTAATCCAAAGCACTCGTATATCAAAGCGAATTTCCCCATAAGAAATAATGGAAACTCGGATGATTTGTTCCACAACCCAAAACTATTCATATAAAAATAATTAATACAAAATATCAAGTAAAAATATATAAAACAAATTATCCTGCACTTTACCTTTGAAAAGAATTATGGCTGGTGTGAGGGAGTCGAGAATGAGGTTATTGTAGAACGACTTTCATTCTAACTAACGGAATCACTTCTATCTTTTGGCTCACTGGAATCATCTTCTTTTTTTATGACTTTAACAAGGAACCTATCCAATGACAAATGCTTTTGCCTGAAGAGTCACTACACTTGGACACAAAATAAAAAAATGCTTTACGCATTGTAAGGTTTCTAAACTATTTTGGGATTCCACTCAACGGGACGACACGTGGAAGAGCGTCCCAAAACAACCGCAGGCTCCCAGCGCTGTAGCAGTTCACCATAAAAGTGAATCCGAAAAGATCGTGGACATGCTATAAGCGCCTGCCGTTGATGGGTGATACAAGGAACATTATAAATGTGAAGGGCACTGTATTACTTGGCCACTAACTTGGCCATGACCCTGCCTGACTGCTGTGTCTGTGTATAGGAGAGTGGCAGATCCCGCTACAATAAATAACCATGCTGCTCCTGTTTCACGTTGAATAAAGCTGGTGTTGCTACAGTACTGAGACTCAGCTTCGTGTTTTGGGGTGCAAGACAGGGACTCACACGTTACGACACACACACGTGATCACCATGCTATAGTAAACAGTATATGCTCGTATGGATGTTGACTATATGAGTGAGGCATGCCGACTGAGAATGGGAGATGATTACCCACAATCCCACAGAGGGAGCAAAAGAAGAACCATCAGCTCAGTTGTGATCACGTGACGCTCGGTAGACAAAGCGTATATGTACTACTCATATTGCAAGACCTCGCTCGTCTATCAAGTTAAAATTTATTAAGAATTTTAGCTCGTCTTGCAAAACATTTGCAGACCAAGTTACTCACAATCCAAGGTTTTACTGTATTACAAGCTTACATATATAAACAGTCTCTCTATATTTATACTCAAATGTACATCCATCCATTAGCTAACCCTGGCACGGGGGTCTGCTGGAGCCAATCCCAGGGCACAAGGCAGGATACAAACCCCGGGCAGGGCGCCAGCCCACACAGCACAATTTTGAATCGCCAATGCACCAAACTTGCATGTCTTTGGAATGTGGAAGGAAATCGGAGCGCCCAGAGGAAACCCACGCAGACACAGAAGAACATGCAAACTCCACGCAGGGAGGACCTGGGAAGCGAACCCGGGTCTCCTAACTGAGAAGCAGCAGTGCTACCCAGTGCGCCACCGTACTGCCCTGGCAACAGTCAAGGACTGAATAATCACTTCATCAAATGACCATCAAAACTACACAACACCAGCTGCGCTACTATAAACATGCAAATTAAAGAACAGTTAGGTTAATTTTGTTACTTATTAGATGTTATTCATGGTATTTTACCTGCCCTTCAAACTGTTTAAAAATTGTTTATAACGTTGGATACTGCAATGCTCATGTAATAATGTTAAAATTGCTTGCAATTAAATAAAGATAATATTTTTGTTCAAATGGAGGTTGGGTAAATGTAATAATAATATCACTTAACAGATCCTAACAGAGACAAGAGCTCCATAAACACTAGGTCAGAACTGAAAAGCCTTTACATGCACTGGAAACAAAATGCCCTGGGGGGGGGGGGGTGTGTGTGTGCTCTTCTTCAGCATCACATGACACCTGCACAGGAGGTCTTCTCATCCAACATGACAGGGGCATTCAATAAATAAGATAAGCAGCCGGAATCAGAGCTCAGAAATATACCCGACATCTGCATTTGAATGTTGCTGTATGGTTTCATTTTTAAATAAAGCAACTGATAAGGCAAATCTTATACAATTGTATTTCTTATCAGCAAAGAAAACAGAAACTTCCAAAACAGAAAATACGCGAATCATTCATTAAGGTAAGAGTTAACAAACTCATCTCCTTTTTTCTGTATTCATTTATTTTAAAGCTGCAAGACCTTTGTGAAATGTGTTCATTTTTGATGGGTAGACTCAGTATTTCCCAGTCCAGATTCTATCACTCAGAGTCTGATGAGCACATCAAGTCTTAATAATTTTATGAATTCATTCCTTTGTCAGACAAACTAAAGCATTTCTTCCTTTCCTTATACAGTCTTTGTCTTCTGTTTCAGCAATACCAACATTTATTTCAGCCATGAAGTTTATGTGGATGGAAAAAACTTCTCATTTTGTAATTTATCGACTGCAATCTTTACTGAGCGTTAACTGCTGATACCATTCCTAGCAGCAACTTTCCTCTTACATGTAGGGTTATGTTTTGTTGTATAGAAGTATAAAAATTTATAGGGCATTTATTTTTCAGATTTGGATATTAATTTGGTTTTTAGATATGAGGCTTTCTTTTGGGCTTTTCTGAAGGTTCAGTATTTTTGTTTTTTCTAAAACGGATTTTGATTTAGTGTGTTGACTATTGATTTAGGGTTGGAGCTCCCTCTCTTTCTCTTTCTTAGCATGTGCCATTTTGGTTGCTTTCAATTCTTGTATTTTTAGTTTGATAGCAAATATTTGCCTTTTTTCTAGTTACTCTGAGGCTAGGGATCTCTGCCTGTAATCAGAAGGTTGCCAGTTTCGGTCCCATAAACACCAGAAGTTGCACCCTTCAGCAAGGCACTTAACTTGCAGTTGTTCCATCCTGGGTATGACGTTAATCTGCATCCAGTCCTGCAAGCAGGTCCACCAATTTACAGGAAAAACTTGGGGGGTTGGTGGCAGGATTAGCACTCCAGCTACTGTAGAAAACCTCACTCTGTTCAGTGTGGTGCTAAGGTGTCACCCGCTACATGGCTGCACCCGGATCCCAATCTGGGTGGTTCGTCGTGTGGTGGGTGCGGCAACACCCTGTAATCAGTCCATGCTCCCCAAGCTCTTCCTCCTCCTTTCTAGTTATATCACTTTTGCTTTCAGGTTTAGTCAAATAATTGTCTTTATTTAACACTAGAATTACCAGAGCCTACGAAAAAACTTGTAGATCCAGCCCACCTTAAATCCGTTCGCACCTCTCTGCCAGTGTCTTTTGTCCTGTAAATGTGCCGATAAAGGCAAGCAGCCTACTATTCCATCCCCCCACCGACTTAGAATGTGCACAAACTTCTCCCAGCTCATGCCTTGATTTATTATTTGGGAGTGAAGTGCTGGAGTTTTAGAGTGGAAATAATAGATCATTATTTGGGACACATGCATTTCATGTGTGTTCCGTTTCTACAATAATTTGTGTAAACACATTGTTAAAACAGAAATGCTTTTCATATTTTAGTAGTAAATGACAAAATGTAGGCATAAACTATATAATGTATGAAGCCTGAAGTCCAAAGATCAAATAAACACTTTCACAAAAGGTTGAAGAAAAAGACAACAGCTTCCGTGGTGTAGAGGTAAGATTTCCTGACTTGTAATCAAGAGTCCCCGGTTTGATTCCGAGTGCCTCCTATGTTTGCCGTTTTCAGTAGTGAGCTGCTCTTATTGTTAATATTATACAGTACACACATACATTTGGTTTGCGTCTGTAACAGACAGTGTACATTTATAGGATTTGTAAAAGTTACTGTTTTATTTTCATTTTTATTCTCTCAGTAACGATCACGATACATACTACCGCCCCAAATCCCCATGGAATCTGACACTGATAGTTTTTATTTGAAACTGGGAATAACTGTAGATGTGAGTGGTGTTTTGAGGCAATGGAACTGGACATTCTCTAATCTGGAGGGATAAAAGCTGACACACAAACGCTGGCGAATTGGCCTTCTTCGTATCTCAACGTCACTTGATTTTTTTTTTTATTCAGTTTTATTGAATTGTTCCTGTTCACGCAGAATTAGTATGCACCTTATGGTCTATGATGTCTAAAAAAAACAAAAAAAAACAGAGACATAGGTATATATGATATTTGGAGTTATTCGTTTTATGACCAGTGTAGTACATTTTGGAAAACATTGTGGCACGGATGCAACATTATTCATATTATTCATATTCATTATCATCTTGAGGTTGTAATCAGTGAACGTGTGTTTTGGTTTTTTTTTCCCCAATCTTGCCAGTCCCCACATGTTGCTGTATGCTGTTTCTTTTGTACTCCAGGACATGCAGAGGAAAGAATAGTACAGACAGGTCAGTTCAGCGCTATATGCAATCATCAAATTCAAATGTTAACAGTTCACACACACGCAAGGGCCGTCCTTACTACATTTGCGACATGTGTACCTGTTGCAATGTACACACTTCTCTCTATGCTGTGGTTCCTGTGAGCCATGAACACTCTTCTTTTCTCAGTGGCCCCTGTTCACGCCTTCCACAGTACATGTGCATTGATTGCCGCCAGCATGTTGTAGCACACAGCAACTGGCCACCTGCGTGTTCTTGCGCGCACTGAATAAGCTCATGCCTTCTGCTGTGTAATGTCAATGCAGCACAGAGAAAAAAAGAAAGAGACAAATATATGGGACATTGGGTATAAATTTATTGTACTTGTAAAAGTTAGCTTTTTTCAGTTTTATTCTCTCAATCACGATCACACTGTACCCCCTACCCAACCCTGCCCCTCCTGATCAACAAGTAACAGCGCTAGCATAAATTCACACCCGATCTGACGCTGTTTGTTTTCAAATAATATTGCATTAGTGCGATGATGTTTTCACATATATTGTCTCTTTCTTTCAGGTGTGTAATAGAAACCACAGCACAGAGAGTACATTGTAACAGGTACACATGTTGTAAATGTAGTAAGGACGGGCCTTGCATGTGTGTGAACTGTTAACATTTGAATCTGATGATTGCATATAGCGCTGAATTGACCTCTCTGTACTGTTCTTTTCTCTGCATGTCCTGGAGTACAAAAGAAACGGCATACAGCAACATGTGGGAACTGGTAAGATAGGGGGGAAAAAAAACACACTGATTACAACCGCAAGATGTTATGCGAATGAATATGAATAATGTTGCATCCGTGCCACAATGTTTTCCAAAATGTACTATACAGGTCATAAAACAAATAATTCCAAATATCATATATATCTATGTCTGTTTTTTTTTTTTTTTTTTGATATCATAGACCATAAGGCGCATACTAATTCAGCGTGAGCAGGAACACTCAATAAAACTGAATTAAAAAAAATCAAGTGACGGTGAGGTACGAAGAAAGCCAATTCGCCAGCATTTGTGTGTCAGCTTTTATCCCTCCAGATTAGAGAATGTCCAGTTCCATTACCTCAAAACACCACTCACCAACAATCAATAGTTACTCCCAGTTTCAAATAAAAACTATCAGCGTCAGATTCCTGGTTGTATGTATCGTGATCATTACTGAGAGAATAAAAGTGAAAATAAAACTTTTACAAGTCCTATAAATGTACACCGTCTGTTACAGATTCAAACCAAATGTATGTGTTTACTGTATAATATTAACAATAAGAGCAGCTCACTACTGAAAACGGCAAACATAGGAGGCAGTCAGGATCGAACCGGGGACTCTTGATTACAAGTCAGCAAATCTCACCGCTACGCCACAGAAGCTGTTGTCTTTTCCTTGAACCTTTTGTGAAGGTGTTTATTTGATCTTTGGATTTCAGGCTTCATACATTATATAGTTTATGCCTACATTTTGTCATTTACTACTAAAATATGAAAAATGTTTCTGTTTTAAAAATGTGTTTACACAGATTATTGTAGAAACAGAACACACATGAAATGCATGTGTTTCAAATAACGATCTATTATTTCCACTCTAAAACTCCAGCACTTCACTCCCAGATAATCAATCAAGGCATGAGCTGGGAGACCATTGTGCACGTTCTGCGGCGGTGGGGGATGAAATAGCAGGCTGCTTGCTACTTGTCTTTATCAGCACATTTACAGGACAAAAGACTCTGATGGAGAGGTGCGAACGGATTTAAGGTGGGCCGGATCTACAAGATTTTTCGTAGGCTCTGGTAATTCTAGTGTTAATTTGCAGGCACTGTTTATTAATGAATTATTGGTATCCATTCTTGATCAGCTTAATTGTGATAATTAGACACTTAAGGGTTTTTTGTTTTATTTCTGTTTAGTTAGGTTTTAGGACTGTATGTTATAGGTTCAAAAGTTTGGGAGCATCTAAACTAGGGGATATCTGAAAAAATATTAATTTAATTTCAGAAAGATAAATGATAAAAGCCTTAAAGAAATAAACTGAGATGATCTGATAGATGTAATTTCATGTTTTCCTGGGTTAATAAACTTTACTTTTGGACTTATTAGTTATCTATAAATCAAAGACACAATAAAAAATGTTTGTTTCACTTTTAACTTTTGATTGCATTTTTATTTAATGTTACTGTCATATTTTGAATTTACCATGCCACCCCTGGAACTTGATGTCATCAGCACAACACAATTTCAGCTACACTGCAGTGCACCACAGAGCAAAAGAAAGTGAGGGAGGTCAGAGTTGAGGAGGATGGATAAATTAACTCTGAGTGCTGAATATTTTTTCCAAACAACTCTGAAAAGCACACAAAACAACAGTTTCACACATAAATCAACATAAAACGTCGGTTGCTACGTGTCGTGGCTGCTATCAATGTCTGTTCGCCGTCTCCGGCAGCTGTGTGGGGGTGGCTCGACTGCAAGCAGGAATGGGTGGTGGTGGCAGTGGCATTGAGACACAGTCTGGTTTGTACCTCTTGTCATCGTAAGTGGCAGTTCTTAAAAGCAAACATTGCTGTAGGCGCATCAGCTAGACGAACGTCCATCCATCCATCCATCCATCCTCTTCCGCTTATCCGAGGTCGGGTCGCGGGGGCAGCAGCTTGAGCAGAGATGCCTGGACTCCCTTCTCCCAGGCCACTTCTAGCTCTTCCAGGAGAATCCCGAGGCGTTCCCAGGCTAGCCGAGAGACATAGTCCCTCCAGCGTGTCCTGGGTCTTCCCCGGGGCCTCCTCCTGGTTGGACGTGCCCGGAACACCTCACCAGGGAGGCATCCTGATCAGATGCCAGAGCCACCTCATCTGACTCCTCTCGATGCGGAGGAGCAGCGGCTCTACTCTGAGCCCCTCCCGGATGACTGAGCTTCTCACCCTATCTTTAAGGGAAAGCCCAGACACCCTGCAGAGGAAACTCTTTTCAGCCGCTTGTATTTGCAATATCGTTCTTTCAGTCACTACCCATAGCTCATGACCATAGGTGAGGGTAGGAACATAGATTAACTGGTAAATTGAGAGCTTTGTCTTACTGCTCAGCTCCCTTTTCACCACAACAGACTGATGCAGAGCCCGCATTACACCGGATGCCGCACCGATCCGCCTGTCGATCTCACGCTCCATTCTTCCCTCACTTGTGAACAAGACCCCGAGATACTTGAACTCCTCCACTTGCGGCAGGATCTCACCTCCAACCCTGAGAGGGCACTCCACCCTTTTCAGGCTGAGGACCATGGTCTCGGATTTGGAGGTGCTGATTCCCATCCCGGCCGCTTCACACTCAGCTGCCAACCGATTCAGAGAGAGCTGAAGATCATGGCCTGATGAAGCAAACAGGACAACATCACCAAACCGGACCCTCTCAACGCCCTGGCTGCGCCTAGAAATTCTGTCCATAAAAGTTATGAACAGAATCGGTGACAAAGGGCAGCCCTGGTGGAGTCCAACTCTCACTGGAAACGGGTTCGACTTACTGCCGGCAATGCGGACCAAGCTCTGATACCGGTTGTACAGGGACCGAACAGCCCTTATCAGGGGGTCCAGTGCCCCATACTCCCAGAGCACCCCCCACAGGATTCCCCGAGGGACAAGGTCTAACGCCTTTTCCAAGTCCACAAAACACATGTAGACTGGTTGGGCAAACTTTCATGCACCCTCCACGAACGTGTTCAGCATTATGACCGATCAGCTGATGCTGGTACTTCACTTTCCTTTTTGATTTCCATCTCCAGGTTATTTGTATCAAAATCAGAGTCAGACAAGTCAGAGTGTGATTCAGCAATAATACGTAAAACGTCATGCACTGAGAATTTTACTTTGCACATTTCCCTTGGTCATCAGATTTTGATGCCATTTTAGAGGTTGTTTGCTCTTTGCTACTCATGCACGTGCAGGAAATCAAGGTCATATCAACAAAATTAACTTTCCTTCTAGCAAAGAGAGTCAAACTAAAACGGAACAACAAGTTTTGTTGCCGTTTACAGCTGATTAACGTACTCTACCCTTGAATTTCGACAAAAGTCGACATCCGCCCTGAAGGAAAAGGGATTGACCGAGGTGGACATGCAGGACGAGCTGTTTGGAGAAGGTTGATCAAGTACATCGACCCCAAATTGAAGTAGAAAAAGATGAAGAGGAAGAAAAAGACGACAATGTGAGATCTCTGTGTCCAACCTTGTCCACACTAAACAAAATCTCTCACATGTGATTTGCTAAAAGATTATGTTCTTGAATTTTTTGCAAAGTTTTTTTTTGTTTGTTTTCCAATTAACATTTACTCACATAATTGTTCAGACTTTCTGGTTTTCACCCCTGCTTGTTTTCTGACTTTAGCCCCCTATGGTTATTTTTTTATTGGTGGATAACCTAAGCATAGAAAAGCCAAAATAAACGCTCCAGAGCTTACACGTTGCTTCACATATACACCCTGCAGTGCTCACCTCTAATATCCTTAACAAGGGTAGCCTGCAGTTTCCGATACGTCAAGAGCTGAACCATTCCTACCAGGAACTGACTAGTGGCTGCCATAAACACTCTCACAAAGTCCAAGAGCCTGATTCTGCCAGAACCACAGACCATCATCTGCTTCCCCCTTCCAATTTACGGGAATAGACATTCCAAAATATAGGAAGGAGCGAGATTATTTAAAGCCTTTAGAAAGTATTCAGACTCCTTCATTTTTTCACATTTTTAAATGTTGCCGCCTTATTCTAAAATCGTTTAAATTCTTGTTTTTTCTCAAGCAACACCCAATACCCCAGAATGACAAATGCAGAATTTATGAAAAATAAATGGAAATATCACATTGATACACGTATTCAGACTCTTCACTATGACACTTGAAATTTGGCTCAAGGGCATTTAATTCTATTGGCCGAGATGTTTCTTCACCTGGTTTGGAGTCTACATCTTTGAAATCCATAAAGTTTCCTAGGATTTACTCCAATTGCCAGGTCAAAAATGTTTTCAGTTTCTTTTTTTTCTAAACCGTGAATTTTCCTTACATGCTTCTTCTCTGAAACAAGACATGCCAGTGTATGAAACCACAGAAATGCCTGCTGATGGAAGGATAATTCGCACTTTAGGATCAAAGTTAAATTTATAAAGGTGTTTACAGTTGATTTCGGGAAACCAGGTCTCTTCATTTCAAGGAATTTAAAGGCGGGAAAATCTCGGAATTCAGAGTTTCTCGGTTATCAAATGCCCATTGTTTGGTGAAATGATGTAAGAGACTCTAGTTTGACTCTAGTCTAGGACTTCCTTGGCTGACATTTCAACAAGAATAAATCTTTACTCTTTAAACAAACAAATGATATACCTTGTTTTGTTTTTTCTGACTTAGATAGAAATGAATTCATACATGATGTATATTTTTTAACGCATTAAGTGGTATATAGACATGTATATAAATGTGTGTGGTATATTAATTCATTTAGATTTTATAATATGTGCAAGTTTGATTGAAATATAGAATCATGTGAAAAAGTAAGTGCACCCCATGGAAAATGTTGCCTTTTTCACCATATTTTGAACAGACTAGATCTTCATGCAAACAGGGACTACGGGTAAAAATGATATACTTGAACAAAAGACACGTCAAATTATCACGGTGTAGTCATTCTCATAATTTAAATTAACAAGAGTGCAGATTTCTTTTGTGGAAAAAATAAGTCCACCCCTCCATTTATCACCACTTCAAATCCACCATATTAGAAGCCAAAGATTAGAATGGAGTATGCAGGTGGACCTCATCTTATTTAAACTGCAGATATCAAGTGTGATGTCATCATTCCAGGATCGGAAGTTCTCTTTCAGGGCCTCAGAAAGAAAGTTGTGGATGGCTATGAGTCTGGAAAGGGATTCAAAAAGATTATTCCACTGTAAGGAAAATCATCTACAAAGCAACTGCTTATTTGTCCAGGACTAGCAGGCCCAGCAAATTCAGACAAATGAGTGACTGTTGGATACTAAAAGAAGTTTCCAAGAACTACAAAATTTAATTGCAGGATCTGCAGGTAACTCTTGCAAAAGTTGGTATCAAAGTGTATACATCTACAATCAGAAGGAGATTGAACAGATTTGTCCTGCATGCAACATGTGCCAGAAAAAAGCTTTTGGTGTCCAAAAAGGACATTAAAGCAAGACTACAGTTTGGCATTGAACATCTGAATAGACTGGTTTGGTACAAACCAAAGACATCTTTTCGAGAGAAGAAACTCATGCCAGCTGTGAAGCATGGTGATGGGAATGTTATGGTTTGTGGTTGCTTTGCTGTCTGGACAACCTGCAGTCAACTATGAATTCTGCATCATGTCAAAGTGTGCTTGAGGAGAATGGGAGGGCATCTCTCCAAAAGTTAAGGCTGAACCTATTATGGAACTTTCAGCACAACAATGATCTGAAGCACACTATTAAATACGCCAAGAAAGGGCTCAGAAAGAAGATATGGAAGGTTATGGACTGGCCTAGTCAAAGCCCTGATTTACATCCCACTTAAATGACAGATTTGAAACCGACAGGACATGCGAGAAAACCTACAAACATCTTACAAATATGGGATTGGTCAAGAATTTTACAGAGCAGATATCAGAGACTAGTGGGCAGTTATGTAAAATGCCTAGTAGTCATTTTTGCTAAGGGGGGCAAAATACCAGAATCCTTACCTTCCAGTGTGTTTCTCAATGGTGTTAATAAACCTATTTATTCTAATTCATCTAGGTCAAGTACATGTGTCCCCTTGCACACACAAATCTCCATATTGGCATTCCATTCCACTCTCACGCTCTTTTTTGCACCACTCCACACTATGGTGCTAACATACACCACTCCCTTCATTCTTGGGTAAGTGCATGTGTTTAACTATCCATGTGTTCTTCATACAATATTCTATAAATAGCTAAGCCGTTTCTTGTCCAATTTTGGAATCACACTGTGACGCTAAGTCACATTGACTTTAAAGAATAAATACCTCTGCCACTCTATTCATACATTTTCTGGAATCCATCCATCTTGTAGAGTGATTTTAACAGATAAAAACGCTCTTATTCATAAGTGCATTTACAGGTAATTGTGGGACTGACTAATGAATCAGTTTTGCAAGCATTCAACTTGATTATGATGGTGAAATAGGAGCCAAGTCCTTAGATGAAGCTTTTAATTTACTGGGCAGTCTAAACTCCTGTCCTCACCATGATCACAAGCTGTGAGCTGAAATACAAGCAACTTTCTTTTATTCTTAAAATGCTGAAAAGGTTCAAATCAGTTCATTTTAACTAAAACTGAACCAAACTGAAGAATAACTCATTTCAACTTAGCAAGTTTATTTGGATGAAAAAGTGAGATCTCACATGTAAGCAGCTGAAATGAGATTCCTGGACAGTGTTGTTGGCCTCACTGTCAGTAACAGAGTGAGGAGCTTGGCAATATTACAGTACCTCAGAGTAAGAAATACTCCTTCTCTGGAGAAGGAGAAAGCATTTGAGTTGGTTTGAGTGTTAATTACGATGACCCCTAAGCACCTCCAATGGAAAGTGAACCAACCAAGGCTCATAAGGTTAGGACCCAGGGGTTGACCTAGAACATATTTTCGGAATCCTGTTTTTGGGATTCCTCAGGGGGAGCTAGAAGAAGTTATTAATAGGGTAGTCTGGTCTGTGTAGCTTGGTATATTGGCACAGGTGATCATGAGTGGAGTGAAGTGAAGGAGATTTCAAGTATGCCACCTCAACTAGCTGTCTGTGTTCAGTTTTGAGGATACATTTCTGTATATATAAAATTAAAAGTCTGTCTGTCTGTCTGTATGTCTGTCCACTTTTCACAAGAGAACTACTTAACGGACTTGGATCAGGGTTTTTTCTAGAATTGTCTCGAACATTCCGGTTGATTTTGTGACTTCTCTCATCACACTAAGTATCATAATTCACTTACAGGAGTGATTTATTCGT
>JANRMT010049829.1:24492505-24503005 GCA_026402145.1 Polypterus bichir lapradei | reverse complement strand
ATGGTGTTGACTCTTTTAGTGTTCATACAAATATTTACACATTAAGTCTACTGAAAGTAAAAACAGTTGAAAGTCAGAGGACATTTCTTTTTTTGCTGAGTATAGTATACAATACTACTTGTGAATTTTGTGAGAATTTTTGCATTTTTTGTGGACATGATTATTTTTAATTTTGTATATTTATATATTTTTTATTTTATAGAACACTACTTGTGACTTTTGCGGCAGCCTTTGCATGTTTTTGTGGACATGATCATTTTTATTTATTTATTTATTTTGTATAGAATATTATGTATTTTGTGACCGCCTTTACCAGGCTGCAGAAATTCAGTGGTCTTTTACATGCCATTTTAAGGATCCTCAATTGAAGAAAAAGGCAAAGTGCGAGTTAAAAATTATGATGTTGACAAAAAATGTAAAGGCTGTCACAAAGTTCACAAGTAGTATTTTATACAATTAAAAAATACATGTAAATAAAAATAAACATTTTTTTAATAACGAATAGCACCAATGTAAAGTCAACTGAGCTAAAACAGACATGAATCCAAAACTGATTTTAAAGGTCAATGCCAATAGTATGCATTTTACAACCCGTACTTTGCTTTTTGAATTCCTGCAGCCTGGTAAAGGTGGTCACAAAATTCACAAGTAGTCTTCTAGAAAATTAAACAATAATAATAAAAATATTAAAATAATCATGTCCACAAAAATGTAAAGGCTGTCTCAGATTCACAAGTAGTATTCTATATAATTAAATAATAATAATAATAATAATAATAACGTCCCCAAAAAATGTAAAGACTGTCACAAATTCACAAGCAATATTCTATATAATTAAATAATAATAATAATAATAATAATCATTACGTCCCCAAAAAATGTAGAGACTGTCACAAATTCGCGATTCTATATAATTAAATAATAATAATAATAACAATCATTACGTCCCCAAAATATGTAGAGACTGTCACAAATTCACAAGTAGTATTCTATATAATTTTAAAAAATAATCGTGTCCATAAAAAAAAGGCTGTCCCCAAATTCACAAGCCGTATCCCATACATTTGTGCCAATTTGCTGTGTATTTTGCACCGATTTCGGACCAATGTCGGACTTTTATTGCAACCTAAAAGCTTTTGACTTTTACAAAAAATAGGAACATTTCTGGAAACTAGGAAGCCTTGTAAACAAATTGTTTCCGTAGTTGATTTTAATGACATCGCTACCTTCGTGTCGGAGATCTGAAGCCTCGAAGTCCGAACTTCAGGCTAACTTGACGTTGGTCTTTAGTCGCTCGGTGACTGTCTTAGATAAGCAGGGTTGAAAGATGGATGGATTCAATGTCCTGTTTATACATTTTCTTGTTTTTAATGACTATTTTGTGTGTTCTATTGCATAAAAACTAATCTTTTTAATCGTTTAACATTGTATTCCCAAAACAAATTTGTTATTGATCTTTTTTTTTTTGCCCGATATCCAAATAAAGCTCTGTTTTGCGAAGCCTGTACAGCTAAATGTATGTGCATTAAGTGTAATAATCTCTTTTCTATTATTGACATAATGCAAGTTGGGGCAAATTGGTAGCAAACATGTACCCAACAGCCCTGTTGTCAGGTATACTAATTAATGTTGAATTTTATGACTTTGTCACACCATGTGTCCCCCTAGCATTTCAGAGGCCACCCGCTGGTGCAAATTCCATAGAGGCAGTGACTTCTGATAATAAAAACAATAAAATACTTGCAAATACACATAGTAAAGAAACATTTTGGGGATAAATCTGTCTTCTTTGGATTTGTTGAGGACAGGTTGATGTAACTAAGTGGCCACAACAACCACAAGTCATTCGCGGAACAGTAAGTTGAAAATGTTTTCTTAATTTTCTAACTTTTATTTTTGGTAACAGCAAAATCAACAATGGAAAAAATCCACTTAGAGATTGTTGAAATGAAGAAGGAAATCCGTCAACTTCAGCAACATATGCTTGAAATGCTAACAGTGCTTACCCATCCACAGATGGAAATGAACAGTCATATTGCACCTCCTGACCTCAGCACCACAGCTGCTGAAGACTCCAGCGCTTCAGGTATGTTAACCAAACCAGGGATTGCAGACTTGATCCACACCTCCATATTGCACAATGAAGCACCATTAACAAGTCCAGCAGGAAATATAAGCACAGTCACAGATGCACTAAAAGCCCCAAAGGCTCTTCTCATCAGATTCTTTCTTGTGTTGGCTCTTTGTTATCACCTAACACAAGATAATTTTGTGTTAGCTGGATAAGCTATGTTATCCGTAACAGAAGTAAGCTGAAGATTTATGTTTGGTACTGAAATCAAAAGGAAATCCAGCACCAACCAATCTAAATATTACTGTATAGAAAACCTAAACAAATGAAGGGCGGCACGGTGGTGCAGTGGGTAGCGCTGCTGTCTCGCAGTAAGGAGACTTGGGTTCGTTTCCCGGGTCCTCCCTGCGTGGAGTTTGTATGTTCTCCCCGTGTCTGCATGGGTTTCCTCCCATAGTCCAAAGACATGCAGGTTAGGTGCATTGGCGATCCTAAATTACCCCTAGGGTGTGTGTGCCCCCTACGGTGGGCTGACGCCCTGCCCGGGATTTGTTCCTGCTCTGTACTGGCTGGGATTGGGTCCAGCAGACCCCCATGACCCTGTGTTAGGATATAGCGGGTTGGACAATGACTGACTGACTGATGACTATCAAACCACACTTCCGTTCTTACATTAAAAAAGTATTTTATCATACATAAGAAAAAAATCTAAAGACACACTTATTGCACTAGTGTTAAACCTTTTTCATCTCCTAGGGATCTTGAGAAAGCCACTCATGCTTTTATCTTTTCTCGGCTTGATTAGTGCAACTCGTTGTATTCTGGGATCAGTAAATCCCTGATACGAAGGTTGCAGTTGGTCCAGAATGCTGCTGCCCATTTTTTTGCTTGGGGCAAGAAAGTTTGATTCTGTATCTCCAATCTTAGCCTCTTTACTCTTGCTGTCTGTTAGTTTCAGAATTAATTTTACTTCTGTTTTTTAAATCACTACATGGGTATGCTCCCACTTATTTATCTGAATTGCAGTCGTCCAGAGAGCTTAGATCTACCGGTCAGTGGTCTCTTGTTGTCCCTCGTACTAAGTGCAGAACTAAGGGGGACACGGCTTGTGCAGCTGCTGCACCTCGTTCTTGAAATTCTCTAATTAAGGAGTCGCCTTCAATTGAGCTGTTTAAAACTCGACTGAAGTTGCATTTCTGTTCTCTAGTGATACTGATGGTTTGTTTCAATTAACACTGTTTTTGCATTGTGTTTTATTGTATTTGTTTTGTATTTATGGTATATTTTTATTGTAAAGCACTTTGGCTACATCATTACTTTTGTTGTTTTAAATCTGCTCTTATAATTATTGACATTAACGTATCAGTTAATGTCCCATTGTACAGTCAACAAATTAGTCACACAAAACCTTATAAAAAATATTATTCTAAATTGTAACAATTATTTCCTTTTAACTTAGTGCACATGTTTAACGGCTCATTAAATGCCCTGAGCATATACCATTCACTGAATCTTTCAAAGTCCAACTAAATCATTACCTAAGAATGAATCACACGGTTCTTATTCATTTCTTTGCAAATGAATAATTACACACAAATAAGTCTCATTTATCTGACAAGCCAGCAGCCATACATAATACATTGTGAAGACTATGATGATGAAAATATATAACCATGAGGCATTTTAAATTGTTAAGATTTTTTCGAAAAACTAATACAGCTTTTTATTTATTCAGACCCTTTATTACAGGGTCTAATAACACAGATCCTGAATGACCTAAGCAGTGCTGACATCAGTATGAATGGAACCTCCATAGACGTACCCCAAGGTATATGTTTTTAATTGGAAGCGTAAAATAGGGTTCAGAGTTATAATGATTTTCAAATGACTAATAATTTTTTTTTTATTTTTTCAGATGCTCCATCACCGGGTCAATTAACACAAATTTTGGAAGACCTACAAAGTATAGACATTAGTATAAGGGAAGCAGATTCAGATGTACCCCAAGGTAATCGTTTTCAATGGTGAGCCTAGTTGAAAAAGATATAGCTAGGAAAGTCAATTAAGATGATCTTTCTGTCCCTGTAGTTTCCTCTTCTCAATCAGACAACTCTGGGCAGCTTCAGGACTTCGGCTCTCATCAAGGCAGCTCTGTGCAGCCACAGGATCCCTGCTCTCAGTTAGGTGACTCAGTGCCTCATCAGGACCCCAAAGCTTCACTGAGTGCCACAACGCTTCAAGTCACCTGCACTCCGGCACAACCTCAAGCAGATGGTGGATCAGCACAGCCCCAAGCAAACAACGCTTCACTACAAGCTGCTGACCTCGAAAAAGGAGGAAAGAGAAAAGAAAAAACAGACCCTGCCATAACAAGTATTTACGAAGTTTAGTCCTCTTTGCAAGATGACATACCTGACTTATAGTACAGTGTTAACTGATACTTAATTTTACTATTAAGATTGTCTTTTGCCTGCTTTAGCAGTAGTTACATCAGATAAAGTTGAAATTTCAGTTTTAAATAATTTAATTGAAAGACCCCGAGGTATGGAGGAATATTTTGGACATAAATAAATAACTAAAGATAGAAAGAACTGTGAAATATGACAATAAATAAAGAAAAAGAACATAAAATGTGAGCGTATATAAATAAATGTGTCACAAAATGTGCTTTTCGTTGCCCATTTATTTATTCAATATTCCTCCAAACACAACCTGAATTACAGCTTGAATTTACAACTGTCACTTTCACTCATCAAAGCTAGGAGGGTGTGCGCTAGTGAATGCTGTTTTTTGATTGCTGAATCATCCGTAGAGTGTAATGAACGTGCTTGGCTTGACATTAGGAATCTTGTGTCTCAGGGATCACCAACTCTGGTCCTGGAGGACCACCGTGGCGGCAGGTTTTCCTTCTAATCCTTTTTTTAATGAGTGCCCTGTTTGTGCTGCTAATTAACTTCTTATTAATTCATTTTAATTGAATTGCTTTTTTAAGATTTGTTCATTGTTTCTCTGATTTGCTTCATTTCTTTCCTTAAATGGCACCCAAACAGAAGTGAGGTAGTCAACAGAAGACCAACTAAGTTAGGGCCTCAAACTCCAACCAATTTCACTCCAACCAGATTCTTAATGAGGTGCCAATTCTTGTCATTAATTAAACCCGTTCTTTAATTCTGTGGCTTGTTCCTGCTCTCGTGGTGCATTAGCAGACATTTCTAAATTTGTTAATTTTCTTTTTTCTGTTAAAATGTTTTGTGGACCTGAGCAGATCAGCTTCACTTTTCTTTATTTTCAGATATTGTATGATGGACACCAGTTGCTTTGGCTCATTTTGTATCCTATTATTGTTTGGCTGCTAATTAAGGAATAAGAAACAATTAGGGGGTCTGAGTCTTCAAGAGCAAGTCAATTCAAATTAGTTCAAAGTAAGCTAATTAGCAGCAAAAACAGGTCACTAATTAAGAAAAGGGTTAGAATGAAAACCTGCAGCCACGGTGGTCCTCCAGGACCAGAGTTGGTGACCCCTGCTGTGGCTCATGTGCATGCTCAGAGTTCTGACTGTGCATGTCAAGTACATGTGCAAGAAAAAGCTACCCAGAATTTCTGTGCAAAGAGGCGACTTTAATTCTATAAACTCTGCATCTATCAGGTGGAGCCCGCATGTTAACTGTCTGCTGTAAATGTGGTATTTGATGGCCGAAGGATTAAGTCCGCTGTACCAACGATTCACCAATTAGAGCACAGCACTCGCTAGAGCCGCCCTTTCAGTTTTGTTGAGTGAAAGTCACCGTTTTATATTCAAGTCGTATTTCATATTGTGTGTGATATCATCAGTGGCATAAATAAATACACAAAGAAATAAGCTGCAAAAATATATTTAAACCCACAAAAATATATTTCGAGACCCATTTAAATATTTATAATTATATTTCATGTTATTTATTTACAGTCATATTTCACAGTATTTTTATTTTATTTTTGTCCGAAACATTCCTCCATACAACCCTTCCACAGACAGAGCATTTAAATACAATGTAAAAAAAAATTAAAAAGGATAGGTTTGGTATTTTTCAAGTCAAAGTTATTTCTTCACAAACACGGTATACAGTGGTACCTCGGTATACTTGGGATTAATAAAGTATCTATCTATCTATCTATCTATCTATCTATCTATCTATCTATCTATCTATCTATCTAATCAATTCCAGATCCTTTGACTTATACCAAACAGGACATACACCTAACAAATTTTTCCCATAAGAAATAAAAGGAAAATGATTAATCTGTTCCCATGAAAAAAATCCTATTGTTATTGGCATATTATACATTGATGGGGTTGTATGAAATAATTTAAACACTGCTTAATAGTAAAATACATAAATACAAAAGCAATTAGATGAAATAAATGAAACTTAAACCTCACTTTACTTTTTGAAAAGTCTTTGATTTTCACAATCGTAGATATCGTCGTTCTCAGCCTATGGTATGTAGCAGCCAAGTCCCGGATATACATGCCACCTTCATACTTTTCAACAATCAATACAAATTTACGTGAAAAAACACAAAATCACGTGAAAATTCACAGAAAGTTATAGTGCGGGTTGTTTACTGAATGCTATCAACTGGCGTACTGACGCTCGTGGGCAGTCATGGCTTTGTCTCGAGAGAGGTAAACATGGGTAGCGTGTGGTGTTCTAGCATACGAGTCGTATTCCAAACAAAGGTCAAATACCAAGCAAAATTTTTCACATCCAAACAGGACGTATACCAAGTTGGACTTATTCCAAAGCGGACGTATACCAAGGTACCACTGTATATGTATTTGCTACCCAAAATTGTGTTCTAAAGTTAATCACGTTCTATAAATTAAAAAAAAAGTCATGCCCACTCTGTCATTTTACAATGGAGTATATGGGAACAGAGAAAAAGCTTAAAAACTTACCAAACACATCCATTTTTTCAAGCCCAGACATTTGTCGAGTATTGATCCGCATCTTACGTGTTTCTGACACATGTTTGTAACAACAAAAATGGTCTGAAAATTTTTGTTTTATCCTGTACTGCAGGTACTATTTTTCTCTTGGTAAGGATACATTTTCTACTTGCTTTTCCAAATTCTTATATAAATATAGAATTGAGTTTAAACAAAAATCAACCACGTGACACGAAACGTTTACTGTGATTTGGTCTGCCGTTGGAAACCATGCCCCATGCTCAGCTGGTCTTCTTAAAAATGGCTGATTTGGATATTATTGCCATTTTTTTATTCAAAAATGCCATGTATAAAGAATTTTACAATTTATGAGTAGTCACAAGACTCAGATTAATACTCAACAACTGTCTTCACTTGAAAAATGGATGCATTTGGCAACTTTTAAGCTATGACTGCAATGTAAAGCGCAGATGAAGGCAAGATATATATACATATATATTTTTTTTTTAATTTACAGAAAGCAATTATCTTTAAAACACAGCTTTGCATGGCAGACACATATATAACATGTTTGTCAAGAAATAAGTTAGTTAAAATTCTAGCTTATCCTTTAATTTCCAGCAGACAGGCAGCACCCAAAGTACTGCAGGCGAAACCGCCTCATGTCTAGACACCCCATCCTCCACTTATATGGGACAGTCCCAACCCGACCTTCAACAGATCAATAGACCAGCTTTTAATAATACAGAAATTAAATGTTTCAATTATGCTCAGATTTACAAACTAGAATCTTACCAGGAGGTGGTAAATCATATGCCCGAGACCTTACAGAGTATTTTGGATAGCGTTTCAGCTTCCAAGAGACCTTGCAATATCATTCAATTGGAATTACACGCAGATTGTCTCCCAAACAGCGTCATCATTAACATGAATCGGAGAGCTTTAATTGCAGATGAATTTATAAACCAGATAGAAACACTTCTGTAAACACATGCCACAATGTTAACTAATGCCACTCCAACTCTTCTAGTGCAAATTGTACAAAACCCCAAAGGAGGAATGGGAAAGCATGAAAGATTGCAAGTCTTTTAAAAAATGAAATTATACATAAAAAAATGAAATGTTTACTCTTTTACTACAATTCACAGAATAGTCTTTGTTTCACATTTTGTCTTTGGGCTGTATTGGATCCTCGTTTTAATGGCGACCCTGCATAAAAGAAGCAGCCGCTCTTCGTAAAAGGGATGGCTTATCCGAACACCAATATGTTTCTTTTTCAGGCAGTCATAACTTCAAGGCATTAATTGTGTGCCTTGCACTCCCACTTCTTCAGCTTGATTACTTGCCTGTCATCCAAACTTCTTGAATATCAAAATAAATATTATATGAAGCCCCCTCTCATTCAAATGTTTTTAACATTTTCTTTTATCATTCTGACACATAATTCTGTGCTGACTTCCATGAAATAAGTAAACTCAGTAATTTAGTAATTTCAGTAATAATCTAAGTAATTTCAGATCATTGTCATCTTGATCTTTTTAATTAAATTATCTAGGCATTAATGCGTTAACAGATGGACAGCTGCAGACATTTTTCCGCATGAAGAAGACCGAGATCTCGCTGATAGATGAACCTCGTATACTGCTAAACCGGTTAAGAGATAATTATATCCTTCCAGAAGACAAGTACCAGGTGAGCTTGAATATGGAACTGATAATTGTGAATTTTATAAATAAATCTTCACTGATTGCATTGTTTGCTTTTGTTTTACAGGGCATACATAATACCACAGGGAGAAAGGAGAAAATCATCGCTATTTATACATTTTTGTGTTGGCTAATAGACAAAAACCCAAAGAAAGTCCATCGCTTCTGGGAATTAGTATTTAAAGATGAAGTTGTGCAATTTTACCCCCAACTGGCAAAACTTAAAAACAAACTTTTAGAATCTTTTAAAGGTAGGTTTATTGTTTTATGATATGTACATTTATATCATTAGGCATCAGATAAAATAAGAGAGTTATATTATGTATGAGCACTTCTATATTCAATAAAAGAAAAAAATGAAGCAGCATGACTATCAGTTGGCTTATTCTACATTCAGTATTTAAGAGTCAGTTGGACTATTATGGATAAATCTATATTTTTACATCTGTACCTGAATTCCATATGTGGCACCATGTGGCACAAGGCAGGAACCGACCCCAGACATGGCATGCATACAGACACACACACATGCACACGCTCATCTGTTACAGCCAGTTTAGAGCTGGCAGTTAACTTGACATACATGCTTTTGGCCTACGGGACAGAAACTGGAATGATTATCTGGAGGAAATCCTTCACAGACATAAGAAAAATATACAAACTGAACCCATAGTGCTGGATCCAGAATGTGACCCAAGCGTACCACAGTTTATAATTTTACATCACTTTGTAATGCTCACTAAGCCAACATGATTATAATATGCACTGTAGACCAAGAGCAACAGCAAAGAGATACGAAAATAAAGAAATGATCTAGGACGTGAGCAACCAACACTACTTTCCTACTAGACCACCACAAGTACAGAAGTACCCAGTGAAAGCAAATGTTTAGTTATCTATACTAATAAAAGGCAAAGCCCTCACTGACTCACTCACTCACTCACTGACTCACTCACTCACTCACTCACTCACTGACTGACTCATCACTAATTCTCCAACTTCCCGTGTAGGTGGATGGCTGAAATTTGCCAGGCTTATTCCTTACAGCTTCCTTACAAAAGTTGGGCAGGTTTCATTTCGAAATTCTACACGTAATGGTCATAACTGGAAGCTGTTTTTCTCCATTTACTGTAATGGAGATGAGCGTGAAAGCCGTGGGGGCGGAGTTTCGTGTGACATCATCACGCCTCTCACGTAATCACGCAGTACGTATAAAACCAGGAAGAGCCCCAAAAAGCGCTCAAGAAAACATGCATTATATAATTGAGAAGGCAGCGAAACAATAAGAAGCGAGCGAGTGATATATACAACCATATTCATGAGTTCTGCTACTTCGGAAACAAAGCACGATGTAAACCTAAACTTTAAATTAAGTTCATAGACAGGCTGCTACTGCCGTTTGTAATTTAGTGCCTGCCCATATAAGGCCGTCCGTCAGCGGCAATCCAATAGAAACACTGCCACTAAATATTCACGGGTGAAGGACTGTGCTTATGCAGAGGAAGATGAGATGGTCAGGGTGGTGTTTGGCACAAACTCAGCGAAACTGCAAGAGAAAGTTTTAAGTGCCGGGACTTCGGTAACATTAGATACAGCCATGGACATAGCACGACATGGCACCAGCACAGCTGGGAAACTTCGATGCATGTACACCGAGCGGCTCACGTGAACTGACGCAGTGCACAGACAAAAAGCAACAGTTCTAAAGAGCGCTGAACAAAAAACGAATTACACAATTGAGAAGGAAGCAAAAAAATATGAAGCGTCTGATACATACAAGCATATTCATAACT
>JANRMT010049829.1:24475537-24492405 GCA_026402145.1 Polypterus bichir lapradei | reverse complement strand
ATGGTGTTGACTCTTTTAGTGTTCATACAAATATTTACACATTAAGTTTACTGAAAGTAAAAACAGTTGAAAGTCAGAGGACGTTTCTTTTTTTTCTGCACGTGGACAAAATTGTTGGTACCCTTCAGTCAATGAAAGAAAAACTCACAATGGTCACAGAAGTAACTTTAATCTGACAAAAGTAATAATAAATAAAAATTCTATGAAATTTAACCAATGAAAGTCAGACATTGATTTTCAACCATGCTTCAACAGAATTATTTAAAAAAATAAACTCATGAAACAGGCCTGGACAAAAATGATGGTACCCCTAACTTAATATTTTGTTGCACAACCTTTTGAGGCAATCACTGCAATCAAACGATTCCTGTAACTGTCAATGAGACTTCTGCACTTCTCAGCAGGTATTTTGGACCACTCCTCATGAGCAAACTGCTCCAGTTGTCTCAGGTTTGAAGGGTGCCTTTTCCAGACGGCATGTTTCAGCTCTTTCCAAAGATGCTCAATAGGATTGAGGTCAGGGCTCATAGAAGGCCACTTTAGAATAGTCCAATGTTTTCCTCTTAGCCATTCTTGGGTGTTTTTAGCTGTGTGTTTTGGGTCATTGTCTTGTTGCAAGACCCATGACCTGCGACTGAGACCAAGCTTTCTGACACTGGCCAGCACATTTCTCTCTAGAATCCCTTGATAGTCTTGAGATTTCATTGTACCCTGCACAGATTCAACACACCCTGTGCCAGATGCAGCAAAGCAGCCCCAGAACATAACAGAGCCTCCTCCATGTTTCACAGAAGGGACAGTGTTCTTTTCTTGATATGCTTCATTTTTCCGTCTGTGAACATAGAGCTGATGTGCCTTGGCAAAAAGTTCAATTTTTGTCTCATCTGTCCATAGAACATTCTCCCAGAATCTTTGTGGCTTGTCCACATGTAGTTTGGCAAATTCCAGTCTGGCTTTTTTATGATTTGTTTTCAACAATGGTGTCCTCCTTGGTCGTCTCCCATGAAGTCCACTTTGGCTCAAACAACGACGGATGGTGCGATCTGACACTGATGTTCCTTGAGCTTGAAGTTCACCTTGGATCTCTTTAGAAGTTTTTCTGGGCTCTTTTGTTACCATTCGTATTATCCGTCTCTTTGATTTTTCATCAATTTTCCTCCTGCGGCCACGTCCAGGGAGGTTGGCTACAGTCCCATGGATCTTAAATTTCTGAATAATATGTGCAACTGTAGTCACAGGAACATCAAGCTGCTTCGAGATGGTCTTATAGCCTTTACCTTTGACATGCTTGTCTATAATTTTCTTTCTAATCTCCTGAGACAACTCTTTCCTTCGCTTCCTCTGGTCCATGTTGAGTGTGGTACACACCATGTCACCAAACAACACAATGACTACCTGGAGCCCTATATATAGGTCCACTGACTGATTACAAGATTGTAGACACCTGTGATGCTAATTAGTGGACACACCTTGGATTAACATGTCCCTTTGGTCACATTATTTTCAGTCTTTTCTAGGGGTACCATCATTTTTGTCCAGGCCTGTTTCATGAGTTTTTTTTTTTTATTAATTCTGTTGAAGCATGGTTGAAAAGCAATGTCTGACTTTTATTAGTTAAATTTCATAGAATTTTTATTTATTATTACTTTTGTCAGATTAAAGTTATTTCTGTGATCATTTTGAGTTTTTCTTTCATTGACTGAAGGGTACCAACAATTTTGTCATCAAGGATTCCAATTTTGTATATGTATATATATATATATATATATGCCAGCAACACTCATGACAATGACAAAACAATTACGTTGTCAATCATGTTACGTTATTATTAAAATGTTTCCTTTTCTTTTTACTTCTCTGCTGCCAAACATGGGTATTTTGCTATATATATAGATAGAGAGAGAGAGAGATATGACAACAACACTCATATCAATGACAAAACAATTACATTAACAATCATGTTACGTTATTTTTAAAATATTTCCTTTTCTTTTTCATACCTTCTTTAACACACTACTTCTCCGCTGCGAAGCGCGGGTATTCTGCTAGTTAAGTAATAAATAAGAAAATGTACAAAACAAACAAACCCCCAGTATACATAATACCACACAGCTGCACTTCCACACCCCACATGAAGCATGAAACAAAACACTCAACAAAATACACCATTAATGCACAAATAACAATTATGAGAAAAGAATGAATGAAAACAAGAGTCCTTTAAATATCCACAGTCATTAATGATCCTTTACATGTCTGTTATTGTGAAGGATGTGCCAAGTTGTACCTCATGTTTTGGGAAACTCCTATCATACACCGTCCCTTATGGTGACCCATCAGGTCCTCTCCCGAATAATTTCATCCTACCCTGAACAAAAGGACAATGATTCTTCCTGAAATTAACCTGAGTTTACCTGACTCCCTTCAGCGGGCAGTGTAGCTTTCCTTCTTACTTTTATTTTTTGGAGTCTTGAATTTTTCTACTGATCAGGTGCTCTCTTCCCTTCTTCTCCACCTTTCTCTTATCAGGGCTTTAAAGGTATAGTTAGCTCCTCCCCTTACAGTCTATTTGGCCCTCCGAGTCAGGTACTCTCTTCCACATGAACCATTGGCTGGCATTACAAATCCAGTCATTCCAATATTAACAAGACTAGGATAAGGCACAAACTGCCAACGACACCCCACACATGCACACGACAACTGTTACAACTCTAACACTTCAGTTTATTTTTATGGGCCAGACATTTAGGACCAAATACAGGTATTACACAAAAGGTGGAAATGGCATGTACAAAAAACACAAATTAAATGAACACCTAATCTGTCTTGTTTTTCACAAGCCTACTTTAAATAATGACTTTCGATATAACAATATTGAAAATAGAGAGAGAAGAAGATGTTATGAACAGGCACTGACACAGTGCGTCACTGCACCCACCACATGACAAACCACCTCAAGATCCCAGATTAGGACCCAAATGCAGCCATGCGACAGGTGACACCTCAGCACCACACTAGTTCAGATGGAAAGGAATAGTGTGAGCTTTTTTATGACGGCCGGAGATTGAACATAGCCTAACTATACAGTAAAACCAGCTGCTTCTCATCGAAAATTTCATCAATTTAGTAGTTTACTTAATCTGCATTATCCAGTTTCATAGTCGCAAAGAACTAGAGCCTGTTTCAGTATCAAACACAAGGTAGAAACCCACAGGTAGAAGTTCATTGCAGGGTACACTTGTGTTCCCCCGCCTTCACTTGATCATTCAAATTTGTGTCTTGCATGTCTATGAGATATGAAGGACGTGATTGAAACATTCTAACGGAAAAGTAACAAGGTAGCTCTTCAGAGACCCCAGAATTATGTTGTTTATTGACATCTACTTATAGTGTCTTCTTAGCATGTAAAATGTATGAGAATGTCACCTAACACATTCTTCAGCTTTTCTAAATGCAATACTATCTTGTCATGGACAGGTTAAAGTAATTTACTGAAAAATTGTTATTTTACAGATGACTGCAATCGGAACACACATGCAGGAAATGAAGAAACAAATTCGACGTCAGGTACAGAAGCCTTGTTTCACACAATACAAAGACCTCTCAAAGGTCTTAGCTGATTATCAAGTAAAAACACATCTTTGTGTTATTTTTTCTGTTCCATTATTCCCTTCCAGACATCCACAAGTCATAATTCCCCGTGTCCCCCTGTTTTATCTTGGTAGAGTATTAAATATTGCTCTACTTTCCCCTATTGTATTATTAAGATGTAGCCTCTGTCAAAATGCCTAATCCCACAGATTTACCACTGTTTATAAGGTATTATTGTATATAACTTATCCCCACCTTCCCTTCTATATCTGTAACCTCAGGCAATTAGATGTAGTAAAAAGACAAGCAGGAGTTACGTTACAATTTAAACAATGTATTATTGATAATATTCATAAATAATAACAATATGTAAAGTACATTTGAATATTGGCAACCATACAACCTGATTAAATGGTGATGTGTTGTTTCAGGCGGCACACAGTCTTGTTTGTTACTTAATGTCTCTAGTTAAGGCATCATTGGTACTCAGCTTTCCTCAGAACAGGCCACAAGCCTGGTCAATATGGCTGCTGAGCTGTGCTCTTCATTGTGTTGTCTTCATCATCAGAGGTTAATAAGAGATGCTTCTTTCAGATGTTAGTAAGAGAGATATAATGTGGGTGAGCAAGCAGATTTATAGATTCTCTGTCCAACCCCTAGAGACAATAGGACATCATGGTACTTAAAGGCTTCTGATACAAGCCAATTCCAAACAGCCATACAGAGGTGCTTGAAAGTTTGAGAACCCTTTAGAATTTTCTATATTTCTGCATAAATATGACCTAAAACATCACCAGATTTTCACTCAAGTCCTAAAAGTAGATAAAAAGAAATCAGTTAAACAAATGAGACAAAAATATTATACTTGGTCATTTATTTATTAAGGAAAATGGTCGAATATTACATATTTGTGAGTGGCAAAAGTATGTGAACCTTTGCTTTCAGTATCTGGTGTGACCCCCCCTTTGCAGCAATAACTGTAACTAAACGTTTCTGGTAACTTTTGATCATTCCTACACACCGGCTTGGAGGAATTTTAGCCCATTCCTCCGTACAGAACAGCTTCAACTCTGGGATGTTGGTGGGTTTCCTCACATTAACTGCTCGCTTCAGGTCCTTCCACAACATTTCGATTGGATTAAGGTCAGGACTTTGACTTGGCCATTCCAAAACATTAACTTTATTCTTCTTTAACCATTCTTTGGTAGAACGACTTGTGTTCTTAGGGTCATTGTCTTGCTGCATGACCCACCTTCTCTTGAGATTCAGTTCATGGACAGATGTCCTGATATTTTCCTTTAGAATTATCTGATATAATTCAGAATTCATTGTTCCATCAATGAAGGCAAGCCGTCCTGGCCCAGATGAAGCAAAACAGGCCCAAACCATGATACTACCACCACCATGTTTCACAGATGGGATAAGGTTCTTATGCTGGAATGCAGTGTTTTCCTTTCTCCAAACATAACGCTTTTCATTTAAACAATGTTCTATTCTGGTCTCATCCATCCGCAAAACTTTCTTCCAATAGCCTTGGTTTGTCCATGTGATTGATCTTTAGCAAACTGCAGACGAGCAGCAATGTTTTTTTTGGAGAGCAGTGGCTTTCTCCAACACCATTGTTGTTCAGTGTTCTCCTGAAGGTGGACTCATGAACATGAACATTAGCCAATGTGAGAGAGGCTTTCAGTTGCTTAGAAGTTACCCTGGGGTCCTTTGTGACCTCACCGACTATTTCACGCCTTGCTCTTGGAGTGATCTTTGTTGGTCGACCACTCCTGTGGAGGGTAACAATGGCCTTGAATTTCCTCCATTTGCACACAATCTGTCTGACTGTGGATTGGTGGAGTCCAAACTCTTTAGAGATGGTTTTGTAACCTTTTCAAGCCTGATGAGCATCAACAACTCTTTTTGTTAGGTCCTCAGAAATCTCCTTTGTTCGTGCCATGATACACTTCCACAAACATGTGTTGTGAAGAGCAGACTTTGATAGATCCCTGTTCTTTAAATAACACAGGGTGCCCACTCACACCTGATTGTCATCCCATTGATTGAAAACACCTGAGTTGGATTTCACCTTCAAACTAACTGCTAATCCTAGAGGTTCACATACTTTTGTCAGTCACAAATATGTAATATTCGATCATTTTCCTAAATAAATAAATGACCAAGTATAATATTTTTGTCTCATTTGTTTAACTGGTTTCTCTTTATTTACTTTTAGGACTTGAGTGAAAATCTGATGATGTTTTAGGTCATATTTATGCAGAAATATAGAAAATTCTAAAGGGTTCACAAACTTTCAAGCACAACTGTACCTCAGACCAATGGGGGAAATAGAACATCTTAACACCTAACACCTCCCCCCCCCCCCAAAAAAAAACCAAAAAACATATGTTAATGTAAACTGGCTTTCTTGCAGGGGTTGAAAGACTTTAGAAGAGAAACACTCACCAAACTGGTTTAAGGCACATCCCCCAAATCCTGTCATAAAATTCAAAGAGACCCATTCCTTGGGTTGTTAACATGAATGCTTCTCACTAATATTACATTGCTTTGCCTAAATTACAAATAAAGACATACAAAATATTTATCAAGTTATATGCAAAATCTCACATCACAACACCCCTTAGTGTCTCTTAAAACCCATTGAAAAATACATTTTGGAAACCAAATCTCAGCAACAACGTTGTAAGCATATTTCAACAGGGACTTTACAGTTTGACAGGAATTTATTCTGTTCAGGTCACACGATTATACACAACATATGCCTTTCAAATAATGAATTAGTTAATAATTAAATGATAAATTAACTATCTTGTGCAGCCACTAAGGAGTACTCCAGCCAAAAACAGATGTATGTCCACAACAGCACAACCACCTTATAAAAACTGTAACTACAACATTTAAATCTGCTGAAGTCATTTCAGTTTTTTAAGAAAAATAACCTCTCTGACCCATAGAGATTTCTTTATCTAAATTTTACAATTTTTTTCTATTTTCCTGTATGTCACAGTTGCTTAAGATTACTCAAGGATTTTTAATTTACTACGATTAACTAATTCTTTCAAATACAACGATATTGTAAATGATGAACATGCTCCTCTAATTCTGTAGTTTAAATATTTATTCCCCACAAATCCAGATCACAACTGGAAGCTTAAAAAGGATCAGTTTGCCCAAAAATTACATTTTTTATATATTACTTATCCTGTGTAATTTTTAGCGGTGGCCAAGAAAATGTTTGATCTCATGTTTTCATGAAGAATGGCAATATTCTGAAGCAGTCAATTGCTACACCTAGTTCAGCTCTCTCCTTCCATGTTTAAGTTTTTCTTTTCTTAGAGGTTGCCCTCACTCTTTTATCATTTCTCCCCCCAAGGTAAGGCCATATTGTCTCTGAAGTTGTTTATTGCAGTTTGTAGTCACATGTGTAACCTCTTACCTTTATACCAGCATCATAATTCTCCCAGCTCTGTTTCACTGTTGTATTTGAAATTGTACTCTGATAGCCACTTCAGGTAGTCGGACCCCCACTGCTGAGTCAAATTTCATAACTACTTGGGATCATATTTAACTGAAACATAATCGGTGTTTCCAACTTTAAATTTATGTCAAGATTTTTAAATATCAAAGCAATGCCAGATAACACAGCTATGAAAAATAAATACTGATTCGTTTCTAATAGTGTTAGCTTGTGTGTTCTTAAACAAATGTTTTAACTATGTGCTCAAAAAGCCTGAATTTCCAGATTTCTCAAAATTGCTTCTTTTCCATTTTTAGATATCAAACAAGTACTGCATTTCAAAATATCACAGAACAACTTTCTTAGCATTTTTGGATGCATCAAATGCGTTTCAAGATATCTTTAAAGAGACAGGAAGTCCCTTTGAAAAAAGAGGACATTTTGAAGAGTAAGGAGCATGAACAAAGCAATGAATATTAACAAATCTGAAGATTTTGACTTTAATATTTTTTTTGGCCCTAACTTCAGATACATAATTGATTAAATATATCAGCTGAGTCAATTGACTTCAGCCTGTTGGTTCTTAAATTCTTCATCCTTTTGACATCAGAAATAAAAATAGGGTGGAGGACACTCCAGATATTTTTTGTGTCTAATCAGGCAAGTGTAAAGCAAAATTTACACTAAATTTTCACACTTATTATAAAAATAAACCATACGCTAGTATGGCATTCAAGATGATTACCAAGATTTTTACATCTAATTAGAAGCATGTATGAAGGCCATATGAGGCATTTTAGAAGAGCTGGTTGGCTCTACAATCCTTTAATTACCAAGAAATCAAAGTAGGTTATATTTAGTTAACATCACCAACATTCTAATATTTATAGGAAAGGCCAATAAGATTTTAGCACAATAAATATTTTAAATGGATGTTTTCAACGTAACGACAGTGATCAACAATGTAATGGGAAATAAAATCAGGTTAGGTGAGGTTGGGGAGCCTGTACGGGTTCAGGGCATTGCCTCATCCATCACACAACAAAACTGCTCAGGATCCAGGCAGGCACGTGGTCCAGTCCCCCATCCTGGAAGTGACCATCTATCTGCCGCAGCCAAATGTGATGTGGACCTCCCCTTGGCATGGTCCAGCCACTCAGACCCTCAACAACAAGGAGCCTGTAAGCCAGAGAATGTGGTGTCAGAGAATCACACCACATGGCTGTACTGCATTAGCTGATGCTCCCTCACAATGCAGGTAATGTGTCTCATTTGGTACTCCGTGAGCAACACAAAGTTAAACCAGCAGTATCCAAGGATTCTCCAAAGAGACACAGTACCAAAGGAATCCAGTCTTTGTCTCAGGTCACTGGATAGCTTCCATGTCTCACAACCATATAGCAAGACAGGAAGCACCAGGACTCTAAAGACTTGGACCTTAGTCTTTTTTTGCAGAGATATCAGGAGCACAACACTTGCCTTTTCCAGTGACCTTGTGATCCCCCCATGCACACCCAATCCATCTACTGACTTCATAGGAAGAGTCACCAGAGACATGAATGTCACTGCCGAGATAAGTAAACCTCTCAACGAGGTCGACACTCTCTCCGCAGACAGACACACTGCTGATGGCCATGTCCAAGAGGTCATTAAAAGCCTGGCTCTTTGGTTTTTATCCACTCAGTCTCTCGAGCGCCCTGATCAGAGCCTCCATTGACTCCACGAAGATCACAGCATCACCAGCAAAGTCAAGATCTGTGAATATCTCTTCACCAACAGATGCCCCACAGCCTCTGGACCCCATGACCCTGAACAACACCGTCCATACAAGCATTGAACAGGGTAGGAGCAGAACACACCGCTGACAAACACCAGAATCAACTGGGAAAAACACAGAGGTCCTGCCTCCACTCTGCACAGCACTCACAGTACCAGTGTACAGGCCGGCCATGATATCTAGCAACTTATATCTAGTGTAATCTCAGGATGTCCTACAGGGCAGCTCAATAAATAAAATAAAATTAGGAAGCACAGAGAAATAACTACATTTAGGGAATACCTAAAGAAAGTGGAATTCAATCCAAGGACTTAGTTTATAATGTACACATACTCTCTTCATACAGGAGCTTGATAAACCACTGAGGCTAAATTGGGAAAGCTGCACGCCCAGATAGTTATCCAGTGGAAAACTTTGATAGTGCCATTATTAGCAATGTTTACTGAAGCTAGAGAAAATGAAGCGTCCATCACAGTTTTTCATAAAAAAAAATAAAGATTTTCTGGAATGCGCATCTTAGAGGCCCATTTCATTTCTGAATAATGATGTTTAAATGCTGGTCAAAGTCATAGCTGAAAGAATAGGGCGTATGTTTTGGAAATGTTCAGATTGAGCACAGACAATTTTATTATTTTCTTCAGGAAATAAACCTTTTTGTTCACTACAGATCACAGTCATTTCAATTTCTTCCTTCCCATTTTATAGGTATTAATGGTATCCCTAATGATCAGCTGCTGGTCTTTTTTCATGAGAAGAAATCTGATATCTCGCTGATGGATGAACCTCACATACTGCTAAACCAGATAAGAGACCATTCGTTTATCTCAGAAGACATGTATCAGGTCAGATACTTTAGGAAATTAATGAACTGCATGATTTTTTTGTTTAAATCTCAAAAAACATAGCACTAATGGCAATATCTGCATTTGTTTAATAGGATATAATTAATACCAAAAATAAAATAACAAGAGTTGAAGCCATTTATGAGTCCTTAGATACACTGGAAAGAACACAAGCAAAGAAGATCCGTCATTTCTGGGAAGCACTATTTGAGGATGCTATTGTGCGATATTACCCAAAACTCCAAAACCTTAAGGACAAGCTTTTGGAAGGTAGATTTCTAATTTCATATAAGTTCATTTTCAGAGGTGTAGCAAGATTCATAATTCCTCAGAGAAAATGTTGTGCTTGAGACTTGAAAAATGTTTACCTATTAGAATCTTTTTCTTTTCTCTCCTTGAGCATATTGTTGAAGCTAAGCAGCTTGGTTTAATATCAGGATCAGGTGAAAGTCTAACAAAAAAACGTAAAGTTCGTCTTTTTCTGCTTCAAGAGCTACAAGCAGTCTCTTCTTATAAACCTGGATGTTAGATTATATGTAGGGTTAAATCATTTTTCTAGAATTATTTAGCTAAGACAGAATACACATGTAACATAACAGGCAATAAACCACCCACAATGCTGCATGACAAGCAGCAGTCCCACTTCTGGGGTCCAGGTGCAGTTGTGTCTTCTGCGCTTCCCTGCAGGGGATGCTCTGCAATAGACTGTCACCCTGTCCAGTAATTGTATTATCTTGGGTGTTAAAGGACTTGCCAAGTCCACTGCTAGATTGGTCTACTCTCACACCTTAGGATTGTCACCCATACAGATACACACACCTAGGGATCCTGTAGAGAAAGTTTCAGGTGAAAGCCTAATTGTCTGTCACCCTGCAATATTCCACTTAGAACTCCCTCACATTCACACACAGATATCCTTAAATAGACAATGGAGAGTATGTCTCACAATATCCTATAGCAATTTTTGCTTGTCTAAAAATCCTTAAAGAGACAATGACTCCTAAATATGTCTCATAATATTCTATAGGAGTCTCTGCTTGAGAATTTACTTATCACCAGCACTGACAAGCATATGGGTGTCATCACGACACAATTAAAAGTGTGACTCTTTAGGTTATGCCACTTACCAACCAAACTATATATCCTGCTTTTACCACAGTTGTCTTTTCTTTCAAGGAGCGACCTCTTAGACTTAATAAACTCTATGTGCAGATAATATGGTCTCCCATACAGGTGTCTTAATTTTTAAATTATTATTTCAGTCACTCTAGATATAAAGACAAAGTATAGAAATTTAAAATCAATGTGGTATTTATTAAAGAATATAATACCAGTTGAAGAAAGTATGAAAGAGATTATGGATAGAAAAGTCTGGATATATATACTGTTTAGAAAAAAGTTTACGAAGAAATTAGAGGTGTGAAAGATGAATGTCCTTGGGCAGCTTTTGATTAAGCAGTCAATATTGTTCATGAGACGGTCATATGTCTCTCACCCTCTCCTGACATCACTGTTTTCACTGTCCTGATGTCACTCCTTTTTGGTTCCTTAGACGAGGCATATGTATTTTAAAATTCAATGTGGGATTCAGGAACATGTGATGTTACACACATTTGATTGGCTGGCTGTCAATATAATGAATGATTTCAGTTACAGTTTTTGATCTGTTTAGTACCTTCCCACATTTATTCCTTTCCCAAGCTGTAAACCAATTTGGCAATTCCTAGTCCCACAGTCATCCATATGTTTGCATGTTATTAAGTAATCAATACAGCCTAATACATCATCCTGATTTTCTGCTTGCTTTGTTTGCATAGATGTTTTACAGCAAAAGTGAGGTACACTTGGGAAGAAGAGATGCTTTGATGTTAATTACCTCCTTACATTTTAAGTTCATTCTGTCCATCTAAACAAAATATTTCTTTTAAGGTGATACAATTCAGGAAGAGAATTGGTTTTAACTGTCCTTGTAAAATAACGTTAATTTTTGTTTGTGTGGACAAAAACAAAACTAAAATATAAAATGTAAAACTCATGACACTACTTTGGGGTTCTTGCCTTGTACCCAGTGTATAACTTTTAATATCTTGATACTTTAATTTATTTTTAGGTGGCAGCATTTCAAAAGCAAATACAACTTTTCCAGAAGAAAGGGAGATAACAGGCACAAAAAATCCCCATCTAAAATAATTCATTGTATGAGATAAAATAGCAAGTTAAATAAAAAAAGACTGATCACAAGTATGTTTATTTTACAATTATATTCGTAAAAATTCAGAAAAATCACAGTACAATTTTAACCATTATAATATTATCCCAAATACCCCCATTTAAGGATAAGTTAGGTATTCCCTATTAGTCTGCTTCTACACGTTTATGTTTATCTTTAAAATAAATAATTAGGTGCACGATGGTTGTGCATTGGTTAGTCCTGCTGCCCTAAGGATCCTGCATTAGAGGTATGAATCCCACAACCAGCTCTTGTTCTTCTATGGTTTACACATTTCAAGCAAGTAAAATAAAAGCTTTTACTCTGGTAACTCTAGATTTTTTAATTATTGGATTTATTCCAGATTTTTGGAGT
This sequence comes from Polypterus bichir lapradei, assembly GCA_026402145.1. Classification (NCBI taxonomy): domain Eukaryota; kingdom Metazoa; phylum Chordata; class Cladistia; order Polypteriformes; family Polypteridae; genus Polypterus; species Polypterus bichir. The sequence goes on along the minus strand of JANRMT010049829.1, from coordinate 24,480,145 downwards.
GAGATGGATGAAGTGATGAACAGTGTACCCAAGAGACAGAAAGTGGTGATTGGAGAGGATTTCAATGGACATGTTGGTGAAAGGAACAGAGGAGATGAGGAGTTGATGGGTAGGTATGGTGTCAAGGAGAGGAATGAAGATGGTCAGAGGATAGTGGATTTTGCCAAAAGGATGGACATGGCTGTGGTGAATACGTATTTTAAGAAGAGGGAGGAACATAGGGTTACGTACAACAGCGGAGGAAGATGCACACAGGTAGATTACATCCTATGCAAAAGAATCAATCTAAAAGAGATTGAAGACTGCAAAGTGGTAGCAGGGGAAAGTGTAGTGAAGCAGCATAGGATGATGGCCTGTTAGATGATGTTGGAGATCAAGAAGAGGAAGAGAGTGAGGGCAGAGCCAAGGATCAAATGGTGGAATTTGAAAAAGGAAGACTGCAAGGTTGAGTTTAGGGAGAAGGTGAGACAGGCACTGGGTGTTAGTGAAAAATTACCAGACAGTTGGGAAACTACAGCAGATGTAGTAAGGGTGACAGCAAGAAAAGTGCTTGACGTGACATCTGGACAGAGGAAGGAGGAAAAGGAATCCTGGCGGTGGAATGGGGAAGTACAGGAGAGTATACAGAGGAAGAGGATGGCAAAGAAGTATATATATATTTCTTATATACTAGATATATATATATATATATATATATATATATATATATATATATATATACTCAGAAAAATATAAAGGCAGAGTGTGCAACAGAGCAGATTGAAATGCCACAACTCACTTATTGAGTTATTTAATGCTTTTGCTGAGGTTATGGACATAGAAGAATTATAGAACAATATGTTTGAATGAGGGCGGCATCATGTTCACTTCCCGGGTCCTCACTGCATGGAGTTTGCATGTTCTCCCCGTGTCGATGTGGGTTTCTTCCAGGTGCTCCGGTTTCCTCCCACAGTGCTTTGGCGATCCAAAATTGTCCCTGGTGTGTGTGTGTGTCCTGCGGTGGGCTGGCGCCCTGCCCGGGATTTGTTCCTGCCGTGCGCCCTGTGCTGGCTGGGATTGGCTCCAGCAGACCCCCATGACCCTGTGTTAGGATATAGCAGGTTGAATAATGGATGGATAGATGGATGTTTGAGTGAGTGATTAAACTCACTGGCACTCACTCATACCACGGAGAGAATGTCTCAGACTGTCGCTACCTGGAGAAGCCAGAGTGAAGGGGATTAACACACAGACACAGCATTTAGAGACACTTTGGATGCTTGTGATGGCCATCGGCTCTGATACATAGCCAGGAGAAAGAGTAGCATATGGGTTGCCTCTGACCCTGAGTGGGCAGAGTGAGTCAGAGACAAGCGGTGCGCATGAGCGGGGAAAAAAGGATGAAGCAGCTGGGAGCGAGTGATGCTGCTGAACATCTATCTAGGTGGCATAGTTGAAGCAGTGGCTGAAGATACCAGAAAGTCCATTTTAGGGCCACCTCACCTGCAGTGGTGTAAAGTGTCTAATTCCAATTTCTCCATCTCTCAACCCTCTTTCACTGAAGCACACAAGTACATTATCATTCCAGCAGCACAAGGGAATATCTTAGTGAAATAATGAAGTAGCTTTCCATTCATCATAAGTGTGTCCATGACCAGTGAGACCTTTACAGTTATTATGGTGTAGTTGTCTAAAGAACAAATACAGCAATTCACATCTAGGCATCAATGTTCAATGTCAATAATGTTTCTGACCTTCTAAAGTGGATCCACGCCTCAGGGCGTGAAAGGGCTGAATTGCACAGCCAGTCTCATTTTAAAATGAATGAATGTCACATTGATGTTTTGCATGGTGCTTTTTTATTTTTTTATTCTTTTAATGACACTACACCAGCATTTCTCAACCTTTATTTGCGTCCCAAGTTTTCATAACAGTTTTAATCGCGCCCCCCTAAGGTTTTTTGAAAGGAGCCCACTAATAACAATTTGTTCTTTTTTAATTAATGATACAGTATATCATAGATCCATATTTTATTATACCTACTTAACTTTTATCAACATTTATCTATCTCTATATTTATTTTTCTAGTATCAGAATGTAGTTTAAGTTAATTTGTTCTGGTTTCAATCAATGTATTTTTCATATTTTCGATTCTTGTTTTCTTTTTTTCACATCTTCTCGCCCCCCTTTTCGTTACTTCGCGCCCCCCTAGGGGGGCCCGCCCCACAGTTTGAGAACCACTGCACTACACTATTGGCACATAGACTTGTCTTGCTCAACTGCGATTATCGTAACTCACCTCTTTTACGTCAGTGGGTAACTGATGTTATATTTTATCTGAAATGGAAAAAAATCTATTTCGCACTTAGGGGATCTGTGCAAAACTTTTTCAGTACCTGGCAGGATCTGATCAATAACATGTTAGAATAATCATTTAAATTGAGGAAGCTGATTCTCTTCCCTCTTTTTTTATTCTGTTTATTTTTATTCATTTATTAATTTATCTACGTACTTATTTTTATTAGTTTAGAGTTTTACTCTGCTGGCCTAGCTCTCTTTCTCATGGGTGGGAATTGAAGTGCTTCGAACTTAGTTTTGTAAAACTTGACACTTTTGTATGGAATGTTATTTGATTTTAATAAACTTAACAAAATGCAAATAAATAAATAATAATTATATGAATACATTGTTTTGTCAATATGTATGCAATATATAGACACAGAAAAATTGACGTATTCAGTAGGCTTTAAGGCTTTTCTTAATAATGAGACTCTGATACCTTTCACCTCCATTATAAAAGGCAAGTGAAGGTTAGTAATTTTTTAAAATGTATAAAATATGTTTCACTTTAGAATATTGTATATACCAAAATTGTGAAGAAACAACATTGACTTGAAAAATACTAAACCTTTAAGGCATCAGAAGACAATTTTAAAACCAAGGCAATCCAAGAAATACGTTCAATGTTTTTTCCCCAAATGGTTTAGGCACAGGGTATTCCCAAAACGTCTGGCCTAGTGATGAGGGTGCCTGATGTCATGATTCACAGGCTGACTTATCCTGGCTACGTTTTTAATAAGATACAGACATGGACAGATTTGTTGGTCCCCTTATAGGTCATTGAAAAACTGCTGTATGCCACCTGGAATGTGATAAAATGGGAAGCAATTGTCCCCCTCTGTACCTGCATGCCTCTGATCTTTTCATTGAGTAAAGCAATACAAGTTGTTTTAAGAGATCAAGGTTTGCTTATTCTACAAAGATATTCTAAAATGGCCTGGACACATTTGTTGGTATCCCTAGAAAAGATTATAAATAATTAGATTAGAGTGATTTTTCAAACTCGCTGTTTTCTTTCATTTGTGTCACACCAATTGTGCAGTCAGTCATTCAGCCGATTTAAATGGAGAAAAGTCGCCACTCTGCTGTTTGGTATCATCATGTGTCCCACACTGAACCTGAACCAGAGAAAGCAAAGAAGAGAGTTGTGTGAGGAGATCAGAAAAAAAATGATAGACAAGCAGGTTACAGGAAAGGGCTAGAAGACCATCTCCAAGTAGCTTGACGCTCCTGTGACAACAGCTGCAAATATTAAGAATTTTAAAGTCCATGGGACTGTAGTCAACCTCACTGGACACAGCCACACAAGAGAAATGTGACCCCACAATGGTCAGAAGAATAGTGAGAATGGCAGACAAAAAGCCAAGGACAACTTCTGAAGAGATAAAAGCTGAACTCCAAGGACAAGGTCCATCAGTGTTTGATCGCATCATCCATAACTTTTTGAGTGACAGTCAGGCTCAATGGAAGAAGACCCAGGAGGACTCGACTGTTGAAAGAAAACATAAAAAAGTCAGAATGGAATTTGATAAAAGGTATACTGACAAGTCACGGTGCTTCCGGGAGAATGAGAGAGAGAAAACTGGAGCTTTTTGGCAAGTCACATCAACTCTATGTCCACAGAAGAAAAAAATGAAGCTTTCAAAGAAAAAAACACCAAACTTACTGTGAAACATGGAGGTGATGTTTTGGGGCTGCTTTGCTGCGTCTGGCACAGGGTGCTTTGAGTCTCTGCAGGAAAAAATGGAATCTCAAGACTATCAAGACATTCGGGGGTGAAATGTACAGCTATAAGCTCGCAAGAACTGCTAAGAACAAAACTTTCCACTATTCTGAAGTGGCCTCCTATGAGCCCTGATTTGAATCCTTTCGAGCACCTATGGAAAGAACAGAAGGTCCTCTTCACCCTGACACAGCTATAGCAGTTTGCTCAGGAAGACTGGGCCAAAACACCTCTTGACTGGGGCAGAAGTCTCATTGAGAACTCCAGGAATCACTTGTTTGCAGTGATTGTTTCATAAGGCTGTGAGACAAAATATTAGAGTAAGGGTCCCATCATTTTTGTACATACCGTTTCCATTTGTCTAATTATTTGAAATATTTTGTTGGATCCAAACTCTAAAGCAATGTCTGATTTTTGTTAAATATATGGAACAAACAATGATGGATGTGCATAACTGCTGTTAGTTTCAAATTATTTCAGAAGCAAAGAGTACAATGAATACCTTAAAGTCTTGTCTGTACACACATACAAGTTTTTCTCTTTTTTCTCTCTTACTCAGATGTGAT
>JANRMT010049829.1:24357771-24406467 GCA_026402145.1 Polypterus bichir lapradei | reverse complement strand
TGTATATATATGTATGTGTCTATATGTGTGTGTATAGCTTTGGTCACTGAGTGCAAGGGAAAAATAATAAAATATAGTCTATTAGTTATTAAACAGTAAAACATTAACGTTTTAAGAAGTACAGGTACATTGAGCACTACTCGAGTGGTTGCGGGTAAACTACATTTTAAAAGACGGTATAACAGAACAGGTAAGTAGTACTAACAGCAGCTAAAATGTATATGGATCATCTCTCGGTAGTTGATCCCTTTTGAAAGGCGCTACACAACGGCTGTTGTATAGAAATTACATTTTCTATGTGAACGTTCAAATTTCTGCCTCTGGTAATGTGCCTTACCGGTATTGCCAGTAATTAAAGAAAAATTGTTTTGTGTCCTCTGCAGTGTTAAGAGAGAAAGGCTTTGGTTTGGGATAAAATGAAAAAAGGTGTAAAGAAAGGAAAGTTGCATTTTTCTTTTATATAGTATAGAGAGATGTGTTCGGTGACGTTATGATCGCCTTTTGGGGACAGTCGCGGTGGGTCTTGTGTAGACTGGTGAGACGTCCCTGCCATTAATCGGCTGTGATGGCACTGTCAGTCCTCCACTCGTGTGCATGTCTTCATAATCCGAGCTGAGGACCTCATAATCGTATACGTGCAAAAGAAAGTGTGAATCGCCTTAATATTATTTTGCCGTGGTGTAGAAAAGGGGTCCCGTGTTTGCACTTGTCTGAGCTATAGCTCAGGGGGAGGATGAAAAAAATTAAAAGTGCTCACTTTGACTTAAGGCAGAAGCGCAGTCAGCATCTCAAATCCCGGCACAGCTATGCGCGCACGCCGGCTGCTCGACTTTTGCTGGGAAGGAGACCCCAGTTTTTGTACACACGTTCCACAAATGAGACACGCGGGTTTACCGGCAATGTCAGTAAACATATACTCAGCCTCCCATCGGTTTTTAAAGGCTCTATGTTCAGAATCACCTTTTCTCTTCAGCATCGTGTGGGCTAGCTTGGCAATAACTTGTAGCATCATAAGCTAGACCTGATTAACGTGGTAAGTGTTCGGCAGGGCAGCTGAAGCGCTGGATTATGGGATCTGTAGTTTATTGTGTTACCAGCACTTCATATCCCAGGGCCATTAATAACAATAATACAGTATATAAAATGATCTCGCGGGCCGGATATAATTACACGCCGGGCCGGATGTGGCCCGTGGGCCTTGAGTTTGACACATATGGACTAAATAGAACTTGAAAAGAAATATTTTTTGGAATGTGATCGCGCAAGTCAGATCTAGTTGACGCACACTACAGTACATCGAGCCTGCGTGCTATTGTGGTTTTGCTTGTGTGCTTCAGTAAGTTACCGTCCCCTTGCTCTTACTTTTTTACCGTTCATCTAATGAATACACTGAGTATGGCTTTACCAAAACAATCATTGATTGCGAATAAAGTATCCATTATTCATGAAGCTTCAATAGGTGATCTGTCTTTCTGCGTTAACCACATGCGTTTTCATACGTCTCAAACTAAGGGGATGCGAGGTTAAAAATAAATCAAGAAGCGCGCGTACATACTTAGTTCATCCCCTCTCGGGAATCGAACGCCGGCGCTAGAGGCAAAGCCTCTACTATTGCGCCACGGCGTGTGGTTTGTCTATTCGAGCGTAGCAGTGTAATTCGGTTTTTGTTCAGCACTCTTTGGAACTGTTGCTTTTTGTCTGCGCACTGCGTCAGTTCACGTGAGCCCCTGAATATGGTTTTATATGTCACTCGCTCACTTCTAATTGTTTCGCTGCCTTCTTAATTATATAATGCATGTTTTATTCAGCGCGTTTTGTAGCTCTTCCTGGTTTTCTACGTAATGCGTGATTACGTGAGAGGCGTGATGATGTCACACGAAACTCCGCCCCTCTAGCTGAACTCCATTACAGTAAATGGAGAAAAATACCTTCAAGTTATGACCATTATGCGTAGAATTTCGAAATGAAACCTGCCCAACTTTTGTAAGTAAGCTGTAAGGAATGAGCCTGCCAAATTTCAGCCTTCTACCCACACGGGAAGTTGGAGAATTAGTGATGAGTCAGTCAGTCAGTGAGTGAGTGAGTGAGTGAGTGAGTGAGTGAGTGAGTCAGTGAGGGCTTTGCCTTTTATTAGTATAGATAATGAACACTGTTAATAATTACACACATGGGGTGACATGGTGGGGAGCGGTAGCACTGCTGTCTCGCAGGGAGTCACGTTGCTGGTATTCTCTGCCTGGAGCTTACATGTTTTCCTGGTGGGTTTCCACACTGTGCTCCGGTTTCCTTCCAAAGATATGCAGATTTGGTGACACTAAAATGACGCCAGTGTATGTGTGTGCTTGTATTCACCTTGCGATGAGCTGATGCCCCGTCTAGGGATTGTTTCAGCCTCATGCCCAATGTTTGCTGGAATGGACACATCCCTGGATTGATGGATTTTATCATTAAACATCCTTTTCAGAGATATTGCGGTAAGGTGTCATTGGAATTTAATGGGTGTTCCAGGCAATTCACAACACAGCAAAGCCAAATTTGTTCTCACCGTGATGATGCACAGTGCACTGCCACCTGGTGGATTCCTCCAGATTTCTGTAAAGTACGCACGCAAGTATAAACAGTCAAACGCTTGTGTAGCAGGAGCGTCCGCTGGAGCATGCGTCGCATCGCGTGAAGCATAAACCTGGTCTAAGTATTATCAGTCAGTAAGATGAACTGGAGCAAAGAAAATAATTATGTGAAATAAAGAGTCACTTACTTTTACAAACACATTTTTTCGGACTGGTAATCAAACTTTTTGGTTAGCCATGTTGCCTCACACATCCCAAAAAACTGTGGTTTCTATGTAGTGTGTCTGCATCAGTTTCTCTTCAGGTACTCTGGTTACCTTCCAATATCCTATACATATGCATAATAGAACGGCAAGAATGAGTGCATCCTTTGTATGGCCATCCACAGTCATTTCAACCAGAACAAGCTGTACCTCCTATGGCTCCGACTTAGAATAAATAGTTTTTATAACAGATTAATTAGATGAATGAATAATGTGATTGACCAGTGTTCTTTTGTACTGTTGTACTTCTTACCAGGAACAAAGACTGACATGCAAAAAGCAAAAAGTGCGTGATTCATTCATGGAGGTAAGTGTTTAAGCTTTCCATCTTCTTTTCTCCATATACAGTGGAACCTCGGGTCACGACCGTAATTCGTTCCAAAACCCTGGTCGCAACCTGATTTGGTCGTGACCTGAACTAATTTTTCCCATAAGATTGTATGTATATACAATTAATCCACTCCAGACCATACAAACTGTATGTAAATATATTTTTTTTAAAGATTTTTAAGCACAAAAATAGTTAATTATACCATAGAATGCACAGTGTAATAGTAAACTAAATGTTAAAACATTGAATAACACTGAGAAAACCTTGAACAACAGAGAAAACTAACATTTCAAGAGTTCACGCTACAGCCTTACGAACCGTTCGCTGTAAACACTTTTCTTTAATGAGTTTTAAGCACAGGGAAAAAAATGAAAATTTGAAAAATCCTTAATTTATACAAAAACTAATCATAAACAACCAAGAAAACTAACCTTGCATGAGTCGAGTTCTGGCATGAAGGAAGTGAGGAGGAAGCTGGGTGGAGAGGAGGTTACAGTTTTGAGGGAGAGTCCGGCTCCGCGATGGAGGGATGTTCTCCTTCAGGTGTTTTCTCTTTTGTGATTTCTTGGATTTCTGGTGTTTTTAGCTGTTTAGCTGGTGGATCAAACTTCAATTTCTTCTAACCTTTCTTCTCACCAACACTACTACTCTTCACTTGCTTAGAGGCCATGGTTAATTGCAAAATAATAGAAAATTATACTTAAAGAATAAGAGGGATCAATTGATAAAATATGAAAAACTTAAAATATACTCTATTTTTTTTCTTGTGTAGCCTACTGCTTTTTTTCTTTTATAGTATTTTAATTACTATATTTCCTTGATTCTTCTTTTTCAGGAAAATCAACATTTATTTCAGGAATGAAGGTGATCGTGTTCCACTGGATATGAATATCTATACTGTAGGTCAACATCTCCAGTTCAGTTTGGAGCAACATCTCCTCCTACAGAATTACTCATTTTATCTTCTCATTTCTTTTGGATATCCTATATTTAAAAAATAATTAAGCTGCCTATGCTATGGAGCACACAGTGCCTCCTAAACAAGCACATACTGTAAGCCATAATGGGCATTGGCCAGATGTTATCTGTCATGAGCAGAGTCGGATCTTAAGTAATAAGATACAGACCTTAACAAAGACTTTTACAAGAGCCTCCTCACCAGAATGCTACCAAGCTATCAGCCTGTCCAGCATCAATGACTGCTCACAATCACTTCAGTCTTCAAGAACATCAGTTCATTTTTGATCTGTATCCTCAACAACTCCAATTAGGTAATATAAGCCATGACAACATTATGTGAAAGTAAATACAGAAAATACCTTGGAATTGATAGATAAATGCTCTTCAAAATTCAAACACTGATGAAGAACTCATTAGTTTAAGACTGACCGAGTGGCGTGTCTGCTCAGAAAATGCCTGTGAAGAAATCACATAGACACACATTAATGCAGAATGACTGAGGCTGGAAATTCCAGGTGATATGCTTCCAGATGACCTTCTTTGTGGACACGGTGCCCAGTTGAACCTGCTTAGAATAAAAGAAAGAAGAATGTAACTTTTTTTGCTTGCTTTAGGTAGCTCAGTTGAGCAGGTTTGCCTTTGGGAGGAGCTCCGTTCTGTGGTCTGCTCAGTTCCAAATGAGACGCCTCCTTCTGGCGACACCCAGGATTTATCTGGCTAAGATTGAAAATGGGCGGAGTCAGTTGCCTTTGCTGGGCATCCTCTCAGTACTGTGGAGGGAAAAGGAGATAATGTTGGTGACAGTGCACTTGCTTGTCCCAGAGTGATTGTCACTTACTGTATCTCTGATAAGCCAGGAAGGTGATCCTCCAATGTACATTGATGACAATACATGTATATATCAAATTATATATCTATCTGTCTAGATATATATACTGTATATATATATATATATAAATATATATATATATATATATATATATATATATATATATATATATATAAAATATATAGTATCTGCCACATAATACAAAGAGTACATGACACATGTTTTACAACAACAACAACAACATTTATTTATATAGCACATTTTCATACAAAAAGTAGCTCAAAGTGCTTTACATAATAAAGAATAGAAAAATAAAAGACACAGTAAGAAAAGAAAATAAGTCAACATTAATTAACATAGAATAAGAGTAAGGTCCAATGGCCAGGGTGGACAGAAAAAACGAAAAAAAAACTCCAGACGGCTGGAGAGAAAAATAAAATCTGTAGGGATTCCAGACCATTAGACTGCCCAGTCCCCTCTGGGCATTCTACCTAACATAAATGAAACAGTCCTCTTTGGATTTAGGGTTCTCATGGAAGGACTTGATGATGATGGTCACGTGAACTTCTGGCTTTTAATCCATCCATCATTGTTGGAGCATCATGATGCTTTGAGTAGGTGGTGGTGGCATAGGCTGCCACCACAAAGAAACAGAAGAGAGAGTGGGGGTCAGTACAGATTTTACAGCCACCATGAATAGTTATTATGATGAATTGAACATACAGAGTATCAGGATTAACCCTTTTACCCTAATTGGGGCTCATCAGGTGTATGCACTTTTACTTCCCTTCATGGGGACTGAACCTTGGAGGTCTGCATCTGAGGCAAAGCGTCAGATGGTGCACCATATCAGCTGGTTCACTTATGTGGCAGGGTGTAGATCTATATATAGAGATATCTGTAATTTTGCATGTGATTGTTTATTTTATAAATGCAATTTTATTGATTTCATTTTGACACAAATGGTATTCCATGGGTGGCGCAGAGGTAGCGCTGCTGCCTCGCAGTAAGGAGACTTAGGTTCGCTTCCCTGTGTGGAGTTTGCATGTTCTTCTCGTGTCTGCGTGGGTTTCCTCCAGGTGCTCCGGTTTCCTCCTACAGTCCAAAGACATGCAGGTTAGGTGCATTGGCGATTATAAATTGTGCTTGGTGTGTGTGTGTGTGCACCCTATGGTGGGCTGGCACCCTTCCCGGGGTTTGTTTCCTGCCTTGTGCCCTGTGTTGGTTGGGATTGGCTCCAGCAGACCCCCATGACCCTGTAGTTAGAACATAGCGGGTTGGATAGTGGATGGATGGATGGTATGCCATACTCTTCTTCTTCTTCTTTCAGCTGCTCCCGTTAGGAGTCACCACAGCGGATCATCTTCTTCCATATCTTTCTGTCCTCGTCATCTTGTTCTGTTACCCCCATCACCTGCATGTCCTCTCTCATCACATCCATAAACCTTCTCTTGGACCTTCCTCTTTTTCTCTTGCCTAGCAGCTCTATCCTTAGCATCCTTCTCCCAGTATACTCAGCATCTCTCCATAGTCCTGCACCTAAAACCATCAGGCTTCATGGCATTGAGTAAGTCGCTTAGCCAACTGTAAAACATATCTTTAAACATTTGTAACATAAAATAAATGTGAGCTGCCTTAAATAAAGGTTTCAACCACGTAGTCAATAATAATTTTATTTTTCAATAAGACACAACTAATTTAATTTTTAAACCTTAAATATAATGTTATAAATTCCAGAATTGAAGATTATAGCACAGTACAGTAAAAAAAAAAGTTCAGAAAGGTATGCACGGTGTAAGATTCTGATGTATATGGGAAATTAGTTAACTGATTTGAAAGTTGGAGTATTTTATATTTTTAAAATTAGTTCATTAAGGAGTCAGTTGTCACATTTTTAAATATTTTTCTCATTGGCGAGTCAGATGCTCAAACCTGTGACTGTGTCTATCTATGGCAGATGCAAGTGCAAAAAAACGTTGTCCAGAATTACTGTACAAAAGTGGCTACTTTAAATCAAGAAGTCATGAATTCATCATCACAACCATCGCATCTGAAATGTCTGCTGTGAATGTGGCCCTTGTTGACCAAAGCTTCAACTCTACTGATGATTCACCAATCAAAACACAGTACTCCCTAAATCCCACCCTCTTAACTTTGACAGGTGAAAAATGACAGTTTTTATTTAAAGGTGTATTTCCCATTCCATGCGGTGTCACTTCCTCTGCTTCTTCTTTCGGCTGCTCCCGTTCGGGGTTGCCACAGCGGATCATCCAAAATTGTTGTCCGCATATTGATTTGGCAAAATTTTACACCGGATGCCATTCCTGATGTAACCCTCCCCATTTATCCGGGGTAAATGGAAAAAATAATCAAATATCTCTATTATCTCTCTATTATAAAAAAAAAAAACTTGGAGAGAAACACTAGGGCGTCGAGACATGATCTTCACGTTAAGATCACGGAAGACACTTAAAAGACCCACGAGAAGAAAGAGATTGGCCACACAGCATCTCGCGGGGACCTTAAATTGGCCGTCTCGCAGGGACCTTAAACATGAAACATTGTGCCAAGAGATTGACCCAGGACCGTCTCGCGATGACGGAGAACATAAGATTCTTGCAAGACACGCTCTACTTACAATCAATATCAAATAAGACAAAGGGCAGCAAAACATTCAGTCGTGTGAAGGATTTGAGCACACATGGGTCTCAGCGCATATAAAGCGTATAAGGACAATACGTTATAAATGTAATGTCGACGACTAAGCGAAGAAGAAAGCAGTGTGGAGAAAGGAGACTCAAAAGCGTTGGAGAGAAAAAAGAGCAAAAAAGAAAAAATAATCTAGGGGCAAATTCAGAAAATAAGGAAAGTAATTATCAGCCCGTAACAAGTGGAATTGAAACAAAGCACGTCCAATGGGCTCAGAATTAAAAGACAGAGTAAAAAACAAAGTAGAACTTCATAAAGACCTTCACAAATGTTGACGCTATACACATGCAGAGCAGGTTAGAGATTATGAAAGCAGTGGAATTCGAAAGGCTAAAAAAAAGACAGTAAAGATCGTAGTAGTGCAAACAAATGGAAATTATTGCTCGAAAAAGGGAAAGTAATCACCACAGACCAGGTGTCACTGAAAAAAAAGCATGGACAAAGCGAGGTCAGAAATAAAAGACAGAGTAGAAAACAAAGTAAAACGTCATAAAGAGGTCAAAAAACAAGGGGGCCAAACACATGCAGAACAGGTAGAGAAAATGAAAACTGGAATTCAAAAGACTCAAAAAAAACATAGGTGCGAAACACATGCAGAGCAAGATAAAAAATATGAAAGCAGAAAAAAATGACAGTGTCAAAAAAAAAGAAAATAAACATCGCATTAGCTCAAAGAAAGAGAATTTATTACTTGGAGAAATAACGAAAAGGCGAATAGAGATCGAATAAATGGCCATAGGTGATATGTCAGTAGTATGTAAATATTGTAAGGCTTTGAAGTTTAAGTCAGAGAATTTCAAAAACGTGGTTTACCTCACATGCATTTATTGGTTACTTTGCAAAAATATTATTAACTGCTGATGATGAAGATCGTTTTGTCTCTGTGCTGAAATTCCAAACAGAGAAACCTATCCTGAATTATGGTACATTAAGTCATTAAACACATGTCTCACTGACCTCATTTAAAAGATTCAGCATATTGGGACACGAAAGATTCTAAATATTGTTTTTACAGAAGTTCTAAAATAAAAGTGAAACTAATGATATAGCAACAATTCAAAGAAAAAAAAAATCTTAAAAATGTGTATCCGGAAAACCAACCAAGGGTTTTGGCGAGCGAAGCGAGCAGGGGGCAAAGCCCCCTAGTTATATAAAAAAATCTAAAATCCTGTAACAAGACAAGACTTTTTGGAAGATTTTTTCAAGTCCTGTGAGTTGAGACATTGGCCATGAGATTTTTTCAAGTCCCGCCCTCTTCTCAACTATTTCCGGCTAACGGCCCACGTACACAGTCCTCTTACCTCTCATTCGTGTGAGTGCTTTTGTCAGACACAGTTTCTGCTCTCTCAGCTCTTATAAATTTTTACGTTTTCCTCACTTTAAGTTCCCAATTAAAGAAGATGTATTACTGTACGTCCAAATCTTATTGAAGAATTTCATCACGAAGGGTTATCAACAGAAGAAATGAGTACACGGGCAATCCTAGCACTGAGAAACAATGAAGTCAAACGAATTAATGGCAAAAATGTTGACGGGTTACACGGCAAATTGGTTAAATGCATATCAATAGACTATGCTGAAGCAGTTGGTGGTAATCGTGACGAAGATGAAAACATCAACTTACAATATCCCAAAGAATATCTACAACCGTTAACACCGGCTGGTCTTCCTCCGCACGAATTACTGTAGAAAGGAGGATGTATCGAAGAAACGTAATGTAGTACATCTTCAGGGGAGAACATTAAACAACAAAGGAGATCTTGATATGCCATTCGTATTAAAACATTAACAGTTTCCCGTTAGAATAGCTTTTTCAAAGACAATTAAAAAATCTCAGAGCCAAACATTTGAAAAAGTCATTTTATTTAATAGAGAGAAAGAAATGAAATTCAATCACGGGCAGTTATACGTTGCATTGTCACAATGAAAGTCCAAACACAGAAGCAAAATTTACTGATGAAAATAATGCCTCTTTTTTGATTAGATTCCAAAAAAAACTGCAATTGTGTTTTGCCTCCCAGCACAGTCTCAAGAGCATGGAGGAAATATCAGCAGATGGGCCATTACAAGAGGAGAGCTGGACAGGGCCATAGAAGAGCATCAACCCAGCAGCAGGACTGGTATCTGCTCCTTTGTGTGAGGAAGAACAGGAACAGCACTTCCAGGGCCCTATAAAATGACCTCCAGCTGGCTACTGGCCTGCATGTTCATAAACAGACTCTATGAGGGTGGCATGGGGACCCAACATCATCTAGTTGGACCTGTGCTGACAGCCCATCACTATAATGCTTGATTGATATTCACCAGAGAATAAGGCAGCTGTGCCATTTGCACCCTGTTCTCTTCACAGATGACAGCAGGTTCACACTGAGCACATGAGACAGACATGAAAGAGTCTGAAGATGCCTTGGCAAACATTGTGCAGCCTGTAACATCATTCAGCATGACTGGTTTGGTGGTAGGTCTTTGACGGTCTGGAGAGACATATCCTTGGACGGTCATACAGACCTCCTTGTTCTAGGCAATGGTACCCTGACTGCTGTTAGGAACTAGGGTGAAATCATCAGAGACACTGTCAGACCTTGCACTGGTGCAGTGGGCCCTGGGTTCCTCCTGGTGCAGGACCATGCCTGGCCTCATGTGGCCAGAGTGTGTGGGAAGTTCCTAGATGAGAAAGGCATTGATGAATTGACTGGCCCACATGTTCTACAGACCTGAATTCAATTGAGAACCTATAGGATGTTATGTATCGATGCATCCGACGCTGCCACGTAGCACCAAAGACTGTCCAGGAGCTCACTAATGCCCTGATGCAGGTTTGGGAGGAGATCATTTCGGTCATTTTCAAAGGGTGGAACTGGACCGTGTGTCTGCCTGGGGGGTTGCCAATCAGGATCCCGAGCTGTTTCATGGTATAGCGGGTGCAGCAACATGCTCTACCATTGCATGCTCCCCAACCTGACCTGACCTGACCAGAAATAGAAAATGGTAAGGAATTTATTATTTACTGATGATTCACATCTTTTTAAGCACAGTATTTAAAAATGCCAGGTATGTTCATAAGACCCTTTACAATACGGAATGCTGGCCTAGAAAGAAGGAAGACCAGACACGGAGTTCACTTTTGCATTTCATAATTGTAACAATAAATTACTTTATATATTGGTGATAAGACAGATTAAAGAATGCCTGAATGGTAAAACTATATGGTCCATGGAACCCCGACAGAAGTGGCAAATGGCACTTCACTGATTATCGCTGGTTTACTGTTAAGTTCTGAAGGTCTAAGTGAAGATTAAGTGGTGCATGTTTATTATGACAAATGATTCCTCGGACAGAAGTTTTGCAAGTTCTCCTCTTGTCTGAGAGGGTTTTACTCTGGCAGCTCTGCTTCTTCTACCATATCCTACTCATGTGTGCATTTAATTAAGTTGTGGTTCTAAATTAGCCACATGTGGATGCAAGACCTGCGATGGAGTGACACCATCTGTAAAGTTGGTTCCTGCCTTATGCTCACTGCCTTTCCATAATCCTGATTTGGATTAACTTGGTTTTACACTTGACCACCTGTTAAGCAGCAGTCAAATGAAGCAAGGTCCTTACATGCCTGAAATGGATGAAATGTGTCAGAAGATGGATAGAAATTAAAAAAAAAACATGTTGTAAACTTATCAGTGAGGGGAAATCTGAAGGTTTAATCCATTTACACAGTGCCTGCTTATCCTGTGTAACTGACTGCAGATGTATCGAATAGCAATTTCAAAACTCAACCCATCACTGGGTGTGTGAAAATGAAGACGATGCCTCTGGAATGCAGCAAAAAGCTGACTGGACAGAGCATTCTAGAAAAGGAAAATTACTCTAAAAAAAACACATTCATAAACTGGCGTGGGAAAGATCAACGTAACACATTTAGCCTTTAATTTATAACTTAACTGAAGCAATAATAAATAAAAGGAAAGCAAGAATTTCGTGGCTGATATCTGCTGCAGACTGTTTGCTAAATACTCATCATAAAAATGACGGACTGTAAGTTGCTTCCAAAGACACACTCATGCTTTGATTTGTTTTCTTTCTTTCTTTCTTTCTTTCTTTCTTTCTTTCTTTCTTTCTTTGGTCTGTGCATTAATTATGTAAAGCTTACTTTCATGGGTACTTAATCTAGAGCTTCAGAAGTGTAATGGAGTGATATTTGATATATACCGTCTGTGACTGAAAACCTACCTCTAAAGAGCTAAGATGAAGAAAGTTCAATGCAATTGTTGTGTAAAAAATGTATTAAGTCAGATACATATTTAAATATATACTTAAATGTTGTATTTTTTTAAGTTGTTTGCAACAAAAATTGTCATGGCCATGCACTGTTAATATACCATGTATCATATAGATACATATGCATAGTCAGCCAATGATAAACAAAATCGACAGAAATAACATAAAAGTAAAAAATAATAAGATAACAAAAGCAACAATAAAGCTTCTAAATAAACTGTATGTTAACACATAATACCACACTATGAATATGAATTCAATATACAGGTCAATTCCCTTTATAGCAAATACCGAAGCAATGAAACTTTCAGAATATAAAATACTTTTTGTTGGGTCAGACAAATGTTGATACAACATCACGTTTAACGGATTTTTTTAACGAAATGTAAAGATCATTATAAAAAAATGGTTTTTTTTCAACCAAAAATGGCCACTGAAGATAATAATGCAATGCAAACAATACTTAATTCTGCACC
Source organism: Polypterus bichir lapradei (assembly GCA_026402145.1). Taxonomy (NCBI): domain Eukaryota; kingdom Metazoa; phylum Chordata; class Cladistia; order Polypteriformes; family Polypteridae; genus Polypterus; species Polypterus bichir. Next base: position 24,394,057 of record JANRMT010049829.1, on the reverse strand, counting down.
TATACAGGCCGTCTCTTTCTTGTTAGACCAAAAGTCTGTTGTGAAATTTCTGGTCTTGGGCAGTCTCAGTGAGAGTGTAGGCACGACATCATTCAGGTAGAGCTGAATTGCGAGTCAGTGCTCCATTGAGCATCCACGTGGGTGGTTGTGTCATGTGCGGATACTGTACTGTTCAAGTTTCATAGCGCTTCTCAAAGATTTCTTTTTGCGATGAACGTAAAAAAGTGAGAAATGTTGATTCTGGAATGAAAAGAAATGACGTGGCAAAAGCATTTCAGAATCACACCAATAATTTTGAAGGATCAAAAAAAAAAAATAGAAGACAAAGTTAATGATTGGGCATTGGGACCTGAATGGAAAAAAAAAGTTACATCTAGCGCCTCGTTTTTCTTCCATATTCATACCTGTATTTCTATATATGTCTCATTTTAAAATAAAATATTTTTTGCAGTTTAACAAACACTGTTTTTTAATACAGGTATGGACAAGCTTGGGTCACAGAGTTGGTTGGACAAGAGACAGAAATGTGAGTCCAGGTAGGGTGTTAAATGTTCTAAACATCGTGCGACAAGCACATTACGCGGTAAAACGCAGCAGAGCAACAACGGAGCTGTCCTTGTGCTGTTGCCGTTAGAGATGAAAAATCGCGAGCGACCCCAGTCACAACAGTATACACATTTTCCCCATATTCGTTATAACGAAATTTCCGATATAACAAAATATTTTTATGGTCCCGTGAATTTTGTTGCAGCGGAATTCCACCTGTACAACGTATAAGGCAAATTTTGACTTGTTCATTTTTTTGCATAATTGTAATAACTGCTTTTCTGCTTTACCAAAACAATTGTTCTTCTTTTTTACTTCTTTTTTTGTGTGTCAGGTACTCAGAAGAAAGTACGACAAGATTTTCTGTCAGAAGCAATTGAAAAACTCTTCAGGGAAAACATACTCCCCATTATCTGTAAGAAAACAAAAGGAATTCTCAACAAAAATAAGCAGGTAATGACACTGTCGGCACCAGTGAGAATTTGTTTATAGCCTTGGCACTCTCTGTTTCACGTTCACATGAGTGAAAAAGCCCTTGATTACAAGTCACCAGACAGGATAGTAACTTCTAACTGCCACTGTAAAGGAGTCAGACTGTATTAAGTAGCCGGTTCACTCTGTCTCTGCCTCTTACTGTAGCATTGGAAATGAAAGTGGGTGGAAATAAAAATATCTACAATATAAATCATTTTTGATCCAAACTAAGACTTGAATTCTTTTTTCACAGCCAACCTTAATCTGAACATTTTTGGAACATACGATAATCTCAAATAAACAAATGCAATTTTTTATTGCCATGCTTGTGGTATTTTTTATTAATCAATCCTTACTTTTCAGGTACCTATATTTATACATTTGCAGAATGCCATACTCATAACATAACTTACTTGCATATTTGTATCTATGGTTTCAAACACGTTATAAAAGTTATACTACTTTCGACGTGAAGTGTAGTTAATTCAAATCAACCTCACATTGTAACAGACCATCACAGATTAACTGGCCACTTTAGTTTTGAAATGTCACTACCGTTACACGCAATTGTTGACTGAAATGAAAGATTGCAAAACAGTGTAAGGTTACGTTCGGAAATATTACTAGCAAATTGGTGCTGACTGTGTTCGGTTAAATGCTAATTATGTTTTGTTTTAAAACACGCACAAGTCCAAATCAACGGCCGGGTTACTCGAGTAATATTTGGACTTCTTTTTTTCCTTTGTATTTACTTTTTTTTTAATTGAAGATTTTGCTTTTTTTAAGTTCCATGTGACGCCAGGGCTCCCCAAACGCTGGGGCCAGTGTCATGTCACACCCTACACACATTATTAATGATTAAATTGACCACAGCATAGACCATAATAGTGTAATTCTGTTTAAAACTCATTTAAATATGATCGGTAATTAATGTAGTTTAATTATTTTTTAAGGTTTTGTTTGGAAGACAGGTCTTTCTGTAGGGAAGGTTGTAGAGAGGTTGGGAGCATGCGCTGATAGTGCGTTGCCGCACCCACCACACAATGATCCACCTGGATTAGGACCCAAGTGCAGCGGGTGACACCTCAGCACCTGCTGGTGTCCAAACGAGAGCCATGCAAGAGAGATACCGCCACCTAGTGTACTGGGGAAACACAAAGCCTTGGGAGGCAGTCTCTCACTGTCCTTCCCCCATAAATATTGGGAAAGGTACCACGAACCAACTTGGTTGGGATGCTCGTTTATCCTTATCCTTCCTTTATCACAGCTTCCCGGTCAGGTAAGGAACCACCCACCCTGGCTGGGGTGCCAGTCAACCCGTGTCTTCTATGACACCTTATAAAAAAATAAGTTGCTTTTCACTTCCTGCCAAATTTGTGCCATTCACACAAGAGGAGAGACATGCACTTTACAAAGGAGCTCAGCACGAACGCTGCCCTCTCTTTTCTGCCTAAATGCAGGAAGTGTAAATTTCCACAATTTCACTTTCATTTCTTCAGAAGCCATCCCTGTCAAGTGTCCGTTTCTCACAACTCACTGATGTAAACTCATTACTGCTATGGAATCAGATTTCTGTGTGTCTGGAGGAGTCTCATCCACTAATCCATCTAAATACAACTGCCTGACCTGCACTGATGGTAGACAAGAATTAGCTTCCCAGTCAGGTAAGGAACCACCCACCCTGGCTGCGGTGCCAGTCAACCCATGTCTTCTATGACACACATAAAAAAAAAAAATTGGAAAAAAAGTTGCTTTTCACTTCCTGCCAAATTCGTGCCATTCACAAAAGAGGAGAGACGTTTAGGTAACAACTAGAATGCAGTTCTGCCCTGGGACCTAAGTGCAGATGACGTCATCAAGCCCTGGCATCACTAAGCTATATGTTTTCAGATTCGTACACACTAAAACCATTATTTAAAAGTAGAAATAAAGTCTAATTTACGCTGTGAAGAATTTCACATGAACATTAACAAGCTGGTCCTCTGCCTCTGTACGTTTTGTCATTTAATTACATACGAGGAAGTATCTCATGAGGGGTTTTTCATCAAATAGCTCTATGGACTCAGTCATGTAGATTATGGTTGCAATTTAATGTGATGCAATCTCCTGGAATGGTGTATTCTTTGCATATTTATTGTATCATGCCATGCTTGTTGTATTGTGATCATCATGCTATAGAAATTTCAACAGAAAATAGAAAGCAGACAAGTTACACTTCATGAAGAAGTAGTTTTTTGTAGCTCTGACAATGCAATTATTCACATAAAGCGTAACCATGCACTTTACAAAGGAGCTCAGCACGAACGCCGCCCTCTCTTTTCTGCCTAAATGCAGGAAGTGTAAATTTCCACACTTTCACTTTCATTTCTTCAGAAGACATCCCCGTCAAGTGTCTGTTTCTCACCACTCACTGACATAAACTCATTACTGCTATGGAATCAGATTTCTTTGTTTGCCTGCAGAAGTCTCACTCGCTAATCCATTTAAATAAAACTACCTGACCTGCACTGATAGTAGACAAGAATCAGCTTTTTTCCTGGAATGTATAAAACCATCAGAAGTTAATGCAAGGACTTCCCCAGGTAGCTGCAGCTACTGAGGACCTGAAGATACAAACTACCGAGTGCGTCACGTGGCTGTACATAAGGGCCTACCTGTAGAGCCAGTGCCTTCTTGTGGTTAAGACAATGGAGAAATCAAAAGAACTGAGTCAAGACCTTAGGAGGAAAACTATGCATCTTCACAAGTCAGTTTTCTCCTTAGGGAGCCATCTCCAAAAAGTTGAAGGTACCATAAGCAATTGTACAATCAATTGTACAAAAATATAAAATGCTTGGGACAATACAGACTTTACGTTCTGTTGGGTAGGTTGTAATGCCTCAAATGAAACTACAAGTTTTACAATGTAAAACAAGAAAAAACCTTAGCAGAATCCAGCTTTAAATCTGAGGGATTGTGGAAGAAATAAAATTGGAAATATATTAAAGAAAGAAATGTTGTCCTCATCTAGGACTTCTTTGAGCCAGAAACCAGACAGAAGGAAGCTTGTTCATGCGTCTTTAATTTCTCTTCAGGAAGAGAGACCACCCTGTTACAGCAGTCTACAAAGGGATGGGACCCTGAGCAGAGGTGTCAAGGACAGAGACTCATATTTATAGACAACTGAGTTTACATAACAATGCTGAATGAACCCCGACATTTACTCTGATTGGTCCAAATGCTTACATGCCACCTGACATTTACTCTGATTGGTTCATTTGGCTTACACACCCAAATAAAAGTCCCATCCCACTACATTCTTGTCCTTCTCCATATCTCTTAAGTTCAGCTCTTATTCTTTTATGGAGTTTCTGTGTAAGTGACAACTGTGAAGTCTTACTGGGTACCTGACATCAGCCAGTTTCTTAAGCCTCCACCTGGAACATTTCTGTCTTTTTTAACCAATTCAGCAATCTTAGCAGACTATTTCAAAGACAAACACCATACATTTCTTTTTATTGTGTACTGCATACCTATAACTATATTACCTCTAAATAACTATAGTACTCCTTGATCATTCCCTTTATTCTCTTTAAACAGACATCATCAGATTAACAACCGGGCTGTTTCTAGCTTGAACTTTGGCATTTTCTTCAAATAAAAACTTCCTTTCTTTATACCATATAATTAAAATAATATCGCAAGGCAAAGTGAAAAATACTAGAAGCTATAAGAAAATAATGAAAAGATAAAGCAAGCCTGCAAATATCAAGAGAAAGTCTAGGGTTAACTTACCTGCCACTTAATATATTCACATAATTGTCGATTTAGCCAGTAGCAGGCACTATGTAAATGTGCACTGGAACTGGAGAAGATCCAAAGGCGGGCAAGAACCTGAAAGAAGGAAGAAGCCGGAAGAGAAGTTTCATGTAAAATAAAGTAATTGAATTGAACAATACACGATTAGATATTTTACTACAATCTGTTAGAAATATCATTAATAATAAAGGTAAAGCCTTAGTCTGAAGACTGAATATTTAAATTCTTTCATCCTCACCATGGAAAACAGTAAGTCTTTGTTTTTTTTAATCTAAAATCTTTTAGTAAACAAGGTCAAACTCTATTTGTTAAAATTGCACTTCAGCTGTTAACTTTTGTGTGTGTAAGTGAGTGCTTCAGAATTAACACTTCAATGGTTTAATGGTGTCATTGAAACACTATATGATATCATTTCAGGCGTTACATGTAGGATGTAACAAATAACAAATAGCTCTTATCCCAAAAGTCTTTGATAACAGTAGTTGTGAGCTGTTGTTGAATAACAGAATAGACGCTTTGCTTTTTAAAAAATTGCAGTAGTGGAGTGAATTTATTACCTGCACATCCACCCAACATGCAACATGTTGTCCCTATGTGGTGCCATGATGAACAACACAAAGCACCTTACCTGATGGTCAGTGATGATCTTGGTGGGTGTGCTTTCTTTTACAGGATTATGAAATACAAATAGGTGGCACGGTGGCGCAGTGGGTAGTGCTGCTGCCTCACAGTTAGGAGACCTGGGTTTGCTTCCCAGTTTCCTCCAGGTGCTTCGGTTTCCTCCCACAGTCCAAAGACATGCAGGTTAAGTGCTTTGGTGATTCTAAATTGTCCCTACTGTGTGTGCACACCCTGTGGTGGGCTGGCGCCCTGCCCGGGGTTTGCTTCCTGTGTTGGCTGGGATTGGCTCCAGCAGTCCCATGTGACCCTGTAGTTAGGATATAGTGGGTTGGATAATAGATGGATGGATCAAATACATATTAGTTATATTTTTATAATAACTATATACATGTGTGTATAAAACATTATTTCATATTTTTGTAAACAAAATTACATTTCACTATTGTAGGCATTTTATCGGGTTAAGAGTTTAGGCAGATGTTAAATTCTCAACTCAGCCAGACTGACAACAGTCTCACATCTAACTGATGGTGGAACAGCAGTGGGGACCACTAATCTGACTTCAAATGACTGCTTTTAGTCTCAAAGACCAATTTTGTCTTTATGAGATGAATTAGTTATATATACGAAGGACATTCAAAAGGTTTCTGCACTTTTATATTTTCATTGGAAACGGTGAATGCGGGAGGAGTAGGAATTAGGCAGTAAAAAGTTGGTACAATGCTGGGGAAATTGTATTGCAAAGGAAGGTGACTATGCAGAAAAGTGATGTCATTTGTTTTTGAAATTCTTAATAAATTAGTTAAAAAAAAAAGTGTGGAAACCTTTTGAACGTCCCTCATATAAGGAATTTTAGAGTTAGTGTGATTTACTATTGTGCTTAAGGTTATAAACTTGAAGAAAATAATACAATGGCAAGTAGCTGCTTGTTCATATGTAGCCTCAGAGGTTCTGCATTATTTAACCAGGGTGTGCTTTATAATAAAATCTCAGGAGATAAGTAGCTTTCTTAGTGTGTTACATAAACATGACTTCATAAGCAATCTCCCAGGCCAAGTGTTATTTAACCGGCGTGTGCAGAATAAAACCTCAGAGGCAAGGCAGCTTTACTTCACGTGTGTTATATTTAATGCAAAGCCTAGCAATTCAAGTTCAAGCACTTTATTGTCATTGTGCGAAATGCGAAATGACTTTTTGTGACAGCCCCAAGGTGCATTTAAAGAAAAGTCAAATAATTCCAAATATGTTGTATACAGTGTTAAGTGATCAAGTAACCAGCGCAAATTATTATTGCTCAAAGTACAGCAGCATAAACTGTTAATGAATAGTACATTACATATTCTATATTGTAATACATTAGTATATTGCACATTACCAATATAACTTATATTGCACATGTTCAATTAAAAATTATCTCAGACTGAGGAGATTCAGAGTTCAGAAAGTTTATGGCAGATGGGAAAAAGCTCTTCTTTAGTCTGTTTGTGCGTCCACGGATTGACCTAAAGTGCCTGCCTGACGGGAGGAGTTCAGACAAAGAATTTCCAGGATGAGTTTTGTCCTTGAGAATGTTTTTGGCCCTTCTCACACAGTGAGTCTTATACAAGAGTTTGAGTGATGGCAGTTCAGTCCTAATAATGGCCTCTGCTGTTTTTACGACCCGCTGCAGGGCTTCTTTACCAGCCTTGGTGCAGCTGTTGTACCTGCAGGCCATCATGCAGTTAGTTAAGATGCTCTCTCTCTATAGTGCATCTATAGAAATTAACCAGCAGCTTCTGGAGGAGGTCAGCTCTCCTTAGCTTCCTGAGAAAATGGAGGCGTTGTTGTGCTTTGCCTATTATAGCCAAGTTGTTGACCTCTGAGATGGTGACTCCTAGAAACGTAAAGCTGGAAACTCTCTCCACAGCATCTGCAGTGATTGTTATTGGACTGTGATTGGTCTTTTTAGTGGTCCTAAAGTCCAGAATAACTTCTTTGGTCTTTTTGGTATTTAAGACCAGGTTGCTGGTGTTGCACCATACTGTCAGATTCTGAACCTCTTCCCTATATGAAGCTTTATTGTTGTCTGTTACAAGCCCAATGACAGTCGTATCATCAGCAAATTTAACAATAATGTTTGATTGGTGGATGGGTTGGCAGTCATTGGTGAAGAGTGCATAGAGAAGGGGACTTAGTACATGTCCTTGTGGCACTCCAGTGCTCAGGGTAAGGATGGAGGATGTGTGTATGCCCATCCTGACAGACTGGGGGCGGTTGGTGAGAAAATCCACTAACCAGTTGCATATGGATGGAGCAAGTCCTAGTGCATAGAGTTTTATGATCAGCTGGTTAGGTATCATGGTATTAAATGCAGAGCTGTAGTCAATGAAGAGCATCACGACATAGGTGTTGGGCTTTTCCAGGTGCGAGAGGGCAGCATGTAGAGCCACACAGATGGCGTCCTCAGTTGATCTGTTTGACCGATAGGCAAACTGGTGTTGGTCTAGATTAGCTGGGATGGAGGCTTTGATGTGGGTGATTACCAGTCATTTAAAGCACTTTGCGATGACAGGGGCGCTAGTCATTAAGATAGGTTATCCTCGGTTTTTTGGGAACAGGTACAATGGTTGTGGATTTCAGGCACAAGGGGACTACACCTGAGGAGAGAAAGAGGTTGAATATGTCTGTAAATACCTCCGCTAATTGGTCAGCACAGGCCTGGAGCACACGTCCTTGCACATTATCAGGACCTGCTGCCTTCCCTGTATTGATGTTTTCGAGTGCCCGACGCACATCATGTATGTGTACGACCAAAGACTCTGAGTCTCTGGTCAGCTCGAAGGTGACTGGAGGCTGGTTATTGTCCTTGTCAAACCTTGCAAAGAAACTGTTAAGTTCTTCTGCTAGGTTGGCATTTTTATTGGCCAGTGTGTATTGTATGTCATTTTTCTTTTTATAATCTGTGATTAATCGGATGCCTTGCCACATCCGCTGTGAGTTTGAGTTACTGTCAAAGTCCTCCTCAATCCGTTGTTTGTACATTAGTTTAGCAGACTTGATGCATTTCATGAGGTTATCTCTGGCAGCTCTATGGGCTGAGGTGTCTACTCATTTAAAAGCTTTGTCCCTTTCCCTGAGCAGCTGCTTGACTTCACTATTCATCCATGGTTTCTCATTTGGGTAGACCTTAATCCTTTTGTTGACAGTGACATTGTCCACACCGTAATTAATATATGACAGCACAGATGAAGTATATGTCTCTAAGTATGTCTGATGAAAAAATATATTCCAGTCTGTTTCTTAAAAGAGTAAAAAAAAGATTAAAGAGTATTTACCAAATATGAATATTCAGAAGCTGAGTTCCAGTATGTATCTGCAGAAAATGGGCTACACCTTTTCCAGGATTAATTACAATGCTAGCAGGTAAAAACCATTAAACTTTACAATAATTGAAACTGTATTCATATCAAATTGTAAATTATGTTCACTAACACACTAGAATAAAGGTATAAAAATGGTGAAATAAAGAGTATTAAAAATGCAAATGCATTTGTTCTGGGAGGCAATTACTTATCTTCCCATTATACATTTAACCTTCAATTCAATTTTATTGTCCCAAGAGGGGAATTTAGCTTTCTCTTATACACTATGAGAACCTAAAACAAATAGTTCAAGTCAAAAATTAAAGCTCTTCAATGACGTATGGTGTGAACATAAACTTCAAAATTTTTAAAACCAGTTCAATTTGCTCTCAAGAAAGAAAGGAAATAATGTGATCATTTTCATAACATAAAATGTAAAGCTTCACACCTGAGAAAGCATACCTGGAATCTGCTTTATTAATGGGCATATTACAATACAATACAATACAATACAATGCAGTTTATTTTTGTATAGCCGAAAATCACACAATGAGTGCCGCAATGGGCTTTAACAGGCCCTGCCTTTTGACAGCCTATTCAGCCTTAATTCGCTAAGAAGACAAGGAAACACTCCCAAAAAAAAAAAAACCCTTGTAGGGAAAAAAAATGGAAGAAACCTTGGGAAAGGCAGTTCAAAGAGAGACTCCTTTCCATGTAGGTTTGATTTGCAGTGGGTGTCTAAAAGAAGGGGGTCAATACAATACAATACACAGAACAGAACACAAGTAACTATCAATACAATAGAAATATCACAAGTACAGAGCAGAATTCAACAGTCAATGATATCACAAAATAAGATTTGGATTTGTTCAGAATCCTGGAGCCCTTGGCCATCAAGCTGCCTCCCCCTACTGGCCGTTCCACAGGTGAGTCAGTGCTGGGACAGCCAATCCAATGAAAGGACCCCTCTACCTGATGATTCCTGTGATCTTCCATCAGAGATGACTTTACTGTAGGCGGGAAAAACAACTTGGCAGGTAGGCAGTGGGCACCAAGTGCCACACTTGAGTACCGAGAAGAGAAACAGAAGAGGAGATGGTTAGTAAAAAATTAGAACTATTACTTATATTTTAGTGCTAATGACTAACAACAGAGATGCAGTCTGTACAGTTAATCAGCAGCTCTAGTCAGGGTGTGCTAAACTGAAGTGGTGAGTCTTCAGCCGGGATTTGAAAGCTGAGACCGAAGGGGCATCTCTTATAGTAGCAGGCAGACCAGTCCATAGTTTAGAGGCCCTGTAACTAAAAGCTCGACCTCCCACTGTTATTTTATTAATCCTTGGAAACACAAACAGACTGTCATCTTGAGATCTTAATGTACGCTCTGGTTTGTAAATCATGATAAGTTCAGGCAAGTAAGCCGGACCTCGGCCATTTAAGGCTTTGTATGTTAAAAGGAGGATTTTGAAATCTTCCCTAAACTTAACCGGGAGCAATGTTAGGATTTAAGACCTTGAGTTATTTGTTTGTATTTTCTTGTTCTTGTAATAATTCTTGCAGCAGCATTTTGGATTAACTGGAAGCTGTATAAAGAACAGTTTGAACATCCAGTGAACGCCAAATTGCAGTAGTCAATAATACCTTAATTCCCCAACATTTTAAAGATGAAAGAAACATGATTTAGACAACTTTGTAATGTGAGCATTAAATGACATGCTAGAGTCAAAGATAACTCTTAGATTGCAGGCTGTTTCGGTAAAATGAATGGTGACATTAATCGTTTAACATTAATAGAAATATTACTCAGATATACTACAGAATCATCCATCCACTTTCCAAACCAGATTATCCTGAGCAGGGTCATGTGGAAGCTGAAGCCTATACAAGCTAGCATTTGGCAAAAAGCTAGAACAATCCATGGATGGAGTGCCAGTCTATTGCTGGAAGAACACATACACACAATAGTTGTAGGCCAATTTGGCATTGCCAATCCACCTAACCTGTTATGGGGTTCAGGGTGTTGTTTTTAGATGGGTGCAAAATTGGCTTAGACACAGGAAGCAAAGAGTTATGTAACTGTATCAAAATTGGCTAATGTTAAGAGTGGTGGTCCAGCATGGGTCAGTGTTAGGGTCGCTGCTATTTGTAATATATATAAATGATTTAGATATGAATATAAGTAACAGGCTGGTTAAGTTTGCAGATGATACCAAGATAGGTGGATTGGCAGATAATCACAAATCCTTTGAATCATCACAGAGGGACATGGACAGCATACAGGCTTGGGCAGATTTGTGACAAATTAAATTTAATGTCAGTAAATGTAAAGATTGAATACACAATGGGAGGTCTGAAACTCAAAAGTACACCTTATGAGAAGGATTTAGGAGTTGTACTGGACTCATCACTATACAACTGCCAGACAGTGTTCAGAAGCCATTAAGAAGGCTAACAGATTGTCAGGTTATATAGCGCTTTGATGTGTGGAGTACAAATCTACAAGTACACATTGATGAAGTGTCATCTGGAGTACTGTGTGCAGTTTTGGTCTCCAGGCTACAAAAATGACATAGCAGCACAAGAAAAAGGTCCAGAGAAGAGCGACTAGGCTGACTCCATGGCTATTGAGGATGATTTATGAGGAAAGATTAAAAGAGCTGAGCCTTTTCAGGGTAAGCAAATACAGGTTACGAGATGATATTATTGATGTTTTTAAAGTTATGAAAGAAATTAGTGTAGAGGATTGAGACTGTTATTTTAAAATTAATTCAATAATTACACAGGGACATAGCTGGAAACTCATTAACGGTACATTTCACACAAATGTTTCAATTTCAATCTGCTCAAGCCTGTATGCTGCCCAAGTTCCTCTGTGATGATTCGACAAATTGCAGATTATCTGCCAGTCCACTGAGCTTCATACCATAGCGCTGCTGTGTCTTTTCTAGCCCTACAACCAAAACTGTGTGCAATTTATTTTAAGGTAGGTGTAATATTTTACAACTACATTCAATTTCAACTGACACCAGAAGCAATTCTGGTTTCCCTGGGTTATCTTCTTTCTTCTTAATTCAGTGTTTAGTTAATTTAACCAGCTTGTTAGTTATTGGTAAATCAAGGTAATTTATTTAAAATAAAAACAGCAGCAGCCCAAGCTCTGGCAGCTCTAACATTACTTAAATCAGATAAACTTCCTCATACAATAAAGCCTTACTTTCACAAACATAGTGTGAAAAAAATTCCTGAAAATCAAAATAAATAATATTTGATGCAGGCAACTCTCACTCAAATGCTTTTATTTTATTTTTTATGATTCTCACACATAATTCTCTGCTGACTCCCATGAAATAAGTAAATGTCTTGTAGATTTCAGATCATTGTCATCCTGATTTTTTTAATTGAATTATTTAGGCATTAATGAGTTAACAGATGGACAGCTGCAGTCATTTTTCTGCATGAAGAAGACCGAGATCTCGCTGATAGACGAACCTCTTATACTGCTAAACCAGTTAAGAGATAATTACATCCTTCCAGAAGACAAGTATCAGGTGAATATTGCACTGATAATTGTGAATTTTATAGAAGAGCTTCAGATATCACACTGTTTACAATTTGTGCCTTTGTTTTACAGGGCATACTTAATACCTCAGAGAAAAAGGAGAAAATCATCTCTATTTATACATTTTTGTGTCGGTTAGACAAAAAACCAAAGAAAATTCGTCGCTTCTGGGAATTAGTATTTGAGGATGACATTGTGAAGTTTTACCCAGAACTTGGAAAACTTAAAGACACAATTTTGGAAGCTTTTAAAAGTAGGTTTATTGTTTTACAATGTGTTCATTTTTATCATTAGGGGTTAGATAAAATAAGAGTGCTAGTTTATGTATAAGCATTTCCATATTGAAGAAAAGTAAATATTTAATTACTTTATTCTACATTAAACAATATGAATATGAAGCAGTTGGCTTGTTCTACAGTCAGTATTTAATGATGAGTTGGGCTATTACGGATAAATCTATATTTTTACATCTGTACCTGAATTGCACAATTCTGTATGTGGCAGCCAGACCTTATCTAAGCAGCATGAAGCACAAGGTGGGAACCCACCCCAGACCTGGCTTATACACACACACACACACACACACACAGACACACTGAAGCACACGCACACCAGCCAGTTTAGAACTGGCAGTTAACTTGACAGACATGCTTTTGGCCTGTGGTGCTGCTGCTTTGCGGTCCACCCCACGTGGTGAGCACTTTTGAGTATTGAGAAAATCGCTATAATGTAAAGAATTAAATTGGACTGATTATCTGGAGAAACACCTTCCTAGACATGGGAGAAATATACAAACTGAACATACAGTGCCTGGTTCAGAATTTGAGCCAAGTGTACCACAATGTGTAATTTTACATCACTTGTAAAACTTTAACACTTCAACTTATTTTTATGGGCCAGCCATTTGGAAGCAAATACAGGTATTACAGAGAAAATGGAGATGACATGTAGAAAATCACAAATTAAATGAACACCTAACCTGTCTTGCTTTGCATAACCTTATTTTAAATAATGACTTTCTGTAGTAGAAATGGAACTATTTACTGAACACAGCCTAAGTATGAAAGGAGCTGCTTCTCTTGGAAATTCCATCAATTTAGTTTACTTATTCTGCATTATCCTGTTTCATGGTCGCAAAAAGCTAAAATCTATTTTAATATCAAACACAAGGTAGAAACCTACAGGTAGAAGAAGTTCATTGCAGGATACACTTGTATACCAACACCTTCATTTGATTATTGAAATTTGTGTCTTGCATGCCTGTGAGATATGAAGGACGTGATTGAAACATTTTAACTGAAAAGTAACAAGGTGGTTCTTCACAGACCCCAGAATTATGCTGTTTATTGACTTCTAGAGTCTTCCATTCTTCAGCTTGGCTCAATGCAATGCTATCTTGTCATGGACAGGTTCAAGTAAATTACCGAAAATGTGCTCATTTATTTTACAGATGATTGCAGTCAGAACACACATGCAGGAAATGAAGAAACAGAGATGATCTCAGGTACAGAAGCCTTGTTTCACACAATATGTGCTTCCTGTCTTCCTCTCCAATTTTTAAGTAAAAACACAACTTTGTTTTTTTTTTCTGTTCAATTATTTCCTTCCAGACCTCCACAAGTCGTGATTTCTGTTTCCCTCTTAGTGTCTCTTAACACCCTTTGAAAAATACATTTTGAAAATCAAATCATAGGGAAGGTTGTAAGTAGATTTCAACAGGGACTTTACAGTTTGACAGGACGTCAATAACTTATGCTATGTTCAGTTCAGGTCACATGATTATATACAACATATGCCTTTCACATAATTCATTAGTTAATAATTAACTGTTTAATTAATTATCATGTGCAACCACTGAGGAGCTCTCCAACCACTAACAGATCTCAAGCCACAACTGTGACAATACCTTATAAAAACTGCAGCTGCAACATCTACTGATCAAGCTGACCTCACCTGACCTGCAGGTCATGTGACTTGGTCATGGTCACACAGTGCCAGTAGTGGGATTTGACACCACAACCTCAGGGTAATGGCATTTGAGCTAATTAGCAAGATTTCTATATCTAGTTAGGAACATTTAAGAATGTCATATGATGCTCTTTATAGGAATTGGTTGGATGTTCAGTCTTTTGATGACCAAGGAAACAGAGCAGCTTATCTGTAGGTCACATTCTCAACATGATGAACATTAAAAATAAGGGAACCCTGCAAAATTTGTTGTGCCGTCCGTTCGACAAAATCATGGAAATGTTTGTGAACTTCGACAAACTCGAAGGGAAGGGAGAGCTGATCTAATTTTGAGTGGTTTACAATGATGCAGTGATCTTTTAAGTGTCCCTGAGGGCTAGTGAAGCATCTGCCAACTATGCTGAAATGATTACTGTGGTGAGAAATGTTTTCTGAGCTTGGAGGCAGCAGTGTTAATCACTGAACAAATATACCTTAAAAAAACAAACGATGCAGCCAAATCGAATACCACAAACAAAATGCAACAAATGGCCACATACAAGCAAACAGTAAAAATGTATATTATATATGCTGTCAATATTATTGCACTCACAAATTTCTAATTTTGGGTCACACATTAGCCGTGTGGCATGGAACTGGCTTGTTCCATTGTTTGAAATCGCAGGTCCAGACACAGCTGGAACATCTTTTTTGTTTCCCATGTATCTGTGCAAATGTGTTACACTCTTTTCATCCATAAACAAGAAAGAATCACCTTGTAAACAGTAATACGCCTTTCATTTTTATTGCACAGGGTCACATGTGTTTTTCATCAGATGGGGAGGGCTTTTTAAGGGTAGTTTTGGGTTGCAGCTGCAGCACATGGCTGATTATTCATGCAAATTAGCCATGTGGTGCTCCACTGCCAGGAAAAGGGATCAATGTTATATATCCAGTGGCAGTACTCATAATATTCTCAATATGGGCAGCTAATGTACCCCTCAAATGAAAATACTGGAAGTGTTTTTTTTTTAAATACACAAGATGGAAGGCTGGAGTACTGATTGGGTTGTATTATCATGGATGCCCGAAGCATATTGGCAATAATCTTACATTACACATGCTTGAAAGTTATAACATTTCTGCTACAGCTCTGTGTTGTCACACTGGTTGTACAATGCATCATGGGACACTAGAAAAAAATATTTGTCTAAGTCAGCTACATAATGAATTTCAAAGAAAATATTCAGCATTGAAGTTCATCGATTAACACTATTCAATTTCACCAATCAACACTAATTATGGAAAAGACCCATTACATTTTAGCACAACATATACATGAACCAGAAGTGTGGAATGCAACTATAGTGATCAACAGTATAGTGGGAAATAAAATCAGGAAGAACAAAGAAATAATTAATAAACTTAAGAAATACTACAGGTTCTTGTATTTATCAGTCAGAAGAAAGGGCTGATTAAGCTAAGGACTTTCCTGATAAAGTACAAATGTTCTCTGTAAAGATTAATGTGATAAACCTCTACCTATCTGTAATACATGATGCTATAAACACAATGAGAAGTGTGAAAACTGCAGGTCCAGATGGTTATCCAATGGAAGTTTATATTAAAAAAATCTACTCAGCTAGTGCCATTATTAGCAATATTTATTGAATATACAGAAAATTAATTTACTGCAAGTATCAATCTCCATTTTCCTGTGAAAAATAAAGGCTTACAAGAATGTGCCTTTTAAAGGCCAATTTCACTTCTTAGTAATGATGTTAAAATCCTGCTGAAAGCTGTAGCTCAAAGAATATGTCACATGTTTTGGAAATGTTCTACACTTAAACTGTTTCAGGCAAACAGGTTGAACATCCTGGGACCTAAAGTCACACCTCACTTAATTTAACGACAATATTTAAAGTAATAACAGATGGAATAATAGTGTTCTGCAGAAAATCCATTCTAGCATCCTATACCAAACTACCTGCAAGAAGACTGATTCTGCTCAACTGCAAGAATCTTAATCCTCCTTCAATAACTCATTGGGAAAGTCTATATTAACTTTAATTAGAGAAAATCTACATTTTTTGTAAAGATCAGAAAAAGTTGATTTATGAAGAATTCACTTATGTAACTGTAACATAAGCACATGAGTCTTTCATTTAATTTACTAGTTTATTCTGTATAAAAAAAATTTCACATGGGTTGCCTTGTCAAACAGCTCATAGAGTTGGTTGGGGTATGAGTGTAAATTTTTTGTTTCATGGGTTGTATTCAGAATAAATTATTGCATTTGGTTTTTTTATAGGATTTTAAGTATGTACTGTACAGTACTTTAAATAATAATAATGTAAAAAAGTACATGAATGTTAATTTAAGGCATTTTATTGTCTTTGAGGGCATTTAGAATCTATACTGTTTATCTTTAGTATTGTTCCTTAAAAACCTCTGCTTGGCATTTCAACTAATTATCATGTTTAACCATTGTGGGACATTCCAAGCACTAGTGAGATCCTAGTGTATGCCATAAACTTTCCATGCTTTCATAAACTTTTTATTTCTACCCTAAAACCAGTGGAAGGATTAATAGCTTTCTTTTTGCTAATGCTCTACAAGACCTTTATCAGTATCTTTCTCTCTATGGACTGCTGTCCACTGAATACGTAATGTATAAAAAGGTTGACCCTTAGCTTCCTTTAGAAGACCTCATTAGGCAGGTCCTCTCTATGAAAATCCCATTCAGATAAACAGAAGACATATTTTAACGCATCTAGGGTGTCTCGGCCAAACTCTTGAGCTTTTCTTCTGTTTCCTGGCCACACATCACAAAGAGGTGTAGTGAAATGTAGCACATACTTTTATCGTGTTGACCTGAAGCTGCCAGAATTGGAAACTGCCTACCGTGACTGTATAATCAGACTGAGTGAGCTTGGACAACTTTA
The DNA here is from genome assembly GCA_026402145.1 of Polypterus bichir lapradei. Lineage (NCBI taxonomy): Eukaryota > Metazoa > Chordata > Cladistia > Polypteriformes > Polypteridae > Polypterus > Polypterus bichir. The sequence continues at coordinate 24,376,827 of JANRMT010049829.1, read as the reverse complement.
TCTTTTACTTCAGAAGGTAAGCGTTTTTGTTCACTACAGATCACAGTCATTCCAATTTCTTCCTTTCCACTTTCTAGGCATTAATGGTATACCTAATGATCAGCTACTGGTCTTTTTCCACAAGAAGAAATCTGCTATCTCACTGATAGATGAACCTCACATACTGCTAAACCAGTTAAGAGACCATTCTTTTATTTCAGAAGACATATATCAGGTCAGATGCTTTAGGAAGTGTTGATTTTTTTTCTTAAATCTCAAAAATCATCACACTAATGACAATGTTTACCTTTGCTAAATAGGATATAATTGATATCACGGATAAAAAGAAGAGAGTTTTGGCCATTTATAAGTTTTTAGATGGGCTGGAAAGAACAGAACCAAAGAAGATCCGTCATTTCTGCAAAGCACTATTTGAGGATGCTGTTGTGCGATATTACCCAAAACTCCAAAACCTTAAGGACGAGCTTTTGCAAGGTAGATTTCTAATTTCATGTAAGTTCATTTTCAGAGGTGTTGCAAGATTCACAGCACCTCAGAGAAAATGTTGTGTTTGAAACTTCTTTTAATGCAGCACTGACAACCCACCAACCTTCACAACTATTTGAATCTTTTTCTTTTCTCTGCTTGAGCATATTGTTGAAGCTAAGCAGGTTGGTTTAATATCAGGATCTGGTGAAAGTCTAACAAAAAATGTACATGTTGTCTTTTTCTGCCTCAGGAGCTACAAGGAGTCTCTTCTTATAAACCTGGAGGTTAGATTATCTGTAGGGTGTGAAGGTTAGGGAGCGCCAGAGAACCCCAAACACGAAGACACAATACAGTCCTGGGTTCAAATCAAAAGGTGTTTATTATAGAAATACCTTGTAAATGAAGCACAAAACCCACAAGCACAAGTTATCTCTCCTTCCCCTCTCTCACCACTGCACTGCCCTCCTCCAGTCGAGTGTTGCTTTCCTTCCTCCCATCTCTAACTCACCTGGACAAGGCAGTGTGGTCTTGTTTATTGAAGACCCAGGAGTACTTTGGTGTCACATGGAAGTCCCAGGTAACAGGGAGTACATCTCACTGCAGCGCCCTCTTGTGGCACCCAAGAACCCGAGCAAGGCTGCGCTGCCGGACAACAATTCCCAGCATTCCCTGCTAGTTCCCAAATGGGTGCCAGTATCGAGGGCTGCTGCCATCTAGCGAGTGGGGGGAATAAACATCCCCCAGAGACAGTCCTTCCCTGTCCTCCTCTTCTATTCTGGCCAGGGAAGGAGAAGGAGGTTGGGAACATGCACTGATGAGAGATGCTACAAATATGTCTGCTCATTTGCCTAAGGCTTCCCACCCAGGTAAGGAACAGTATTCTCTCTTGGTTGGGATCTCCATCCATTCATTAGGGAAGTCTTGTCTAGGTGCGATATCCTTCCCTCTCTTGGCTGGGATGCCTTCCTGTCCACTCGGGGCCTCCCGCTTGGGTAAGGTACCTTCAAGACTCACTTTTGCATGCAATTATTTATTTTTTGCCATTGCCATTTTATTCATTTCACTTTGGCACAGATGGTATTCCATACGTATAGGTAGGTGTTGCTCATGAGCTTTCCATTGATTCATAATTTACTTAACCGGCGATAGGCAGTTTTAGGGTTGCAGGTAACCAGAGCCTACATCAGTAGTTTTAGCTCAAAGCAAAAAGCAGTGCAGCATTTGCTTATTTTTGACCCCAACCTGCCACACAGACCCACCAACACTCACTTATTTCATATTAATTTAGAGTTGCTCTTTAAGCTGTCCTTCATGTGAAAATTATACTAATTAAAAAGTTATAAAATGTTTATTTTGACCTCTGGTTTCCTTGAATTTTCTACCTTAGTCGATATATGATTTACTCTGCATCTGCCTAAACACAATATTTGTATTCTTTTATGGCAAGGCTTAGGTCAATAATTAAAATCCATCCATTTTCTTAAACCACTTATCGAGAGCAGGATCATAAAGAAGCTGTAGCCTATACTAGCAATCACAAGGCAGGAACAACACCTGGACGGTCCACTGCAGGGTGAACACACACACACACACACACACACATCAGGGCCAATTTAGCAATGTCAGTTCACCCAGATGGACACAAGAACAGGGAGAACCCGACACTTAAACCCCAGTCTCCTTATTGCAAGGCAGTAGCGCTTCCACTGAACCACCATATAACCAAAAATGTGTCTGTTTATTTTGCAGGTAATTGCACTCAAAACCCACATATGCAAATTGTAGAAATACAGATAACAGGTATGAAATTTATGTCTCTAATTTTTATCTGTCAGGGATTTAAAGGAAATTGCAATGTTTCCTACTTACTCTATTTATGTATCTTTGCTTAGTAATCTCTTCCACAGAGACACAGTTTGATTTAATTGTTATGACACTGCATATCTCAATGGAGAGGGTGAGCGTGGGGGCCAGTCAATCAATTATCAATTCCTTTATCCTCCAGGAACTGCCTGCATATTTTCACCACATGAGGCTGGGCATTGTCATGCACCAGGAGAAACCCAGGACCCACTGCACCAGCATAGGGTCTAACAATGGGTCCAAGGATTTCATCCCGATACCTAATGGCAGTCAAGAAGCCATTGTCTAGCCTGTAGAGGTCTGCAAGTCCCTCCATAGATATGCCTCCCCAGACCATCTCTGACCCACCACCAAATGATGTTACAGGCAGCATAACGTTCTCCACGGCTTCTCCAGATCCTTTCACATCTGTCACATGTCCTCAGGGTGAACCTGTTCTCATCTGTGAAAAGCACAGGGCACCAGTGGTGAACCTGCCAATTCTGGTATTCTATGGCAAATGCCAATTGCTCCACAGTGCCAGGCAGTGAGCTCGGGGCCTACTTGAGGACGTCAGGCCACCGTCATGAAGTCTTGTTTCTGATTATTTGTTTGGTCAGACATGTTCACACCAGTGGCCTGCTGGAGGTCATTTTGTAGGCTCTGGTGGTGTTCATCCTGTTCCTCCTTGGCCAAAGGAGCAGATACCGGTGGATCCTGCTGATGGGTTAAGGACCTTCTATGAGGGGTTCTGTCCAGCTCTCCTAGAGTAACTGTCTGTCTGTCTCCTGGACTGTCCTCCATGCCCTTGAGACTGTGCTGGGAGACACAGCAAACCTTCTGGCAATGCCATAAATTGATTTGCCTGCCATCCTGGAGAAGTTGGACTACCTGTGTCACCTCTATAGGGTCCAGGTATGGCCTCATGCTACCAGTAGTGACACTGATCATAGCCAAATGCAAAATGAGTGACAAAACAGATGAGGAGTGGGTTGTCTCATTGTTGCCCCTCTAGTGCACCAAAGCAGCTGAAACTGATTAACAACCCCCTCTGCTGACCAGATCAATATGCAAGAAGTTTCATTGACTTGATGCTATACTCGGATTAAAAAGTGGTCCTTGAATTTTTTTGAGCAGCATATTAAGATGACCACTTTGAGTGTTCCAAAGAATTTTATCCTGTAGGAGGTGGAAGAGATGAAGCAGAAATAGACGGGCATGTCGGTCTTTGTGTATCATTTAATCTGTCCCTTGTGTCCCTTTAAAATCAATTCTAGTAAAGGATGTGATAATTGGACAACAGTAACTACCCCCATTTTTGTATTGTGACCCTCTAAACCCTTCCAAACTTCCACAGTTTTTATTCAAAGGCCCGTTTATGGGTCCAGGACACATGACTACTATTTCTTCCATACACAAGTTATCTGAATGACACAACTCTATGACTGATTGACTGACTTTAGAGGGCACACAGGCTCTTCATGTCCAGAATGGTTGGATCTTTCGCAGGTTTTATTGTCATCTCTGCTCCACACTGTGCAGTTTATACAGTATTGCTTCTTCAATTCAATTATCAACATAAGCTAAAAACTCATGTGAAGAGTTTTAGACTTCAGGTCTGATGGACAAATTCACCTTCACTTAAGTTTATAGTTTTTTCGTGCTGTACTTTTGTCAGTACCATTATTTCTCCATCTTTTTACTTTTGGCAGCTTTAAACAGCTTGTACTAATAAACAACTGACCAGTGTAAAAATAATAGAAAACCCAGGTGTCAAACAGGGTTGGGGATCCACAACAGAGCTCCCCCGTGCCATATGTTCATCCATCCATTATCCAACCCGCTATATCCTAACTACAGGGTCACGGGAGTCTGCTGGAGCCAATCCCAGCCAACACAGGGCGCAAGGCAGGAAACAAACCCTGGGCACGGCGCAAGCCCACCGCAGACCGTATGTTCATAAGAAAGAATAACAAGAGGATGAAAGCTTATGCTTTAGATACACCAGAATGCCTTGGTCACTCATGTGTCCTGATCAGCTCCATGTCATAAACCCTGGAGACAGGAAGGGGTCTGGCTTCTAGCCAGTTGGAGGCAAGTTCAAAGATATCCTTCCAAAGATATCCTTCTAGCTCGAAGTCCTCCAGAGGACAAGCAGTTCACTCTGTGGTAAAATCTCAATATCTTTTCCTATTGTCCCTTTGAAATTGGCACCTGTAAGGTTTGTGACATGCCCAGGAATATGACACCAGAAAACACAACTTTGTGGTAGTGTTAGCTTATTTTTAATACCATATTCACTTAGCTTTTTTTTCTGGCTTCTCCTTTTAATAAATCTCAAAATATTTTTATGTATTGTCTAATATTTTGTTAATATTTATTTAAACATTAGTTTGTCCTATTCAAAATAATTTGTTTTATACTGTATGTGCCATAAATATTGTGACTATTTTCCCAACCTGACTTGTTCTGTTTGAAATGGACTTAATTTTGGGGTGAACAACTGAGTGGCAAAGTAGCTTTAGATCTTCATAAGCAGTATAATGGACGTCCTGAAGTTTCATCTGCACCCACACAAGCTTTTTTCTCTGTTCTCTCTCATATTCAGATGTGAGGCACATTGACAACAATGAGGAATTGACCAACAGTGACCGTTCTCTTTCCTCCAGTTCAGCTTTAATAAGTGAGTCTCATTATCATCTTCTAATTACAACTTGGTAGTGAACCTTAAACATAATTTGGAAAAGCTCCCACACCCCCCCTACCCATTGTTTGTGGTGCTTAAATCACACAGCCCCAGCATCAATCAGTGTTAGATTAGATTACATCAGGGTAACACATAGGGTATCCGCATTAATGTATATCCACTTCAAGCACTGCTTTGCATAAACATTCACATGTGCAGATTTTAAATGGGGACTGCATACATCTGTCAATGAACACGAAAACAAGTACTATACAGGAGTGAACGGCATCTAATAATGATAATACTATATACACAAATTTCACATTTTTTCTACTGTTTCAGTTCAAAAGAAATTACACTTTCTTGTAAAACTGTGTTTTGTAATAACCAACATCACAACAATCAACAGTACAGAGTAACGGGGATTATGGAAGAGAAGTAGAAAAGAGAGTGCAGACAGGGTGGAATGGGTAGAGAAGAGTGTCAGGAGTGATCTGTGACAGACGGGTATCAGCAAGAGTGACAGAGATGGTCTACAGGACGGTAGTGAGAGCAGCTATGTTATATGGGTTGGAGACGGTGGCACTGACCAGAAAGCAGGAGACAGAGCTGGAGGTGGCAGAGTTAAAGATGCTAAGATTTGCATTGGGTGTGACGAGGATGGATAGGATTAGAAATGAGTACATTAGAGGGTCAGCTCAAGTTGGACGTTTGGGAGACAAAGTCAGAGAGGCGAGATTGCGTTGGTTTGGACATGTGCAGAGGAGAGATGCTGAGTGTATTGGGAAAAGGGTGCTAAGGATAGAGCTGCCAGGGAAGAGGAAAAAAGGAAGGCCTAAGAGAAGGTTTATGGATGTGGTGAGAGGGGACATGCAGGTGGTGGGTGAACAAGATGACGAGGACAGAAAGATATGGAAGAAGATGATCCGCTGTGGTGACCCCTAACGGGAGCAGCCGAAATAAGAAGAAGAATGACAAACAGCAAAAGCCACGTGACTAGAAAAAGCAGGAAGTGATCTGATGCAGGGATATTTTAATCATAGATAATTGTGTGTCACCTGTTCAAGGGTAAGCAACTCCAGTCACCTAATATTATTATTTGAAAGATACCTTTATCCATGGCAACTTACAATTGGTTACATTTCTTTTGCTTTTTCAGTAAGAGCAAAGGCAAGTGAAGTGATGTGTTCATGGTCACACAGCGTCCGTAGTGGAATATAAACTCATAGCCTCTGGGGCTCAAAGCTTTAACCACTACACCCCACTGCCTGACAATACTTTTAAACTTTGACAAAACTCCTACAAATATTGTGTACAGAAAACCACTTAGTGAGTTACATTGTACTTCTGATATACCTGATTAACTAACAGCACTGTAACTGAAGGATATTGTCTTACAAAATATCCGAGGCATAGCTAGGTAACACATATAAAGCCAAACATTTTAACATAAGGTTAATGATTACATTAATTAAACTAGTGCTGGGCAACGATTAAAATTTTTAATCGCGAATAATCGCATGATTGTCTGCAATTAATGGCAATCACAACAATCACATTGTTATACGCAAAATTCAATAATGAACTCAAAAGTAGTGTATTGCATGTATTTGGTTTGCAAACACTTTAAACAAATAAGCTGCTTTTTAACAACAGTATTCCCTTTACATTGTAGCAGTTAAAATATTTCTTGTAAATCTCAACTTACATTAATGTAAATATAAAACCAAAGCTATTTGCCATTGCCAGGGCATTAACATTTTATCTAGTTTGTTATAGAAAAACAAGTTACCCTCAGAGTCCAGAGCGACGATCATAACTTTATAACAGGCATGCTCTGAGCAACAACAAGTTAACATTTCTAAATCTGTTTTATTTTTTTATCTGAACAGATACCAGCAGAAACATTTTCTTTTATCAGGGAGCAGCATCAACAGTCCATGTTCAGTAGCAACTCTTTGAGGGCTAATTTCATTTCCAAAAAATGAAAAAGCAATGGTTTCACACATAAATCAACATAAAACATCTGTTGCTGCCTGTTGTGCCTGCTGTCGGCACCTGTTTGCAGTTTGTGGCAGCGGTGGCTCGATGGCAAGCAGGAATGCATGGTGGGCTTTGTGAGACGGGTGCACGGGGGTGGCAGTTGCAGTGAGACGCAATATGTTTTGTACCTCCTGTCATTGTAAGTGTCTGTCCTCCCAGGCCAACGTTGCCATAGGTGCATCAGCTACACAAACGTATTCAGCACCACGATCAGCTGATGCCGATACCTCACTTTCGTTTTCGATCTTCATCTCCAGATCACTTGCATCAAAATCAGAGTCCGACAAATCAGAGTCCAATTCAGAGACAATACGAGAAAAGTCATCCACGGATTATTTTGCTTTGAGCATTCACTTTGGTGTCTCTCCACATGCCATTTTAGAAGCTGTCTGCTCTTCACTACTCATACACAAGTAGGGAATCAAGGTCACATCAACAAAGCTAACATTCCTTCTAGCAAAAGCGTATCGAAAAGCGCTGTAACAAGAACATCACTGATCTCTATTGATCGCTAGCGAGACTGAGGCTTTCAAAATAATAATAATAACAAAGACTGCGTTAATGTGCGATAAAATAATTGTCGCCGTTAATTAATTGATGTGTTAACACGATAATAACGCGTTAACTTGCCCAGCCCTGAATTAAACATAATATTATCTTATTAGAGTTGTTCTTACAGTAAGTATTCATTAAATGTTGATGGTTATTAGTAATGAGCAAAACAAACAAGTTTTGATCCCCACAAATGCAATTCTTTGGAAGGATTTAATAGTTTGTTTCTTTTTTTGGGGGGGAGGGCACAGAATATGGCTGTTAATGCCTCTTTCACACTTCCGTGTTTACCTGTGCTCTTTACTACAGCTGTGTAACGCAGGTACAGTGCATACCAGTATTGCATACCAGTAAAAAGAGGACAGGCAGATGCATGTCGAATTAATGTATGCAAACTTCCAGAGAGGAACTAAACACCTTTCTTCTTCTGTCAGTGGCAACAATTTTACTAGAAATAAAACATTTGTAGGTAAATCAAAACACTGAGTTTCACTGCAAATTCAGATTTGCATGAATCAGTTTGTATATGTACATACACGTGTTTTGTAAGGAGGCAATTGACCAGACCATCTGGTTTACTACCCTCTTCGGTTCAATTCCACAATAACAAAGACCACATGGTGAAGTTTATAACTTAGTATATTATGATGGTCTGGTGTTAGATCATAGCAACATAAGAAGAATATAAGAAATTAGACAAATGAGAGGAGACCATTCACTCCATCAGGCTCAACTGTTTAGCAAATAGATAAGCTGTGCTAATATCTCATCCAGGTACTTCTTAAAGGTGGTCATGGTTTCTGCTTCAGCCACATGTCTCAGTAGTTTGTTCCAGATGTCGTCAACTGTTTGCGCAAAGAAGTGCTTCCTGATGTCAATCCTAAATTTAGTTCCCCTTAATTTCCAATGGTGTCTTCGAGTATGTTACTTTCAAATTGAAAAATGTCTGCTGAATCTACTTTATCAATACCTTTGAGAATTTTGACAACCTGAATTTGGCCCCCACGCTGTCTCCTCTGGTTGAGACTAATCAGTTTTAACTCTCTGAGTCTATCAGAGTTGGACGTGTCCATAAGTCCCATGACGTACCTGGTTGCTCTCCTCTGCACAGCTTCAAGTGCTTGGCTCTGTTTTTCTTGTAACGTGTTGACTAGAGCTGCATACAATACTCCATATGTGGTCTCACTAGTGTGTTATATAGTTTGAGCATAACAGTTATTACAATATAACGTAACATTTTATTTACCTTTTTAATAGCATCTGTACATTGCTTAGGTGATGAAAATATTGTGTCAACATAAAGGGCATAGGAATCATTAGCTTTCCAAACATCACAATGTAACGTGACACTAGAGGGCGCTGTCACTCCTCAAGCCCCACAGACAACACACCCAGACACCAGGTAAAAGTCTCAGAAATAATTTAAATTTTTTTGTAATGTGCACAAAGCACCTCCACCTCCACAATACACAATACACAATTCAATAATCAATAATCCCAATAATAACACAATAAATCCTCCTCTCCACCCAGCAGCTCCTCCCAACTCTGGCTCCGCTTGCTGGGTTTCCCACAGTCCTTTAAATAGTCTATGACCCGGAAGTGCTCCTGTCCTTCAGTCCACGTGATTTACTAGCTTTTCCGGGTCAGTTGAAGTTTCACATTTTTCTTCAGCCTGGAAGTACTTCTGTTCTTCTGTTCCCTTGATTTGGGAGTACTTCCGGGCTATAGGGAAAATAGAAATCCCGGTGTCTCCCTGCAGCGTCCTCCAATGGCACCCACGGCACCCAGCAGGGCTGTGAAGTCGCACTCCATCTCCCATGATGCCCTGCGGGAATCCGGGGCACCTCCATGCTGCAGGGAGAACTTCATTTAGCGGCCTGGATGCATTGACCAAGATAAGCTGCCGGCCATCTCTCACACATGACAATAACACAGAATGGCATTAAGTCAGGAATAGTTGCTAAAAATTGGCAAAATGTTCTTTAAAAAAAATAAAAATATGCCGAATGTAACATCTCTAATAAGGGTACATGAGACTAAAGTAGTAAACTTCCAACCTTACACCAATGGTCCATCCTTTTCTCTGCAAGGAACATCATTCCACAGCTTTAGGGCCATATGAATTAAGGTCAACCCCCACAGGTAGTTTTATTTATACTTGGAATTTTTATAAAACATTTTGTCTTTAACAATTTGTGCTTTGGAACACATGCATTATTAAGTTCTAGTGAGTAAAGTCCTGGCAGCATTTAGTGCAAGTTGAGTACTGGTTCCTGTTATGTGCTCAGAATTCAGCAATCCAGTAATTAATAGACCTCATTGTATCACAGGTCCAGTAAGATAAGATAGAACTATTAAATGTGTTTGGCCTATAGAAAGAACCTTTTTTCTCATTTTGTACATTTTGAAGTCCCCTCGTTAACTGACAGTGATGAAGAAGCAAGCAACAGCAGCCATTTCAATCCACATTCTCAAGAACCAAGAGCTTCACGGGAACACTCTGACTCAGAGACTCCTAACATTAGCAGGCAATCGGCAGGATCTTCAGCAGTGAAAAACGTCAGCCATAAACGCTCATGTAAGTTGTAAGGTTCATCTTGCTAATGCTTTATTTCTCTGATTTCCAGGACATTTTAAAATCCGCCTTTGTATGAAACATTAAAAATAAATATTTAGCAGATACCTTCAGAAGATTAGGGTGCATTGACTGTACGTATTTATTTATAATTAGCAAACAGACAAGTCAGGATAAAATACAGAATCTGGGATAGGAAGGGAGGAACCTTGCAATTTAAAGTCCAGTATTGAGTACTTTTTCATGTTATCTTTTATAATATTAAGTGCCAATATACAAAAAAAGATGCTGTTAGATTTATTAGCCGTAAATTAAACAACTTCTTGGTTTGGATTTGGTTTTGGTTCTTTGATATATATATTTTACTTTTACACTCAACATGTTAATGAAGATTGTTGAGGTTTTTACCTCATTGTCACAGTTGTCACTGCATCAGTCTTATTAATTTTGCTTTATTTAAATAGCAAGTGTATACTGTTTGGTTGGGCCAAGGTAGAATGTTAAAAGCACCTACCATATATACTTGTGGATAAGTTCTCCAGCGAATTAAGTCAGGACTTGATTTTACAGTATAATTTCTGGTATTTTATAATGTCGGTCATATAAGTCGATTGTGGAAAACTCACGCTATTGGTCCAAAGGATTATGACATGCTAACGCTTACCTGAGAGAGTAACCACGGAGCTCACAGCCTTTTTTTCTATGTGGGTGCTGGAATGCACTGTACCAGCGCGTGCTCCTAACTTCTTTCTCGCTCACTCTATTGTGCCTACGTGACCACACGGTAATACCCAAACTATTCCAAAGCAATGTTTGCACTGATTTGTGTTTTTTGTATCTCACACCCTCATACACCTTTATTTTAAGAGCATTCCTTATCTACGATGGAGCGTTCGATCAGAAGAAAATATGAGGCAGGTTTTAAATTAAATGTTACTGAAGTAGAGAAAGAAATAAGAAATTGTGCTGCTGCAACAAAATTCGATGCATCTGAGAAACTGATGTGAGATTGAAGGAGGCAAACAGATGTAAAAAAAAAATTAAGTGTCACATTTTTGAACGGGCGTATAAGTCGGGATCTGATTTTATGATCGATTTTTCCGGTTTCAAGACTTATACGTGAGTATATACGGTAGCTGTAAAAGAAACATTTGAGAAAGTGGTCTTTACTCTACTGTAATATCACAACATCAAATGGGTTTCATTAAATGCAGGCAACAATCATCAAATGATGAATGCACGGTATACTCCCTTATCAACTGAGATTCCTGAAGTTGTAATGTCTCCAAGGTGCACAGAAAACTTTTGGGAGAGTAGTATGGGGATATCTCTTTAGTGGTTTGCACAAATCTGGGTTTGTTCCAGATATTGTAGCCTGAATAAATTACTTTAATCAAGACCAGAAGACTGTGTACAGTTAAACAATATAAATTCAGATCATTTGAGGTTAGAACATGGAATCAGATGAAGCTCTCTATTATCTCCAATGATTTTTGCAATTGCTGTTGAACCACTAGCCATCAATAGTACAAAGCTCATAAAAGGGAATTAGTTATAAGGGAAGGAATAGTAAAAAAATATATATCTCTATGCAGACAATACGATTCAGCTTATCACTAACCCAAATGTATTATTGTCCATCTTAATAAAAGCATTAAATGACATTTATAAAATCTCTGGATTTAAAATCAATCGAAAAAAATATACTTTTTCCATTAAACTTGTTTGCACTTAATAATATGCTAGAAGGCTTTTCATCAACTGTTTCAAAACAGTTTAACTATTTGAGAGTTTCTCCCTTGTTGCATGAACAACGTCTGGTAAGCCATGAAATGGAGTAGGAGAGTTTTGGGTTGTTATTTAGTTATTCAGAAATGAATAGGTTCCATTATAATACCAACACTGCAGCTGCAGTAATACTGGTCAACATTATTAACTGTACTTGACCACAGTATGTGCAAAGAACTTTTTTTTCTCAATGTATATTTTGAAATCTGACAGTTTTTGACGACGAAGAAGAAAGCAATGGATTCCATTCCTGCTCCAGGGATCAAGAAATTTCACCCGTACTGCAACAGTCTGACTCAGAAACTCCTAATGTTGGTAGGCAATCACTACGATCTTCTGTGGCAAAAAGAATCAAACTTAAATATTCAGGTAAGTGAGAATGACTTATACATTTAGCAGAAACATTTAGAAAATTAGGGTACATTGCAGCTGTTTATTATTATTAGTGATGAGCGAGCACCAAAGTGTTGGGGTGTTCAGTCCGAACACATCGTGATGTTCGTGTGCTCTACCGAGCACCCGAGTATAATGTAAGTCAATGGGAGACAACCAGGCACCCCCTGCTCTGAAGAGGGGAGGGTGCCTAGTCCATTGGAAAAGGTCAGAAAGTGACAGAAACACCACCCAAATGGACCGGGAACAGCATGGGGACGATGTGTGGATCCATCTTGGACTCCCAAGTCGCTGCTGGGAACCAGTTTGTCCGAGTTGTACGCCACTTTTACAGACTGACAAAAACACGCCCAAAACACCCCAAAAAATCAATTTGACAGGATGCTCTAAAACATTATATGCCAGTGCCTGCAGGTGAGCTGACGCTCTAAAACATTATATGCGAGTGCATGCTGTTCAGCTGCCGCTCTAAAACATATGTGAGTGCCTGCTTGTGAGCTGACGCTCTAAAACATGATATGAGAGTGCCTGCAGGTGAGCTAACGCTCTAAAACATTAGATGCGAGTGCACGCAGTTCAGCGCACTCTATAAAAAAATTACTTACCTGCCCCTTGATTGGCTGTCTCCAACCCGCGAAACATGCTGTAACATGTGGTGCTCGTTCGAGTAGCGCCATGCTCCGAGCATAGCGATGCTCGAGCCGAACACATGTTCGGCCGAGCATGCTCGTTCATCACTAATTATTATGTATGTTTTTAAACCTTAAGTCATCCCTAAACCCAGAATAAACTTGAGAACCATCAAAGTAATGTAAAAATAGGTGTGCTTATTATCCCTGGAAGAAATAAACACAAGAAGCAACATGTCACATAGACGACTCTTCCAGCAATTCTCAGTCATAGCCTCCACTTACATTATCTTAGCGTATCGGTAGAAGTCAGCTTCATGCTGCTGTGAAGCCAATGACTCACTCCAACTAGTCCACAAATCACTCTAAAGTTGTTTGGGTTGCTTTACTCCTTAGTCGTAGGGGCAGGCTCTGTGTGCATGAGAGTGACAACCTATAAATGATAATCTGGAAGTACAATTCATGGAATTCAATGACAAGTAATAAAGCCAGGGTCACACTACGTGAATTCTAGTTGTAAGGTATGTCAGACTTGACGACTAAAGTTGCTGATTTTGTCTCAGGACCATGTCAAATCAGTGAGCATGTCAGATTTACCAATTGTGTGCCGACCTATAAGCACAAACATGGTCGCCCCTTTTGCAACAATCAATAATGTGCCCTCTGATGCAGCTGGTGCAGTACAAAAAATTAACAGGTATCGTGGACTAGCTGGAGTTTGTCATATCTAAGAAATACATTTGTTATCATTTTTTCCATTGTAGAAGTTATTAATTTCATTTTGTATCATTTTAATTGTCAGTCAGTCATTGTCCAACAAGCTATATCCTATCACAGGGTCACGGGGGTCTGCTGGAACCAAGCCCAGCCAACAAAGGGCGCAAAGCAGGAAACAAACCCTGGGCACCAGCCCACCACAGGGCACACATACCCACACCAAGCGCACTCTAAGGACAATTTTGGATCACCAATGCACTGTGAACTGTGAGAGGAAACCATAGCACCCGGAGGAAACCAACGCAGACACGGCAAGAACATGCAAACGCCACACAGGGAGGACCCGAGAAGCGAACCCAGGTCTCCTTACCATGCGGCAGCAGCGCTACCACTGTGCCACTGTGCCGCCCCATTTTAATTGTTGTTATTTTTATTATGTTAATGCTGATGCCAATTTATTGTGGGTTTTTTTTTTGGATGCCACTATTTCCTGTATTATGTTCATGCCAGCAGCCATACTAATTATACTAACAATGGCTTTAGCTGATCACCTCAGAGTGACACATGATACCATGTGGGCACAAAGTGTGACATCATCATGGCACCATTATAATACTGTAGATGGCACAATGCACACTCCCGCATCTCTTTAGATCTCTCTGTCACTTCTGAGTATAACACAAGCTAAAGATTTTAGTTTAAGGTTGATCTTTTGATAATGCATTGTATTTTACTCATTTCTTTCTTTCTAGCTTATCTCCTATCATTCTTTTAATAAACTATGCTAATTTAATTGGGCTAACATCCCTTAACTTAATTCCTCTATCTAATGCCCTGAAAATAAATGCAAAATTCCACTTACTCTCATCTTCCTCATTTGATCTAATCTCTTCACTTGAACTTCCACTACTTTCTTTTCTTGCTCCTTTTAGCTAACCAACCTTCATCTCCTTCCTACTTTATTTCAGTTAAACAAATATATTTCATAAGACTTCAGGGGTAATCTTGGACTAGAACCTCATAAAAAATGTTTTTTTTTTACAACTTCAGAATGGCAAACCCTGCTTTCCTCCCAGCCCACGTTCAAAACATCCCTTTCTCTTGACTGTACTTCTTCTTTTTTATTAGTAATCACACCTCAACTCAATGGATTCTTGCCCTTTATATCTCTCTTTTAGGCAGCTTACCGGCTCACTGTTGTCACACTAGTTGTAATTCTCATCACTAATTCTCCAACTTCCCGTGTAGGTGGAAGGCTGAAATTTGGCAGGCTCATTCCTTACAGCTTACTTACAAAAGTTAAGCAGGTTTCATTTAGAAATTCTACGCGTAACGGTCATAACTGGAACCTAATTTCATCCATATACTGTAATAGCCTGCAGCTCGGTCGCCATGTGAGGCGGAGTTGCGTCTCACATCATTACGCCTCCCACATAATTGAGTGCCTGCCCATATAAGGTCAATATTCATTCATATAACCCACCCTCAGCGAAAGTGTGAGAGAAACTTTTAAGTGCCGCAAGATCGCATAAGATATTCGCGAGATACAAGTTTAATCCGATGGTTGTTTGTGCTTCCAGACAAGTATTTTCGTATTAAAGCATTTAACCAATCACATTTCAGCCATCATTTGTTGCCAGGCAGAGAGGCCTTGACAATCCGTTCTTCAGGCCCTCTAACACAGAATAAATGTCGATTAAGCTGTTGCTTCAACCAATCAGATTTTGAGTTGGTGTCAGTAGGGCCCTCTAGCAGGCGTACGGCAACGTCACCGTATTCTGACCCATTGATTGGATAGAAGCCGATATGAGGAACTCTATGAGGCCACTGAATGCACCGCAAATGCTCCGAGCAAAAGATTATCGCGCTTACTACGGCCAACTTCATGGCAGGATTCTGGACAATATTATTTGCCAGACACAGACCAGATTTCAAGACCACAAAAACCTGATGTTTGTCACGCTCCTCGAACCCCAGAAGTTTCGGGAATACAAGAAAAATTTCCCGCATGCAGCCTTCTCCAGTTTAACACAAGAGCCACGCAGCAGTTTTTGATCTGTCTTGGCTAAAAACAGAATTAACTGTAATGTATGCCATGTATGATTTTGCAGGAAAATCTCCCACTGATCTCCTTGACTTCCGTCATCAGAAATTTCTGAATGAGAGCATGGGACAGCTGTACACAATGGTATATTTGACGGTGACCATTCCCGTGTACACTGCTTCTGTCGAGTGGACATTTTCAGCCATAAGGCGAATTAAAACTTATGCCAGAAATACGAAACGGCAGGTTCGACTTTCAGCATTAGCTTCGATGGCGATAGAAAGGGACTTTTTGATGGAACTGAAGCGCACGGATAATCCGTACGACAGAGTAATTGAACTGTTTTTGAGGAAAGAGAGGAGGATGGATTTTGTTTACAAATAATCCGAAGTTTTGGTGAGTAAAATGTTGCGATTTTCTTAAATAATATTGCAAGTTTATGAGTTATTATTGATGTTTTTTATGTCTGTCGCGGCTGTAGCTGCAGTAGAAAGGAACTTGTTCACCCCTGGTTTGTCTATTCAATAAAGGCATTTATTGTGGCTACAGGAGTTATCTATCTGCGATGCAGCGGCTCTTTATACTGTATTTCTGCATATTAAGATGGTTTTAATAACCATAAATTAGTTTTTGAGGGGCGGGTTGATTCAGATGGAGCACTACTGAAGGCCTAGGTGTGAAATGCACGGTTCGCCACTGGACCAGATGATAAGTAAATTTGATGAACATTACAACCCGAAAATAAATGACACTGTAGAGAGGTTCAGATTATACTTCTCCCAGTGTGTCTCTCTAAATCCTCCATGCGGGAACATTATCATAAGGCTTAACAATCTTATTGCATAGTGAACACTTCGATGAATGAAACCTGTTATCTTTACAACGGTTGACAAACACGGAATGTAACTTCAAAACAACACATCCTCCAAATACGAACCTGATTGAAAGAAATAATGATAATCAAATCCTTGATGACAGCAACACTCATAACAGTGACAAAACATTCACATTGACAATCAGATTATGTTATTTTTAAAATGTTTCCTTTTCTTTTTCATAACTTCTTTAACACACTACTTCTCCGCTGCGAAGTGTGGGTATTTTGCTAGTCTTATATATAAACGTCTACATGTAGAATTGTGTCTGTCTGGCTGTCAGAAGTGCGAGGCTATAGCAGTGAAGCTCAAAGAGCCCGCAAGGCCATCCCAAGTTAACAAGTCGGAAACAAACACACTTACCCGCTGATAAGATAAGGGAGGGTGAGCACGTCCGTAAAATGAAACCGCCGACTCTGCATTTCAATTTTGTTTCTGACGATTTCAATAGTTTCTACGTGCCCGGACTTTTTACAACACGAGCTAGTACTGTATAAAGAATAGAGTTTCAGATGTTAAATATTCTGTTCTAGCCTCAATAAAACACCATGGTCACCACTATTTCCACTCCACCTAATTAAGGGTTTTATCATTCATCAAGTTTCTGAGATACTAAATGGTGGTTGAAGTTTTAAATTGAAAAGGTGCTACTCAGATCTGAGAGTAGGTGTTCATGTAAAAGAAAGACACATTGACACAAACAATTGGTGAAGTTGGCTAATTAATTATGCATGCGCAGTTGCCAGATCAGCACATCCACCACCCAATAGCAGCTCCTGGTGGTGATTAGCACAATGCCTACACAATTTGTATAAATAGTGTGAGGAAAGGGAGAAGAGGTGAAGAATGAAAGATAAAGCACAGGGCATCACAGTCTCAAACATACTGTTACTGTAAATTATTCATTATACCTGACATCTAGAAGTTCTGGTATTTAGGAGAAAAAACAAAAGCTTTTTTCACTGTGTCCTTTCAAATTTAGCAGAAGCTGAGAGTGATGACGAAGTAAGCAATGCTGATAGTGATGACGAAGCAAGCAACAGTGGTGATGACCTTAAGAAAAAACGTAAACGTTTTGGTCGGGTGTTTGACTCGGACTCTGACTCTGACACTCCTGCCATTGGCAAACACTCACTACGATCTTCTGCGGTGAAATGTTCCACCTCCAAACGTTCAGGTGAGTGGAGTGAAATTTTCCACCTATTACTACCAGGTCATGTTCAAGTCCTATCTTGTCGGCCATTATACAATATTTTAGGTAGAAACCTATACCCGAAGTGATGCAGGAAATAAAAACATATTACTAGTGACTTCCTGATATCACAGCAGGAATACTGTGAGGTATAAACCAGAGACTGGACCATCTGCTTAATGATTTGAAGTCCAGTGATTGCCCTGCGTTGCCAAATTTTTTAACCTCTGAATACAACTTCACATTACTTTAGTTAAGCTGATCCAGTGTAAGAAGTTGCAGCATAGAAAAGCCATTTAGCTTCTTTCGCCCCCTGCTACTTTAATATAATGTTCAGAAGATTCTGACTGGACTAGCACTTTGTGATTGATTAAACAGATATCATGATCAAATATGAATATAAATTTGATATAAATTTATATAAATTTATATATATAAATATATATAAATTTTTTATATATTATATATATAAATTTATTTATATAAATATAAATGAATATGAATTTATATATGAATATATAAATATACAGTCGATTCAGTATGAGTTTGTACATAAGCAGATTAGATGAGACTGAAATCCCGTTATAACAATGGAGACACGAAAACTCAATTTTGACTGTAGACTGTATCGTTTCAAGATGCAGTACACCTCTCCACAAGGTAAGTTACTTTAGAAGTGAGGGCAGTTGTGGTAAAGTGAGTTCCACTGCTGTTTAGCAGTTTTTAAATAAACTAGGAGGCTCTGCCCCCTGCTTGCTTCACTCACCCACCCTGGGTTTGGTTTACCGGATATACAATTAAAAGAGATTGTTATTTTCATGGGAATTGTTACATATGCATTATTTTCACTTTTACTTTAAAACTTTTGTAAAAACAATACTTGTCTTTTATTTCCGGCCCCGGGCGTGGTTAAATCTCTTTCTCACAGGACGTATAATGCTGTTCGCGTTGTGAAGGGGGTGTGGCTGAACGCACACTAAGGAGATGCAGTCGGATCATCTGCTGTCTTTCTGCTGCTGGCAAGCTGCATATTCTGCTGGTCACACTGCACGTTGTTCATTTCAAAGCCTGTACAGCAGCTGTCCTTTTGCCACTTCATGTCTCTGCCGCTCATGTTGTGAAGGGGGTGTGGCTAAACACACTCTATGGAGATGCCGTCGGATCATCTGCTGGCTTGCTGCTGCTGGCAAGTTGCCTGTTCTGCTTGTCTTGCTGCCCGATCATTTCAAAGCCTGTACAGCAGCTGTCC
>JANRMT010049829.1:24315087-24334457 GCA_026402145.1 Polypterus bichir lapradei | reverse complement strand
ACTGGGCCTAGTTCATCAATTATTTAATGGACAGATAGTGCTGGGCTCCACTTTTGTTAATCAATTTTCCAGTCTGTTTAAACAAATCTGTGTGTTTACATGTATTCCTTATGTAATTAGAGTTTTACATCTACCTGTGAACATGTCACTCAGTGAATCTCTTGTACATCAACCATTCATTTTCTGATTACACATTTTCACTTACAGGTCCTTGGGTGAAGTATAAATTTGATAAAAAAAATTCTCTTGTATAGTGTTCATTGTTAAATTGTTCTGGTATTGAGAATGTATGAAAAACTTAAAATACATTCACATTTTTTTTCTCAAGCTGGCTAAAGCTATTTTACTTTTATAATTCTTCTATTAATAAAATTCTTTGATATTCTTTTTCAGGAAAACATACCTCTATTTAGGGAATGAAGGCTGTCGGGTTATTTGGATCATATTCCACAAGATATGGCTATCTATGCTGTTGGTCAACATCTCTACTTCTTCAAGAAAATTACTAATTTTTGGATATTTCTGGATATCCCTGTGACAGTCCAGTTTGACTCCTCACTCCAAGGTTGTTTCTGGGAGCCACTTGAACCCACAACTGTTTTTAGCAAACCCAAGGATGAGCCAGGCAAATGAGGACACACACAGTCAGCAAGAGGCGGTACAAAGCATTTTGGTACCTTTATTTACAATAGTGTCTACAAAACTTGACATCTCCTCTACTTACCCCAGTTGGTATCCTGCAACTAGAGCAGACGTTCTTTCAACAGACAGAGCAAACCTTTTATCTGGGTCTGGGTCCCTGCTGCCATCACAGGCTCCGGCACCGAGCCTCACGTCTCCAACTCCCACTGCCACTCCTTGGTCTTACAAAGGAGCCATCTACCAAAAGATGTTCAGCTGAAGTGAACCTCTTCACCCCCTCGAGTGTTGGCTCTCTGCTTCCTCGTTACTGCATGCTGGCATCTCCCAACCCGGCTGTCTCTGACATACTTTTGTTTAACCTTGGTTGGCCAGTCTTTCTTTCTTTCTTTCTTTCTTTCTTTCTTTCTTTCTTTCTTTCTTTCTTTCTTTCTTTCTTTCTTTCTTGCTTGCTTGCTTGCTTGCTTGCTTGCTTCTCCCCCAGATTTCCCCGGCAGGCTCCATTTATAGAACTAATTGGGTGCATGGTGTAAATGAAGCACTTGACTCACCCGTTCACATTTGCATGTAAATGCCTGATCAGCCAAGCACACCAATCAACCTTGGAATGGAACCTGCCTGGAGTCAGTATGTTCTACAGTAGACTGGCCGATTATTTATTTACAATTTGAAATGTCACAAACCTCTCATCACAATCCCATATTAAAAAGTTAGGCCACATATGGTAGAGCGCAATTAATGCCTAAACAAGCACATAAGCCAGAGTGGGCATTGATCACACAACCTGAGCAGAATCGGATCTTGAAGTAGCAAATACAGGAAAGGTGAAGAAGAATCCAGTCCTGTAGTAAAAGAAGAGACTCAGACAACACACTTGACACAAGAAAACATCAGAACTCCCAGCCTGGCCACTATCGGGACATCTCACGTTCACTTCAGTCTTCAGAAACAGCAGCTCATTTTTCTTCTACCATCTGAACAACATCTATGCAAATTTGTATCAATGTGAATTTTCATAAAGCAGCATTTCTAAAGAGTAAAGCATTGTGTGTATTTCCATGGCCTATTTGTTTTCTAGTTTAATTATGAAGTAGTGAATATGTTAGGCAGAATATATCTTGAGTAAAAGTAGCCTTTTGTGTTTGAAAATGAAATGAAGTAAAAGTGAAAGTAGACAGAAAATGTTATTCAAGCAAATTAGAATCATTCTCAAAACATAATATCTGTAAGTACAGTCCAGAACTGGACAAAACAGGATATGTGAAAGATCAAAGTTTAGAATCCGACGAAATGGTTGGAATACCAAAAGGTTTTAAAGGGAATGCACTTGCAAAACGTTTTTAATTCATATCCATAAACTTGGGCACAGGACACACTGTGCTGGCTTATAATAACATCATATTGATGTTGATGTACTTCAACACCACTTCCAAAGGAATGGGCACCGGGTCAAGCCCCCTAGCAATAGCAATGCCACTGAATACACAAAATGGCGGTGCCCACTAGGAAAACATGGCATTACAGAAATTACAAAATGTGAACCTGAAGAGCACAGTGAAAGTGAAATTGTAAATTCTATGAAATTTAGAAACTCACCAAGACAAATTTATTAAACCATAGGAAAATGACTGTGCCTCCTATTTATTTCTTCATTATTAACACTAATAGGGTGCAAGGCAGGAACAAACCCTGGACTAGGCGCCAGTCCATTGCAGGAAGAATACACTCACACACACCCACTAAACACACACTAGAGCCGATTTAGTGTTGTCAGCTAACCTAACCTGCACGCCTTCAGACAGTCTGAGGAAACTGGAGCACCTGAGAGAACCCATGTAGACGCAAGAAGAACATGAAACTCCCCACAGGGAGGTCTCAGGACATGAACCCTGGTCACTTTACTCCTTTCAGCATTGCCATTGTGCTACCCTAGTATTATATATAGTTATTGTAATAACAGTACCTTAATTCCACATAAATGAGCCACTAAGCTTTCAAAGCTAAGATAATCAATTCTCTAATAATTGGAAAGATATGTTTTCATGGTTTTCTCCTTTCTAAGAATCTGTGGATATGAAACTTTCTTATACATATAACTCTGCCAAGAATTATATAGTATATAAAGAGCCATACATGGAATTTCTCAGGTGTAATATGTTTTTTAATTCAACTACTTAGCCATTGTTTGTTGTCCTCCCACTTAGTGTATTCTTAGAGGCTGACAGAGTTTTGAAACAGGCCACATACCTGACTCAAAATCATGGTCTTCTCTTCAAGGCCAGATAATGAGAGAGAGAGAAAAAGGCAAGATGACCAACTTTATACCATTCTTACAAGCCAGTAAGTTGTTGTGGTACAAAATGGCCTCCAATTCAAAACCAATCATAAACAGCCATGCTTCAGGTCAATACAGTTAGTTTGCTAGTCCCTTCCTGGGTCATTTACCAATGAAAGCACTCAGGTACAACTTGTCCCCCAGTTTCTTTGTTTAGGCAGTTTATGGCCTTCCTGCAATGGATGACTTATAGGCTCATGTACAGCCACCCTTGCCAAGCTGGTTTGAAAAAACATTCCATCCTCCCCACCATAAATGTCATATTCTGAGTCAATCCCAAAGACAGTAAAGCAAAACCTGCTTCATGTAACACAATCTAATATTACATTAGCTGTGTCTAGCTACAAATAAAGACATACAAAACATTTATCAATGTACTGTATGCTAGATATCACTCTACCACAGTCAGATCGACAGATAGATCTTTGCCTTTTGATACAGAAGTATTTATTTTGCTCAACTGTGCCAGTCCCAGAAATGAACTGATAGCAATTTTTACTGGTTAAAGAATGTGATATCCAAAAAATCAATCTGATTTTTATTGATATTAGTATATACTTCCATCTATGACACAAAATCTGTTCAGTTTGATATCTAAATCTCTTCAGTAAATGAGTCTCCATTCTATTCAATTAAATTACATTTTAAATGTATGCTCTCATTTTTTAGTCCAAATTGTCCATGTAAGCTAGAAATCGGTAGAAATACTCAGGTAGATAAAAGTCATACCCATTTAATCTTGTTACAAGTCACACAGGCAAAATCAAATGCAAGGCAAAAATGGGGTGTGCAAAAAAGAGAATACAGGAATTTGAAAAGAACTATGAGTGTGAAAATCATTTTAATAGGGCAGGACCATGATGCAGTGGTTAGCACTATGGCCTAAACATGGCATGATACTTTTAAATAAAAACATTAATCTGTCATTGCAACTCCAGATTGTGCAAGTTGGCTTAACTTATATATGTAAAGTTCTACTTTCTAGCCTGACTTAAACTAAGTGAATCTCCTTTAAGGTGAGTCGATATATTAAGATATGCACAAGGGATGTTCAAAAAGTTTCCACACTTTTTTTTTAACTCTGTTTATTAAAAATTTTAAAAACAAATTACATCACTTTTCTACATAGTCACCTTTGTTTGCAACGCAATTTTCCCAGTGTCATACCAACTTTTTAATGCCCAATTACTATTCCTCCCTCCTTCACCATTTCCAACGAAAATATAAACTTTTTAAATGTCCCTCATATTTATTATTATTACTAGCAAAATACCCGCGCTTTGCAGTGGAGAAGTAGTGTGTTAAAGAAGTTATGAAAAAGAAAAGGAAACATTTTAAAAATAACATAACATGATTGTCAATGTAATTGTCGTAGGCTTATTTTAGTATTTAGAGTGAATTTGATGATTGTAACGAAATGTCAGGAGTCACCAGCAGGAACATGTGAAGCAAGGCCAACAATAACATGCTTGAAGCGGTGGAGTAAAGAAGAAGGGAGCAGTGAGCACGACGAACAGCTGAGGAAAGTAAGGAAGTGAGTTAGTAGGCACATGAGCACGTGATGTCATTAATGTGTATAGGCAGGGAGCCAAACATGTGGTCTGTGCGTGGGGGACCGAGGGGGAGGAGGGGCCCTTGTGCATCTCTGTCGTGAAATAAATCGTCTGTTAATGGAAATAAGGAATGAAACCACCAAAAGGAGAGGTCAGTTCTGAAAGTTCCTTACAGCATAATGGTGAGAACCGCCAAAAAGAAGTGTTATTTTCGAAAGTTTGTTACGGGGCACGGCACGAAATGAAACATACTTAACGTTTGTAAGTACAGTGTAAAGGATGAGCATGGGAAATTTCAGCTTCCCACCTAAATGGAAAATGGGAGAATTAGTGATGAGTCAGTGAAGGCTTTGCCTTTTATATGTATAGATTCACATCTATCCTCTTTACTGTTCACACAATCAACCCTAACAAAATAACAATCCGGGCAAACCAGACCACCATATGCTTAACAATTTTTTTCAGCTTCTCCTGAGGAATTCCCAGATGTAGTCCATCCCACACAATCCAGGTTTGCCCCTCATTCTTCTTCCAGTGGCCTTGCCCTGTGAGAGGTTTCTAGGCACATACTTACCCAAGCCATCTAAAATAGTTCATCTCAAATCGAAGAACGAACAGTTCTGTCCCGAAGTCCTCTCACATTACTGACCTCCTTACCCTATAAGAGAGAGTGGCCCAATAACTTTGGGTGGGAACATAATTGTTTCCCATTTGTACTTGCAATCTCATTTTTTAGCTTGCTACCAAAGCCTTGAGAACAAAGGTATGGATGAAAATGAAGACAGACCCACCAGTCTAGTACAATGTCTGCACAACTGCTACCATAGCACCAATGTGTTTGTCAATCTCACAATATCCTCTTCTCTAACTCATGAACAAGACCTCAAGGTACTCTTCCACTTGGAGCAGGGTATCTTCTTTTACCTGCAGACACAGCCAAATGGAATCCACATTACTTCTTCTGAGTCTGAGGTTCAGCTCTATGAGAGCATCTCCATTCCAGGGTCTCAGCTCACACTTTTCAAGGGAGGCTGAAAAGCTTGATAACTGACACACACACTCTTGCTTCTTTTTTGGAGAAAGGAGACCATCCCAGTCTGGTAGTTCTGAGAATCTGATTCTGCCTTCCACACAAGACTGAAGAGGTATGGTAGCAAAATACCCACAGAGCTTTTAACATGCAGTCAGATTTCATCTACCGTGTGGTAGTTTTTTATAACAGATTATCAGCCTTTTGTTAAATGTTGATATTAAAGGACTTTTGGGTCTCAGTAACTAAGGGCTGGACTGTCTAAAGGGATTTTGTTTGATATCAGTTATCATGATTATGCTACTTTTGTATTAATAAATGTACTTTGTTTTAACCTGAAATAATGCCAAGAAGTTATTTGAAGAATCGCTCGCTGGAGAGATCAGCTTGATAAAGCAGGAGCACCAGGTACCTGTCCTTTAGGACTGTTTGTGTCAATCATGATTCACAGGGAGGAAGGTGTATTTGAATTGAAGGAGTTCTCAGGAAAAAAATCTAAAAATATTTTTGCAGTTGATTATATGAGAGACTCCTACAAAGATACTAAGGCACTAAAGCGGAAGAATTGCTTACTGAATCTTTACATTAAACAAACTCCACCTATTATTGTACCCTGAGGCACAAAGCAAAACTTTAAATAAGTGAAGACAATACCTCTGGATCAGAGAAAAAGCTGATTGGATACAACGTTCCAGAAAAACAGTCGACTAAATAAAAGAGAGATCATCATAACAGTTTTAATGTTCAATTTATAACTTCATGCTAGTAATAAATAAAACAAAGTAAGAAATTTCCTAGCTGATACCTGCTGAACACTGCTTGCTAAACACACATCAGAAAAATGAAGAAATGTAAGTTACTGCTAAAAGAAATACATATGTTTTGTCTATTTTTAAATTTTTTTTTATCTTCCTTGCTCTGGGTTTTAAATATGTACACCTTACTTTGATGGGTGCTTAATTTAGCACTTCAGAAGTGTAACTGGGTGATATGTGATATGAAATTCTGGTAGACGCTGCATAGAGTGTGTGACTGAAAACCTACCTCTAAATAACAGAGATAATGAATGCTCAAAGAAATTGTGGAGAAAAATTAATGTATTAAGTACGATATACAAAACATCATATTTGAATGTCATATTTGTTCCAGTTGTAACAGAAATTGTCATAGTGTGTACTGTTATAAAGATGTTAGAAAAGAAGTTATGGCTCAGTGTCTTGCAAGAAAAAGTTAGTTGTTTCACTTGGTGGATTGTTTTTAAGTTATTATTAATAGATTGTATGCAAATAGACATGCGTAGAATTTGTCATGTTAAACATTTATGCTTTAATTTAACTAGTTAACCAGTCGTTAAGTAGTTTATGGTCCTACGCTACTCTATAGAGTCCTCCACAGGCATTAGGCTTCATGTGCTCCAGCTGTTTCTTGGCAGAATTATATGTGCAAAATAAAATATTATCTTCATATCCACTGCTTATTAGAAAGTAGAGAAATGTGTAAAAAGTGTTTTCCATGGTTAGAGAACTGCTTAGCTTTGCTCCAGAAGCTTAGAGGCTCATTAATGTAGTATTAAGCTACTGTTATTACAGCAGATTCTGCATATGTAAAGTTAGCATTAGTGCTAATAATAAAGACATACATACTAATATCAGATGGCACATTTGGTTGCCATGAATGGAAGCTTTTTGTGAATTTTTCTAATTGTAATAAATCTTTCTTGTTGACTGGTTGAATTTTTTTCTGAGTTTCTGAATCTTGGAGAATTTACTTTCACTTTCCTTTTTTCACTATCCTCTTATTCTTGTGTTTAGTATTTTATTGTTGTGTTTTGTGCATCCTATGAAATTTTTTTTTATAGACTCCATGACGCATCAGCCATCATTAGGCAGCATGGCCTCAGAAGTCACTTTGTTGGGGGTGGGGGCTGATTTTTTTTTCGATCCTATTTTTGTAAAACTTGATTCATTTGTATGGAATGTTTTGTGATTTCAATAAAATCAAAAAAAAAAAAAGAAGTCACTTTGCAAGACATTATGTTAGCTGATAATCACATGTGTATCTGTGTCTGCATCAGGAACTTTTCTTTTGATCTCTTGCACAGACTGTAGACTTTGACTTTATGATCATGTACTGCGCTTAATTATGTTAGTTTGGTTCCCCAGTTTGATGTCTTGCTGGTTCTCTTGACTTGTTTTCTTCTTCTAATCTCTTCCAGTGCTCAGTGTTGTTATCTACTCATTCTGTGGCAGGACGCTGACTGGTAAGTGCTACTGTCAGTCAGTCAGTCATTCTCCAACCCGCTATATCATAACTCAGGGTCAAGGGGGTCTGCTAGGGCCAATCCCAGCCAGTACAGGGCAAAGGCAGATACAAACCTCGGGCAGGGCGCCAGCCCACTGCAGGACACACGCACACACACACCAAGCACACACTAGAGACAATTTAGGATCGCCAATCCACCTAACCTGCATGTCTTTGGACTGTGAGAGGAAACCCACGGGGAGAACCTGGGAAACGAACCCAAGTCTCCTTACTGCGAGGCAGTAGTGCTACCACTGTGCCACCGTGCCGCCCTGCCACTGTCAGTGTATTCAACACATTTTTATATAATTCTTCATGACCATTATTTGTGTGTGACACTGTGGTGAAGGCTCTGGATGTTGTTGAGCTGACCTGTCCTCTTCACCAATGTGTGGAGATCAAAGACATTACCTCTGGACAGGCAAAATAGGGCTTGGGCCCAGGAAGGCCTAAGTCAGGGTTCTGGAAAGGAGGATTCAGCTGTTGATCGAGCCTGATATCAGGAGGAACAAGGCACATTTTGTCCCATATGTGGAGCACTGGACTAGCTAATTTACCCTCACATGAATACTGGAGGGTTTGTGGAAGTATGCCGAACCAGTCTATGTGCTTTCTGTGAGATTGGAAAAGACTTATGACTGTCTCCTTCAGGGTGTGTTGGAATATGGGGTAACAGACCAGCTGTGGCATGCTTTTCGGTTCCTGTACCACAGCAGCAAAATCTTGGTTTGCATTGCTGGCAATAAGTCAGACTCTTTTTTGGTGGGTGTGAGACTCCACCAGTGCTGTCCTTTATCAATGATTCTGTTCATAATTTTTATGGACAGAATTTCTAGGTGCAGCCAAGGAGTGAAAGGTGTCCAGTTCAGTGGCCACAGGATGGTATCTCTGCTTGTGGACCTGTTGGCTTCATCAGGTTCTTACCTAAGACCTGCAATGGAGTGGTTTGCAGCTGTATGTGAAGCAGCTGGGGTGAGGATCAGCACCTTCAAGTCTAACATTATGGTTTTAAGATGGGAAAGGTCAGGGTGCCCTTTCCGGGTTGGGGATAGGGTGCTGCCTACAGAGGTGGAGTTTAAGTATCTCCTGATCTTGTTGATGATTGAAAGAAGAATGAAGCAGGAGATCTACAGGATGATCTGAGGTGATTTGGGCATTTGATTAGGGTGGGAGGAGACCTTGGGGTACCCTCAGGACATGCTGGAGAGATTATATCTTTCGACTGGATTGGGAACACTCAGAGAAGGTAGAGGAGGTGGCAGGGAAAGGGGATGTCTGGACATCATTGCTTAGACTGCGGCCCCCACAACACAGACCTGGATAAGCAGCAGAAAATAGATGGATAGATGGAATGTAGTGAAATGGTTAATACCGATGCTTTAGTGTTCTACGGGAGTGGGTTCAAATCCTGACCCAGCATTAGTCCATGTGGATATCATGCTCACCGTGTCTACACTGTGTTTCTCACTTTCCTTGAATATGTATAAGACATGTACATTCACCTGATTGGTGCGCTCTAAAGTAAACTGGCACCTGCACTCTACAATATAATAGCAGATTGGGAAACTGGATGTATTATGATAATAAAAAATAAATATGGTTTTTGAAATGATAACATAAATAAGGTGTACTATTTTTAGTGTAGACATTACAAAGTTGTTATTAGTCTCCATAATTCTCACAGTTCCACTCAAAAGTTAACTATATTTAAATTGATTGCATTCTAAAGATAAATTTACCTTAATTATTCTAACCATCACTAGTTATATTTTTTCATTTCAATTCATTGTTCTGGATGTACTGGCGCAACTGGACACCAGTTCATTGTATACACACTGAAACTAACCCCCAAACTCACTTCCACTGTACTCTCTAGGCTTGACAATGCTACTTCTGCTGTCTCTACTATTTTAGACTTGATAATGTCTGGGTTGAAAAAAATGAGATTTTTACAGTTTGTTAAATAAGACTTGTAATTTTGAATGTGTGAAGAATATAGGATTATTTGGATAAAATGCAGCTTTTAAATGGAAACATTGTGTAAACAGGATTAACAAGCTCATAAGGGAAATTAAACATTTTTAGTTAAGTATTGAAACAGGAGTTTAACAGGCCAGTGACTTTTTTGGGCAGAAGATTTGGTCAGCGAGCACATGTCAACAAGAATAAGTACATGTTTTTAAAAAGGAATAGGACATTGGGAAGTATACAAATTAAAGAGCAAATACTAAAACAGTCTTATAACTGTTAAATTGTACAAGATTTAAGCTCAGATAAATTAACCAGCTACGGTGGGTTGGCACCCTGCCCGGGGTTTGTTTCCTGCCTTGAACCCTGTGTTGGTTGGGATTGGCTCCAGCAGACCCCCGTGACCCTGTAGTTAGGATATAGCGGGTTGGATAGTGGATGGATGGATGTCATTCGTGACAGAAGTAAATTGTCGGGATTTCTATTTGGCAATAATTGCTATAACACAAATCCAATGTCACCCAGTCTTACAATTTACAGAAAACTAGTTTAGAATTTGAGTTGTTTAGGCTTACCCTGCATTAAACTATTCAGTTTCCAGTTTCATAACAATTAAAGAATAAAGTTCATAGGGAGCATTTTTTAATATTTAACACGGTGTATTAAAATCCAAAAAACCAAACCAAAGAGTCAAATGTTCAAAAACTGTATATCATTCATTTTCATATTGGTCCTCATAATGTGACTGGTGTCATTGATTTTAATGTTATATACAACTGACTACAGTGCATATATTATGTTTCTGGGACGTTCCACAAATTTAAACTACTGGCCTGTATTGTTTTATAAAGCACTAACTGTTGTACCCATCTAAGATCAGCTGAAATTCAAGTAATCCGTGTAGACCTCAGTGAACCATCTATGAGAATGTATTTTTTAATGCATGTAGTAATACAATACATTGCATTTTTCATTCCAACAGATGGCACATCACAAACATACCACAGCTCTACGAATCACATACCAAATGGCACATAACAGAGGCAGACACTCTGATACACAAACACTTGTCCTTTTATTAAGTTGTTAAATACACCAAAGAACTTTAGCACTTCCTACAGTTTTGGCTATTAATAGTATAAATCTAAGGAATATATGTAAGATAATTCATTTTATCTTTTGACTCAAAAAGTAAACCTTCTTGTTGGCTTTAGGTCATTGTCATTAAAACCATTTTCTCTTTATAATTTTCAAGGCTTAAAAAATGTAACTGCTAATCAGCTGGTGGACTTTTTTCATGAGAATAAAACGGAGATCTCACTGATTGATAATCCTCACATACTGCTACACCGGTTAAGAGCTAAAGACTTAATCCCAAAACACAAATTTCAGGTCAGGCTACTTCTATAAGTTACCCAGTTGATTGTTTCTGGCAAAATGTGAATTTAATAAAAGACTTGAAAAACATCACAATGAATGTTCTTTTTTATCAGAGTATAACTGATATAAGAGATGCAACAGAGAAAAGTACAGCTTTTTATGAGTACTTACAATGGTTTGAAAATGAAACAATAAAGAAGAGCCATCTCTTCTTAGAAGTAATATTCAAAGATGATATCATTCGGCGTTACCCAACATTAAGACAACTTAAGGACAAAATTTTGAAAGTTACTTTGATTTTTTTACATACATATATTTTGTTGTAGAGTTTGTTTATAAATTTTATCTATTGTTATCTTGATTTTAAGTTATTTCTAAACACAACAGAGGAATCACAGTGGTCTCTAAAAGACAACCCCTACTGTTTCAGTCAGAACCTACATGCAGTGTATTTAACACGGGGTGAAGACTCTGGGGTGATGATGCACGTCATATTAGTTTTGGCAGAAACACAGCACAGGCAAAAGTCTTGTTACTATGCAAGATTCTGGTGGACTGGGAGGCCAATGGTAATGGGACCCAACTCTCTTTGTAAGGAAAGAGATAAGCCAGTGAAAGCTGCATTTAGGAAAACAGAGATGGCTTGTCAGAGGTGATTCCAGAAATGTGGTTAGACTTTTAACAGCTCTGGTCTTAGATTGCTTTGAATGTTGGAAGGACAGTGAGACAAGAGAAGTACGTCTCCAGCACATTCATTAAAAGTTGCCGCACTACTTCTAAAACCAAAAGGATGTACCTGGATGTGCAAAGAATTTTGTTTTAATTTTATTGCCACTGTATACAGACACCCTAAGCCTTTAAATAATTATTTCATAATTACTCCCTTGAAACACTAGTGGTCAGTCAGAAAGGAGTGATTTCTGGGAGATTATGAATCACTTGCAGGTATTGGGGAGGAACTGCAGATTTTCAACAGACATGGGATGTCTTCTGTGCATCATTCATACAGATTACTTGATTTATAATTGGGGAAGCAAATGAACATTCTGGAGGGGCAATGCCAACCCCAGCATTGGGTTTACACCCACTTGAATAGCAGGTGCTCCATGAATGGGAGAAAGAGAGGACAGAATTGAGAAATAGAGAGAGAAACAGGAGGTGAAAGGAGTTCTCTGTGAGCTTTTGGAAGTAACAAAGTGGGCAACCATCCTACCTGGTTAGAGAGATCACAAAAAAGTTACTGGTGAACCACTCTACATGTATAGTAGTGACAGAGGGAGAAGTAAAGAAGACAGCATGTGCTGAAAAATCTCTGAGAGGCCCAATCACTGCAAGCACCTGACTACATTAAAAGCCTTTGCACTATAAAAGAAAAAATCAGCCTTCATCAAAGAAACAAGAGATCAAAAATTTAAAAAAGCTCAAAAATAAGAAAAAAAATAAGTGTAAATGAAATAATTGCTTCAAATATTTAAGTAACTTTAAATATCAAAATAACAGTCTAATTTCTCTAAAAAGATCAACACTGTTTTGACAGTGTCCCTAAAGTGACTGCCCAGATCACATGACCATGACCCCAACATCACACATCAGTCAGTGTAACCTCAAAGTATTTGACCATGTCCAGTGAAGTCAAGCTGTAATGGTCATCTTGTGACCATGAAAAACAGCAAACAAAGCAAAAAACACAACACAGCCTGAAAAATGCTAACAAACTGTTGACGTGCCTGACAATGTGGGGGGCCATTACAAAATCCCTACCATTGGCAAGTGGGTTTGAGTGACATGTTTGGGAAAGCCGGTCAATCCATTAGGCAACATAGGGGGTCGTCTAGGGCGCCATCATCTGAAAGGCATCATTTATGAAAGCAAACATGCAAATTCTCTGGACAGTGAGGGGGACTCTGTTGATACTGTGTGCATGTTGTTACCCACTGGACACCATTTGTGAAAGCAGAAGTTTGTGCACGTCTGTACACCAAGGGCTGCACACTCCTAAAAGTTCACATCATATACACAAAGGGGCACCATTTGTGCCCCAGGATCATTGAGGATTTAATAATATCTACCACCTGCTAGAGACGAGGCCGACATCCATCCATTCCACCTAGGCATCCATTTGGGCTTCAACCGGCACTGAGGTTTGGACTCTAATGAAGTCTAAACTATAAGTTCAATATTGTTTTTTAGTGGAAATGACACACTCTAGTGGCAGCACAAGCATTGTCATGAGCAAACATTATAGTAAAAGTCTTTGGCACCTCACACAGTACTATGTTTTCATTAAGAAGCATGAACATTAGCATCCATGTTGTCATTTGTGCCACACTAACCCAACATCTTCAACCCTTGAAAACAGAGACTTTTGAAAATGTATACTTCTGAAAAAGTAGCCATTACTGCCACTGACTGAACTGGAGTGGGAAGAGAAAAGTATCCTA
This sequence comes from Polypterus bichir lapradei, assembly GCA_026402145.1. Taxonomy (NCBI): domain Eukaryota; kingdom Metazoa; phylum Chordata; class Cladistia; order Polypteriformes; family Polypteridae; genus Polypterus; species Polypterus bichir. Next base: position 24,320,810 of record JANRMT010049829.1, on the reverse strand, counting down.
TAACTTTATACTTATAATCTTAAATGATATAAAACAAACCTAGTAATTTTAAAAATACACAGACTATCTGATGTCTTTGCCCCTCTTCTAACGGAGTATTCATTGTGATTCTATGCTGTCCCATCAACTCCATCATCTCCATTTCATATGCTTTACATTTTAGTAGTATGTTATCTACTGTTTCCTGATGACAACAATGTCTGCATGTCCCAGAATGATGTTTTCCAATTTTAAATAAAGTATAATTTAGTCCTGTATGACCAGTCCTTAGCCTTGACATTATAACCTCCTCCCTCCTATTTCTTTCTCTCATCCAATTAAATGTAACCTTCTTCTGAATGCCATAGAGATGCCTTCCTTTAATTTCTTTATCCCTCTTTTCTTGCCAGATTGAACATATAGCTTGTTTGATTAAAACACGTGCCTCCCCTTACCTTCTGCATTATTTAAATCACTATTTTGTTTTTTCAATGATTATTTGGCCAGGTTGTCTACAGTTTCATTTACTTCTACCCCAATATGTGTTGAAGTCCACAAGAACCACACCACAATTCCCATCTTCTTCAGATGTAACAAACTCTTTCTAATTTCTGGCATTGAATCTAGGCTGTTCAATACAGATAATGAACTTGAGCAAAAAACAACTCTTTCAGGTTGTACATCCGCCACCTACCACTGTCAACAATACTCACTCTGACTCCAAACAACAACAACAACAACATTTATTTATATAGCACATTTTCATTCAAACAGTAGCTCAAAGTGCTTCAAAGCATCATGCCAGAGCTCTCCTACTGCTTTGACCTAAATAGTCAGAGAGACGGCTCAGGCATGGTGGCTTTTAAATTCATTACCTAGTTCTTCTGGCTATTCACTTTCATAGCAATGAACTGAGACCACTGGTTGTTTTCACTTGTTATTTATTTATTTATTTTTATTTTATTTACTTTTTTTATTGACTTTTGCCACACCAAAGAGTCTGTATGTCCAGTCACTGTTCAGGGATTGGATGCACAAGTGGTTCATTCCTGCAGGATGGACTGGTCTTGGAACACAGAGGAACTGTATAAGAAAGTGCAAAGCAGGCTCTTCTTCCTGAGGAGACTGTGTTCCTATAATATGGGAAGGGACACGTTTCACATCTTCTACTACAACTCTGTGATGACCAGTGTGGTTTTCTATGCTGTGGTGTGCTGGACTGGTAGCATCAACTTCAAGAGAGGCCCACCAAATCAACAAGCTACTTAAAAGAGCAGGCTCAATTATGTGCTGTACCCTGGACTCCCTGGAAGTCATAGCAAAGGAGAGAATGAAAACAAATTAAGCATAATTATGAGCAATGATGCACATTCTTTCTCTGTGACACACCAATACTGAGGACTTTTAGCTACTGGGTGTCCTTTATACCAACAGGAATACACCTGCATAGTGTCTCACTAGGACTAGGACTGCCAAGTCAGAACTTTTCTTTCTTTTGAATTTTTCTTGCTTGATAGTAATTCTAGTGTGTATTCAGGTCAAAGTGTGTGTATATTTCTCCCTATTATATAAAAAAATCCTGGGATGACTTTTTGGAAGAGATTTTTTCAAGTCCCACAAAATGAGACGTTTAACATGAGATTTTTTTCAAGTCACGCCCTCCTCTCTACCATATTCAAACACGCACACGGTACACTCTCATCTCTTTTGTGTGAATGTTTTTGTCAGACACAGTTCCTGCTCTCTCAGCTCTTATAAATTTTTACATTATTCTCACTTTAAGTTCCTAATTAAAGAAGACACATAATGTCCAAATCTGAAATTGATGAATTTCATCCCAAAGGGATATCAACAGAAGAAATGAGTACATGGGCAATCCTAGCACCGAGAAATGATGAAGACAAACAAATTTAGAACTGTCAATCGGTTACACAGAAAATTGGTTAAATGCGTATCAATAGATATGCTGAAACAGTTGGTGGTGATCGTGTAGAAGATGAAAACATCAACTTACAATATCATGTAAAATCTCTACAACCGTTAACACTGCCTGGTCTTCCTTCGCACGAATTACGAAAGTAGAATGTATCCAAGAAAGGTAATGTAGGAGTAATGTATACCTCTTCCCTGGATAACATTTGACAACAAAGGAGATCTTGATATGCCATTCGTATTAAAATGTTAACCGTTTTCTGTTAGAATAGCTTTTGTAAACACAATTAACAAATTACAGAGACAAACATACGAAAAAGTCGGTTTGTTTATTAGAGAGAAAGAAATGAAATTCTCTCACAGGCAGTTATACGTTGCGTTGTCACGATGTAAGTCCAAACACAGAATCAAAATTCAATGCAATATTGACAAAAATTTAATTCAAAAAATTGTTTTTACTGAAGTTTTACAGTAAAAGTGTAAGTTTAAAAAATAGTTGTGTGTTAATTTCAAAGCCAAACAGAATGAAATCATATAACACAACGAAAAACTCGAACGCAACGTGAAACATAATATGGTTAATTACAATTTACAATTTAAATTGTATATCTACATCCCCATACATGAGCGGCAGAAGCACAAAGTGTCTAATGCGTAGCACTGGCCCGGGGGTTGACAAGCGAAGTGAGCAGGGGGCAAAGCCCCCGAGTTTTATTAATAATTGTTAACATTTGCCTTTCTTCCTAATTGTATATTTTCTGCACTTGTATGCCAATTTCTAAAATTTCTGAATATACTAACACAGCAAACAATTTTTACAAAAGCTAAAAATACTGTAGCTTTGGCAGATTGCTTGCGTGAGGTGATTAAGATGCTGCCCTTCATAAGAATGTGTTAGTCTCAGTATGTCATCCCCGGGCAGTCTCCATCGTACCTTGGATCAGAGACTGAGAGGAGTGAGACAGAGCTGTGATCTCAGACTCCACACAAAAAGGAACAGGCATGGGCAGTGGAAAGAAAACAGGAGAATGAGGTTGGATGGGTGAGACACGAGTGAAGAATCACTGCACAAAAGCTGTGAGACGGACAAAAGCGGAAATGTGCATACGGACAAAAAAATCCAAATGCATAAATCTGTGCAAACACCAACTTCCACGTTCTTCCGCTCCATAAATCCCAGTCAGCGTGAAAAGTAAAGCACGTGCACGCGCCTGCTGTCCCGCCCCGTCTCCTCCCTAGATTACGCTTCTTTGAATATGCAAATCAATATAAATAGCCCTTGAGCTCAGCGTACTGTGAAAAGACAAAGGAAAAAGCATGGGGGAAAACAGAAGAATTTCAGCGAATAACAAGTGGAGGCAAAGAAAAATGTACTATTTGTTGGTTTAAACAGTGGTATAAACAACAAAAGGAAGTTGATCGAGTGACATAGAATGTCGGAGAAACTCGAAAGCTCAAGTTCACAAAGTCACACAGTACTCGAAATAAAAAAGAATTTGTCAGATATTTAAGTCATCAGGATAAGGCAAGTCGTAGCCCACCGTCTGAGTGTCATATGAAAGCTTATTAGGGTACAGAGAAAAGAAAAAAAAAATACGGACACAGTGAGAAAAAAACTTTAATCTCGAAATTTCCATTTTAATCACATAGTTTATTTTGTCATTAAAATAGAACATCATAAACTTCATCTTTAAATCATTTAATTTGCTAGTTTCTCAAATCCCATTGTAACTAAAGTAGCACGTTAAATGCTTTGTTTTGCATTTGATCTTCTCTGTGTGTGAATCACTACGTGCTTCTTAAACGGACACAGAATCCATTACATTCATGATATTACAGCTCTCTGAATAATTAAAATACTGAGAAGTATACTTTATATAATTTTCATGATGATAGGAGTTAAAGATGTTATTAAACATGGGAACACGGTGGTGTAGTAATAGTGATGAGCTTGCGCCTCGTCCAGAGATTGTTCCTGCCTCCCGCAAGATGCTTGCTGTGCCGTGCGTGACCTTCGGTGAAATAATTTATTGCAGCAGTACTGTCTCTGTCAAACGTACTAACCCCCAATTCTTCTCCTACCTTTTCTTTCTCCAAATACCCAGTCGCCACACAATCAGCTCTGTAATAGACATCTATAAGCTGAGAATGCAGATTCTTCAAAACTTTTAAGGAACATTTATATATCTTCATAATAGATGTTTAATTATTCTATCCATCTTTCCTTCCAGTGTCGCGCCAGCTCCAACAAGAATACAGCGTGAGGCAGGAACAATCCGTGAACGGGGTGCCAGATCATTGCTAGCGCTGCGCCACCGTGTCCTCACATGTTTAATTATTGACAATTTAAATTATTTAAATGATAGTAACATTTTATCTGTATAATGTAATAAACATTTCATCTTAAAATGATATCATCATCATATGTAAATACGCTCTTTATAAAGTGGCTCAGGTTGTGCAATATTATAACTGTATCGCAAGTTTACAGTGAGGTGACAGTACTAATAAGTACAAACAGTTCTACAAGGAGCACTTGATGGACTGATTGAGTGTGTTTATACTTCTTGGGATGAAACTGTTTCTGAACCGCGAGGTCCTTACAGGAAAGGCTCTGAAGCGTTTGCCGTTTGAGAGCAGTTCAATAGACAACGTGGCTGAGGCAGCGTGTGCTTGATACTGTATACCGATAATTCTCTTTCCATTCAGCTGCTGTGGAGCTGTGATTCCACACTCAGATACAGTGGGATAAATACTTGAGAGTAACAACGCTAAAGCAGTTATGGTATTTGGAATAGTTTGGCCAATCTGTGGACCATTATATTGTTACAAGTTAATTACAATCAGATGCCTTAAACTAATAAACAATATGTGGTTAATTTCAGTGTATTTGATAAAGTCACATCAGGGATGTGGATCTAAAAAAGAAAGGGAAACCACACTGGAACAAAAGCACTGCTTTGATGCTGGGTGCCTCCAGTTTGCAAATGTGTGTGGCTTTATGCCAAGTTTAGGTTTAGGTGGAAGCAGGCTTATACAACATTTTTATGCGTACGCACCATTTATACATGAGGCCCCAGGAGTGCAGTGGGCCCACAGGGGAAAACTACTGCTCTTGATCACATGACCATGCCCCGAGTGTTACAAGTTCATCATCAACACCACAGCTTTAACAGCATGTCACCGTGCTCCTTGAATTCAAGGTGTGATTATCATCTTGCATCAGTGGAGAAAATGGAATATCACCAGTAAATAAATCAAACAAAAAAAAACACCAATTGCCAGAAAATGAACTAAATGGTATAAAAAAATGCATTAAAATGTGTGACAAACCTGACATTGAAGAAAGATATTACAGGGCTCTTCCTCCTTAGCGGCTAAGCGAGTTTCTCTTTTCTCTGCGGTTTCATTTTGCCGATTTCTTCGCCACCGTTGTGCATTAGCAGTTAAGCAAGTTTCTCTCTCCTTGGAGGTTTTGTTTTTCCAGCGTGCTCACATCACTTGTGCATTACCAGCTAAGCGAGTTTCTCTTTCTTCAGCAGACAGACACATTTCCACGCATAGACATTTAAATATATATATACATATACATATATATTTATATATACAAATATATATATATACATACATATATACACATATATATATATACACAGATTTACACACATATTCATATATATACACATATATTTACATATATACATATATACACACATATACATAAATATACATACTCACACACACACAAACTGAACTTAGAGTAAAAGAAAAGTAACCTCAGCAGCATTACTGGACGCTGTCCACAGTCAGTC
>JANRMT010049829.1:24299752-24313757 GCA_026402145.1 Polypterus bichir lapradei | reverse complement strand
GAGCTAACAATTTATTTTTTGTGAGTACTGGGCCTTCAATGCAAATGCTGGTTCTCATTTAAGGGTGTTCCCCAGCCATTCAGAAGAAGGTTTGTGGTTTATTTAATAATACTTTAGCAAAGATACAGATGTTTGAGACATTCTGACATATCCGACATATAGATTATGTGACAATGCAGATTTTTTTTATGGACGTTTCAATCTTCTTTGCTGTGTTAAACCTGTGACTCAAGACGAACTAGGCTGGGCCTATAACCTTATTGAGAATTGATTTAAAAACTTTACAGTTCCTGAGAAAGACCATCATAGAGTTTTGGTTCTGAGATTTTAGCCTTCGTGAACAACCTCAGCTACATACAGGATACCAGCAACCTTACACCTGCTGAGACTGAAAGGGGGCCCAAACTTTCACTCTTCGGTTTTTTTATTTCACCAAATAAAGTTTAACTGTACATTAACATTTTCAATCAAATGCTATTGTTTCAGTTTGTTGTTCAAAAAAAAAAAATTATTGTTTTTTGCATCAGTATGCTGCTGCTGGATTATGTGAATTTCCCCATGTGGATTAATAAAGTAATTATCTATCTATCTATCTATCTATCTATCTATCTATCTATCTGTCTAAAAGTTTTCTGTTTTTACTTCAGATCTTAACAAAACATACAATTTGATCAGGGTGTCCCACCTTTTGCACAGAAGTGTAGATCACACTTCAGACTGTTCCAATAACACAGATAATCCTAAATGATTCACACTTACTGTATTTCTTAACAACACTTTTCTTATTCTCTTCACCACATATCTGTCAGTAAAGAAAAGCTGTAGACTTGAAGTAAGCAGGAGCCTGACACTACAAGTGTGAAATTAAGGGGAAGAGAACAGTGAGAATACAACTGGAGATATAAAGTAGGCCCTTCACATCCATTTCCAATACTTTTGTTGAACATATTAGGAGAGATGAAAGGTTATGTAGCAAAAGCAAAGCCTCTGTTTACTAGTTACAAGGATTTAAATGTAGTACACTATGTATTCATTAATGTTTTGAATGTGCAGCTAATTAGTATCATTACTAATTTCTTTCTACAGAATTCAGATATGTCTGGTCATGACCTAACCAAACTTGGCACGATTACACTCAATGACTTGTTTATGGTAAGTATGATCATCTAGATAAATGTAAAGAATTTTGAAAGCATTTTAGAGTCAACAATAAATTTTAACTTTGCTCTGCAGATACTGTGTAGCGTAGGTTCTTAGTTGAGAACTGACTGCAGTTATCTGAAACCTTCGTATTTATGAGAAGAAAAAAAAAATTCAGTAGATGTTACAAAGGCAGCTACCAGAATCCAATAGTCTAAGAATAAGCTAAGGTTCTCCACAAGTGTGCAGTGCAGCAGCTGCACAGCTGATGTTCTTTCTGGTCCCATGTTGAATGGTTCTTCATCCTGGCTCCTCAGTCATGCATATGCACCAGATGTTCCTTTTGTACTGGGCAGGATTGTTATGTTGATGCAGTAGGATAAAGCTAACCTGTTTCATGGTGGTCTAATCATAATCTGTACATGGTATTTAAGACATACAGTGTATATATACTGGATATATGAACCACGGGAACTTGCTATTTCAGCCTGAATGTAAATGCTGGAGGCAATCCCCTAACATTGAGTTAATTAGAACCCAGAAAAACTAATTACAATATATAATAGGTGTAATACTTACAGAAATAATAACATATTTACATAAATAAAAACTGAAGCATCAAAACTGAATATATATATTGTGACAGATCGGGGTGCTCTCGCTCCCTTGAACTCTCAGACACCACGTCAGACACCAGAAAAAAAGTCCAATAATTATTTATTACAATAATAATGTGCACAAAGCACCCTCCACTCCACAATATTTAATAAACAATACAATACTCTATAATCAAATCACAATCCTCCACTCCCAGACGATTAGCCACCCTTCCTCCCAACTCAGCTCATCTGTCTGGGATCTCCCACAGTCCTTTATAGTCCTCGACCCGGAAGTGCTTCTGTACAAATACACTGATCTATTGTGTTAATATGACCTCAAGGGGGCACTAGGGCATCAAACTGGAAAAGAACTACATCACCCCTGGTTTATGCGGGAAGGGGACCTTCAAAAAATCAATACCTCAAGCCACTTTTAATTAGGGTTCTAATATGCAACAGATAACAAACATTTACTTGGTTGCAGGCTACAAGGAGCCATAGATCGCCTTAAAAATTAACAAACTATAAACCCAACAAAATGAACCACCACATACCACAAAGTAACAATGGAGAATCATTCAGAGCCAATACCAGGCCCAACAGTTTCTCCATAGCTCTACTGACTGCCCTTATATACAGTATATTGGGTTTCTGCATCGGAGGGAAATGTATGAAAACTATGCACCTTGTTGTACTTCCTGGAAGCTGAACATAAAGGGACATGACAAAGTTCAGCTGTAGAGCTCTCTGTACACTGAGACTTCTTTTTTGCAGACTAGGGGGCTTTGCCCCCTGCTCACTTCGCTCGCCAACCCCCGTGTTTGGTTTTCTGGATACACACTTTTAAGATTTTTTTTTCTTTGAATTGTTGCTATTTCATTAGTTTCACTTTTATTTCAGAACTTCTGTAAAAACAATATTTGTAATCTTGCGAGTCCCAATATGCTGAATCTTTTTAATGAGCTCAATGAGACATGTGTTTAATGACTTTGACCGTAATTCAAGATAGGTTTCTCTGTTTGGAATTTCAGCACAGACAAAACGATCTACATCATCAGCAGTTAATAATTTTTTTTACAAAGTAACCAATAAATGCATGTGCAGTAAACTCCGTTTTTGAACTTCTCAGGATTCTTTATTTGTCACATGCATAGTTATACAGGACAACACGCAGTGAAATGCATCCTGATCCACTTAGAAGTTAAAAGAATATCACTTAGATTACCAAAAAGTCATAGATTGAAAGATAACAGTATAGTAGAACATAATAAATAAGTATAATGATAAAATAAAGTAGAATTAAGTGTTAAGGTGCAATAGTGCAGTGATTATTGTGCAAAACCAAAGTCAGCAGGTGCATAGTTAAATGAGGCAGTTTATTTGTTTGCGCTACATGCGATCTTTACTTTCTTTTTTAATATTTTCAAATTTTCCTACTTTCATATCCTTTAACTTTCTCCACATGTGTATAGCGACCAATGTTTTTTTTTTTTTTTAGCCTTTTGATTTCCACTGCTTTCATAATCTCTAACCTGCTCTGCATGTGTTTAGTGCCAACATTTGTGAACATCTTTATGAAGTTCCACTTTGTCTTTTACTCATTGTCTTTTAATTCTGAGCCAGATTGGACATGCTTTTTTTTTCAATTCCACTTGTTCCGGGCTGATAAATACTTTCCTTATTTTCTGAATTTGCACCTAGATTATTCTTTTTTGCTCTTTTTTCTCTCCAGTGCTTTTGAGTCTCTTTTCTTTCTTCTTTGCTTAGATATCGACATTTCATTTATAACATACTGTCCTTATATGCTTTATATGCGCTGAGAGCCCTGGATCTGTGTGTGCTCAAATCCTTTAGACGACTGAATGTTTTGCTGCCTCTTGGCTTATTTGATATTGATTGTAAGTAGGGCGTGTCTTGCAATAATCTCATGTTCCACATCATCGCAAGATGGTCCTGGGTCAATTTCTTGGCACAAAGTCTCATGTTTAAGGTCCCCGGCGAGACGCTCTGTGGCCATCTCGTGGTTTCTTTTAAATGTCTTCCGTGATCTTAACGTGAAGATCACGTCTCAACGCCCTTGTGTTTCTCTCCAGGATTTTTTTTTTATAATAGAGAGACATTCTTGCCACTAAACAAAAACCACAACTGCAGTATGGATAGCAGAAGAGACAGAGCTGGCTGAGATCTCACCAGAAGTACATCAGCACTAACCATATGGTGCATACTCGTATAGCCCATTGAATTGAAAATAGGATGATATTGCCCAGCTCTGGTGACATCATGGTAGCCATTTTATTTAAGTGCAAGCTCCATACAATTAATCGACAAAATAACTATAAAATTAATGTTATATAATGTAATTGCCAAAACATCTTTTGTACAATTATATTTTTTTTCCCAGCAAACAGAACACAAACTTCCAAATCAGAAAGTACGCATATCAGTCATTATGGTAAGAGTTTAACAATTTCACATTCTTTTTCTGTATTTTTCTATTTAAAAGCTGCAACATCTTTGTAAAATGTGTTTATTTTTGAGTAATGCAGTCGGCATTTCCCAGTCCAGATTCTATTGCACTGAATCACATGAGCTCTTAGTCTTAAATTTTATAAATTGTTTTTTCTCTCAGATACATGAAGAATTTTTTTCCTTTCCTAATATAGATTTTGTTTTCTGTTTCAGGAATATCGACATTTATTTAAGGAATGAAGTTTGTGGATGGATGAAATTTTTGGAATAACCTACGGCTTGATTTATTGTTATTCCCCATAAATTACTGGATGCATAGTTTTAGACTTCAACAGAAATGAATACTGCAACACATGACAAAGTTTATATAATGTTTATATTTATCAATAATTTCCTGTAATTTTTGATATAGCAGAACCCCTTGGTCTGTTAGGACTCTGGTTATTTTTCAAGTCACTACCTCAAGAGACCATTGAGAGGAGAAGTCTAGACTTGAAATGTTTTATAATAATTCAAATTAGACAGAATATCAGATTATTTTAGTGGGAACCTCACCTGCTCCATTCTCTCTCTTTCCTTTTTGCTGGTCTTCCCTTAATTGTTAATTCTTTTTCCAAGCTTCCTCTTTAAGTTGAAGACCTCAGTTTATCTATCAATTAGTGAATTCACTTTTACTGTTAGTAGCCCGGCCACTGAGGCGTTAACTGCTGATACCCTTCTTACTCTCCTTTGTAGCCTGGCTCATGTTTTGTTTTATAGGAGTATAAATTTAGATGGCATTTATTTTCCCAATTGAATGTTGTTTTACTAATTTTAGATTAGAGGCTTTCTTTTGAGGTTTTTTGAGGTTTGTTTAAAAACTGATTTTGGTTTAGCGTGTTAAGTATTTGGTTTAGGGTGGGTGCTCCTTCTCTTTCTCCTTCTCTTTCTTAGCTTTTGATTGGTATTTTTTAGTATGCTAGCAAAGATTTAGTTCAGGGTTCTCAAACTCTGGTCATGGAGGGCCACAGTGGCTGCAGGTTTTCATTCTAACCGGTTTCTTAAAAAGTGATCTGTTTTTGCTGCTAATTAACTCCTTTTATTTCATTTTTATTGACTTGTTTTTTCCCCTGAATTTCTTCATTGTTCCTCTGATTTGCTTCATTTCTTTCCTTAAATGGCACCCAAACAGAAATGAAATGTGAAGTGAGGGAGCCAACAGAAGGCCAACTAAGTCAGGGCCTCAAACTCCAACCAATTGCTAAATTAGGTGTTGAGTCTCGTTGTTAATTAAACCTGTTCTTTAATTCCATGGCTTGTTGCTGCTTTCATTGTACATCAGCAGACATTTCCCAAATTGTTGATTTTCTCTTTTCTCAGAGCATTGTTGATGTCTTGGGGACCTGAGCAGATCAACATTCCTGAGACCTTCATCTTTCTTTATTTTTAGATATTGTATGATGGTCACAGTTTGCTGCTCATGTTTTGTCAAATTTTTCTATCTCATTATTGTTTGGCTGTTAATTTTGGGAAAAGAAACAATTAAGGGGTCTGCGTCTTCAAGAGCAAGTCAATTAAAATTAATTCAAATGAAGTTAATTAGCAGCAAAAACAGATCACTAATTAAGAAAAGTGTTAGAATGAAAACCTGCAGCCACGGTGGTCCTCCAGTGGAGTTTGAGAACCCTGATTTAGTTTAATCTCTTTTGCCTACAGGTTTAGTCAATTCATTTTCCTTTTGACTGAATGTTGTCATAATTTAATAATGAAGTATTGATTTAGTTTCTTAATAAGCTTAATTGTATTAATTAGTCACTTAAGCATTTTTTAAATGATTTCATTTTTGTCTAATTAGAGTATAGGATTGTTTTTTATATGTTTGAACTTGAGTTCATAAGTTTTGTGGCATGTTTGCCAGGATGAATCTGCAACTCAGAAAGATAAATTACAAAAACCTTAAACAAATAAACCTTTTAGATGCAATTTCATGTGAGCAATTTTGTGAATTGTTGCTGGGTTAATACATTTTTCTTTTCATCTTAATTTATTGTCTTTGATTTTAAGAGAACTACATTTCACTTTCATTTTGCCCCCTTTTTCTTTTGTTTGGTTATTTTATTTTACTATCATATTTTGGATTTAGGGCGGCACGGTGGCGCTGCTGCCTCGCAGTTAGGAGACCCGGGTTCGCTTCCCGGCTCCTCCCTGCGTGGAGTTTGCATGTTCTCCCTTTGTCTGCGTGGGTTTCCTCCGGGTACTCCGGTTTCCTACCACAGTCCAAAGACATGCAGGTTAGGTGGATTGGCGATTGTAAATTGTCCCTAGTGTGGGTGTCTGTGCCCTGCAGTGGGTTGGCACCCTGCCCAGGATTGGTTCCTGCCTTGCACCCTGTGTTGGCTGGGATTGGCTCCAGCAGACCCCTGTGTTCGGATTCAACGGGTTGGAAAATGGATGGATGGATTTTGGATTTACCTCTAGAATTTCCATCACATGGTGTCATCAGCACGACAGTCTTTAAGCCAGCAGTCAGTAAGATCTTTGTGTACAAGCTTGTTAATACTAAGCTAAATTTCATATGTGCTTTGCTCAAAGATTCTTAGTTTTTTTTTTAATTTTTCATTAGGCTGTTTTTTATTGAATTTCCAATTAATACCTAGTCAGATGGATGTTCAGACTTTCTGCTCTTGACCCCTTACTTGTTTTTCTGACTCACTTACTAAGGTTGGTAGACAACTTAATTATAGAAATACTGAAATCTTTTTTCTGAACTACTTAACTTTGTTTCACTTGTACGCCCAGCAATGCTTATCTCAGGAATCCTTAACAAGAGCAGGCTGCACAATGTTGAGACTAATCTTATTGTGTATTTTCCACCACTGAAGAGGATTTAACACTGAACCTCCAAGTCCCTTGATAACGGCAGGATTTGTGCTGCTCAAACCAGTCCAGTTTACACCATTGCAAGGGCTAAACCTCAATGCAAGGATTTAATCTGAATGAGCACAATACATTGCATTAAAGAAGCTGTTAATACTTACACTCTGGGTTGAAATCCTACAGAACCTGGATACGTATTTCCGTCCCTTATTCCATATAACCTTCAAACTTCAGTGATTGCTTGTGTCAGTAGATAAGGCAGTTTCAGTGAGATAACAAATTATACATCAATCTAAACTTATGTTTTTTTTTTCAATTAATAAATTGAAAAATGCCCGGAGATATGCAAATGTAAAATTAAAGGTTAAAAAAAGTGTTATAACTATTTGATTATATAAGGTTTAATGTCAATGTCAATGTCAATTTATTTATATAGCACATTTAAAACAACGGAGGAATGATGTGGCCAAAGTGCTTTACAATAATAGAATAAAAGAAAACATACAATTAACATAAATAGCATAAATAGAAATAAAATATATGAACATAAAATAAATTACATAATAAATAGAAGTAATGTTACATAATCACAATGAGGAAACCATCAGTATTACTGAAGGTCACGGAATGCAAGTCGAAATTGTAGACGACTCCTTTATGTGATGAGGTAAAGAGTTCCACAGGCGAGGAGCAGCAGCTGCAAAGGCCTTGTCCCCCTTAGTTTTACACTTAGTACGAGGGACAACAAGAGACAACTGACCAGAAGATCTAAGCACTCTAGATGGCTGGTATAAAAAACACAATTCAGATAAATAGGCAAGAGCAAGCCCACGTAAAGATTTAAACACTAGCAACAAGATTTTAAAATCAATTCAAAAACTGATGGGCAGCCAGTGTAAAGAAGCTAATAAAGGAGAAACAGAGTCATACTTTCTTGCCCCAACCAGAAAGTGAGCGGCAGCACTCTGGATCAACTGTAACCTGCGTGTCAGGGATTTGCTAATTCCAGAATACAGTGAGTTACAGTAATCAAGGCTAGAAAAGATAAAAGCATGAGTGGCTTTCTCAAGATCCCTAGAAGATAAAAAAGGGCTTGATCTTACCTAATAGACGAAGCTGGAAAAAGCAATTCTTGACTACAGATTGCGGACTTGAGGTTTGCAAAAGACAGAGAAAGAGCCAAGAAGTCCAAGACCAATTTGGGCTTTAGCTGATGGACCCACTATAAGCACCTCCGTTTTATTTTGATTCAGATCAAGAAAATTATTAGCCATCCAGGATCTTAGTCCAGAAAGACAGTTGTGCAGCTGATTTATTGCAAAGTTTCAGATGGGAATATAAACCTGAGTATCATCAGCATAGCAGAGTGAAGGTATATAGAGAATAAAATAGGACCTAAAATGGGTCCCTGAGGAACACCACATTTAAGAGGAGCAGTAGATGAAAAAGAGGAATTTAAAGTCACAGAAAAGTGTGTACCAGTTAGATATGACCTGAACCAGTTAAGAGCAGCCCCTTTAAGCCCAATAAGATGTTCAAGCCGCAACAGCAATATCTCATGGTCAATAGTGTCAAAGGCAGCAGACAGGTCGAGGAGGACAAGGACTGCAGCATCACCTGAGTCAGTAATAATAGAGATGTCATTGAATACTTTTAGGAGGGCTGTCTCAACATCATGTTTAAGCTCAGATTAACTTGCTCATATATGTACACTTTTAAGAAAGTTCAGGGAGATTCACGTGAAAGCCCCGAATATGTAATATGTAATAACTCCTGCTAGGGCAAAGAAATCTGAACGAAACAACGTGCAATGTACTCCTCAGTATATGGAGCTTCAAACAAGCTGGGGTGCCCCTGTGTCAGAGCGAAGCGGTAGGTACTGGACAGCCGTTGTGACGTTTAACCTCCATTTGCAACTTCTGGGTGCATAGTGCCCATACCCCTTCACTCAGTCACTCGACTTCTCGTCAGGATGGTGGTGTACAGTATTGAGCAGCGCGTCTTCATGGTGCGAACCTATTGGGTCACCAATTCGTTTAAGAGATGTCAGAATCAACTGCATGATCATGAGTTAATGGAAGGTTACTTCCAGCAAGATGGAGCAACGTGTCATACATCAGCAAGGAGCATGGCAGAAATTGAGTCCTTCTTCAGCAACAGGGTAACTTCAAAGGGGCTTTGGCCACCACAGTCGCCGGATCTGACACCACCAGATGTCTTCCTTTGGGGTCTGCTCAAAGGAAAAGTCTATCGGAACAAGCCTCGTACTGTGGAAGATTTAAAGGAAAACATCCAACATGAAATTGCTGCTATTCCCCCACAAGACATTCAGTAACATGGAGTGCTGCTTTGAAATGTGTCTGGCAGAAAACGGAAACCACTTCCAGAATCACATGTAATGCAATCGATTACACATATGTCAAGGTGTATAGCATATTTTTTTGGTTCATATTGCAACAAAATATTCAGGGCCTTTTTCGAGTGAATCTCTCTGTATAAAGTAAGTGCTGGGACATTATACTTATTCAGGTTCTGTAGGATCCTAACCCTGGTCATAAGACATTAATATAACAGAGAGATTTCCATTTAGGTTAGTGCAAAATCCTTTTAGGGTAGCCAGCCTTTGGTTGCTAAGTATTTTTTCATTGTTAGAGTAGCCAGCTCCTATAGAGTGTTAAAATCCTTTTTTGTGTAGCCAGCCCCTGGTAATGGCAGCTCTGCTCTTTCAATGGAGGAAACGGAGAGGCAGACTGATCTCAGCCATTGCTAAGGTATTCAGAGGTTAAAGTGTACAATCCTATCAAAGGTAGACAGCCCTTGTTAAGGATTCCAGAGTTAAGTACTGTGGGGTGCACTAATAAAACAACTTTATTAGAGACATTATTTAGGTATTTCTGTGATTAATCTTGTCTACCAAGAAAAAAAACCTTTGGAGGCTAAAGTGCCTCTCATGGACCCTTTCATGATAAGCGTAGTAAATTGTGATGCGCTACAACTATAACATCCCAACCTGTTGTTGTAATTTCACATTTTATTAATAATTTTTCTGACCCTTGGACATTAATGTATCCAAATTTAAAAGATATTCTTTCTTTTCACCAGTAGTAGAGGGTCCACACAGGCTGGGCAGAGACAAAGCCAGGCTCATCAGCATATTGTCCATATAATAGATGGTTTATAGGTTTTTAGGGTCATTATTGTCACATGTACAGTGAATCTGATATTTTGAGTGAGTTTTCTTTACTGATTTACAGGTAATTCCTACAGAGCCTGTACATGGTGTTGCTGCCATCAACTCTGACACTACCACAGTTGGTCTCTCCTTCATAATGCCAGTTTCCTATTTTGGATGTTGCATTCTATGGCAGAAAAAAAGCCATATTTATATATTAAGAGAATAGGTCTTTATTAACAGAGATGAATTCAAAATTCCTCTTAAATTCTGAATGCCTTCCTATCTTCATCTTGCAATATTATATCCATCCCGCTTATGTCATATGCCTATAGACCCTCTTGAGCTGACAGCACAAAAATCACAGTGAAATGATAAACAAAAGTAAGATAGAAATATAAATTCCTGATGACTCCATTAATATTGCCAGTTTTGTTAATTAGAGAAGAGATTAATTAGTTCTAATCTGCCTTTTACAAATAAGAATGCTGTTTCAACTGCAGAATGCAACGTCTTGTGTTGAATAACAAAGCACAGAATAAACCATGCTGAACAACCTTGTGAGCTACAGCTTATCTAATCAGGAACTGCTAGCCCTATTTGGAAAAGACCCCATTATTTTTTAAGAAATTTAATAAACGTTTTTTACATTAAATTGTTAACCCCCAAGATGCATGGATTTCAGTCCATGTAGTCCTTTAAGCTCCTAAACTTTCCTTCTGCTTTGCTTCACAGCAGATTCTAAAAGGAAGCCGTGTAACAAATTGACTCCAGACAGTCACAAAGGTTTGGGGCAGCCACCCGTATAATATGATCCTGGCTGCAAAAGGTTTGTAAAAATGAGTTCTTTACAAGACAGAGTCCAAAACAGATCTGATTAAGTGGAGGTAAGATGGCGGTTTTAAGGGCTAGGTAAAGGAAATTATGTCATCTACGCCGGAACCAGACGTGACGTCATCGGTGGCGCTGGAACCTGGTGGGATTTCCCAGAAATGGTCTGCAAGAGACTGAGAGAGCCAGTCAGCACACTCCACCACCCTCTGGTCTGACGCAGCATTGCAGTTACTTAAGCCCTTCAGCTGCCTCCTAATCGCACGTGTGTGACAGCCGATATTTTCTGGCTACAGAGGACAGGCATATACAGCTTTACAAAAAGACATAAAACTTGTAAACTTGGGCTCACACAAATATTAATTATTATGTAAAAAATGCTTCTGAATTCCTTTCACACAGGCTCACACTCTCTCTCTCTCTGGCAGCTTCTGTCTTTCCTAGAGACTGGTGTCTGCTTTCAGTAAGACTGAGCCATTTTCAGTTAGTGGCCCCTTCTTAAGTGCAACTTAAGTAAACAAGCAAAAGAGGGCTCGATTAGGGAATTAGGGAATTACCATAAAACGAGGCAACACATAGAAGGGTTCTCTGTCTTATTAAAAAATAAATACATAAAAATAAGTGTCCTACATTGGTACAGTTACCAATCACATTAAGAAGCAAGTCTGTGTGATGTGCAATCACCACAGAAAATGAAGACTGGGCTGGGAATCTAAACTGCTGGATCTGTGAGGCAGCATAATTAATCACTGAGACACTGATTATCAAAGAAATATTCTAAATAAAAAAGATAACACAGAAAAAAAATGTGCATATGTAGAAAAACATCAGGCTACTTTAACTCCGAGATCCTCTTTTGAAGGTAGGTTTTCAATAATGAGTAATGAGAGGCAGGTTTCCTGTTTTCTTTGGGACTTTAGTTATTGGAACTAAAGCCCTCCATGAAGTTCAACTATTAAATATTTGTGTTTAAAGTCTTAATTCTTCTGACATTTGTCAGTGCCGATCTGTCTCTGGGAACTCAGCATCAGTTCTGGACACCACCAAGTGAACAGAAATACAGCATTACAACAAACAGGCTCTGGTCTCAATACTCATAATCTGTTTCAATAATTGTGTTTTTTTTTATTGAGGCACGAAAATAACTTTTATAAAATAAGAATGCGAATATTTAAAAAGGTACACTTTATGAACTAACTATGTAAATGTTATTTAGTGAGATCAGTTAGAACAAAACTATCTGTATCCAAATATTGATTACTAAACATTCTTTACTTCTGGGATTCTTTTTCCTTTTATGTAAAAGTGAAAGTAGACATTAATTTTATTTTTTTGCAGTTTATTGATTGTATTAAAATCAAATAACATTCCATACAAGTAAGTCAAGTTTAACAAAACTAGGTTCGAAACAAATCAACTCCCACTCATGAGAAAGACAGCTAGGCCAACAGAGTAAAACTTTAAACTAGTAAAAATAAGTAAATAGATAAATTATTAAATGAATAAAAATAAATAGAATAAAAAAGAGGCGAGAGAATCCTCAGTTTAAATGCTTATTCTAAAATGTTATTGATTATATCCTGCCAGGTTTTGAAAAAGTTTTGTACAGATCCTCTAAGTGAGAATTAGATTTTTTCCATTTTCAGATAATATATAACAGTTACCCACTGACTTAAAAGAGAGGAGTTAGGATTCTTCCATTTGAGTAAGATAAGTCTACATGCTAATAGTGAAGTAAAGGCAGTGAATTCTGTGCATTGCTACCTTCCACTCCTTTCCTGAGATGTTGAGTGAGAGATCCTTTTCCCACTGTACTATGGGATCTTTGAAAGGAAGGGAATATAAAATGTTGTTATATTTTACAAAGATGCTGTCCTCAAGTCTGATCAAAATTTTTTCTGGAATAGAGGTTGATGGGATGTGAGGAAAACTGTGCAGGTTTTGTCTAACAAAATTTCTAATTTGAAGGTAGTGAATGAAATGTGTTAAACTTGTTAGTGTAATTGTTTATAGGATGCAAAGTCGTTGTCTATGTACAGATCTCTAAGTGATATAATCCCGAATGTTTTCCAGAAATTAAAATCTGTATATGTTTAAGAGGGTGGAAAAAGGTGGTTCTCGTGCAGAGGTGCCACAGATAAAAACTTCTGTATCTTAAAGTAATTCCTACATTGGTTCCATATTCTAATTGAGTGATTGAGTCATATTGGCGATGACTTGTACTTATTGGGGTACAAAGAAAGGAATATAAAGAAGTACTGAGGGATTTTATTTCTATTGTGGACCAAGCCTGTGTATGTTCATCTATTTGTGTCCATGTTCGTGTTTTTTATAACTTGTATATTTGCTGCCCAGTAATAAAATTGAAAGTTAAGTAGAACCATGTCGCCATCCTCCTTAGGTCTTTGTAGGGTCGCACTTTGGAAATGTGGATGTTTTGAATTCCAAATAAATGAGATTAGGGTTCAATCTAATTTCTTAAAAAATTATTTATTGATATTTTTTAGAATGTTTTGAAATTAAAAGGAGCTTAGGAAGGATATTCATCTTGACAATGTAAATTTTTCCAGGGTTGACTATCTATCTAAAGAACTTTAAACGCACTCAATCAATTGCTCCTTGTAGAACTATCTGTACTTATAAGTAGAATTACCTCACTGTAAACTTGCACTACAGTTATAATATCGCACAACCTGAGCCACTTTATAAAGCACGTATTTACATATGATGACGATATCATTTTTAAGGTGAAATGCAGCAAAATATGTTTATTATATTATACAGATAAAACTTTAACTTCATTTAAATAATCTATATTCTTCACTGGGACTGGTGTGAAGGATAGAATAATTAAACATGTACTACGAAAAAATTTCAATGTTCCTTAAACGTTTTGAAGAATCTGTACTCTAAGCTTACAGATGGCTTAACGTCTATT
>JANRMT010049829.1:24276247-24299652 GCA_026402145.1 Polypterus bichir lapradei | reverse complement strand
GGCTGAACGCATGCTAAGGAGAAGTGGTTGAATCATCTGCTGGCTTTCTGCTACCGGTGAGCTGCGTGTTTTGCTTATCACTTGTCATTGTTTTAAAAGCTGGGAGCACATGATGTCTGTCTGCCAAAAACAAAACAACAACTGCTAGGTCAGATGTCCGTGGACTTGTTTTAAATGATGTCTCCCTGCCTTGTCTCATGTGACGTTGTAAATACAATAGTTGTCCTTTATTTCCGGCCCCAGGCGTGGTTAAATCTCTTTCTCGCAGGACGTATAATGTTGCTTGTGTTGTGAATGGGGGGGAAGCTGAACGCATGCTGCTGCTGCTGTCAGGCTGCCTGTAATCATTTTAAAGCCTGTACAGCCGCTGTCCTTTTTGCCACTTCGTGTCTCTGCTGCTCGCTTTGTGAAGGAGGGGGAGGGGGCTGAACACACGCTAAGGAGAAGCGGTCGGATCATCTGTTGACTTTCTACTGCTGGCAAGCTGCATGTTTTACTTGTCGTTGTTTTAAGAGCTGGGAGCAAGTTAAAGTGTCTCCTGCGGGACTTCAGATTGTCTTCCGAGAAGATTGCGTCTCGTCTCCCTAGTCTACTTCCCCAAGAGAGATAATCGCCACACTCGTAGGAGAGAGGTGTGGTAGCGTGGCAAGAGCGGTTCCTGGGTGCGATGCAGGAGCGGACGGTGCTACACTAATTGCAGAGGTGTAGGATCATCTGTGACCCTAATTGGCGGCAGGAGCCACTAATCACCACAGCTGTGCCATGTCCCCATTTCAACAGGAGAAGCATGAGTGTGAGAGAAGGAACAAAAAAGAAAGCCTGAATGGAGGTTACTGAGTAGAGAGAAGAATGCAGGAGGAGGAAGAGGAGGAGGAAAGAACCGGTGTAGGCGTGAACGAGTGAGCAAAATAGAGCAGGCTCATGGGTGAGAAAGCAAGAACGTTGGAGAAGATCCGCTGGGAAGAAGTGTGTGACCACAACACTCAGGAGCAGTTGGAAGCAGTTGCTCCAGCTGAGCTGTTCCGAGGAGCAGGAGCGACCAGGAAGGTGAGTGCTTCGCAGTGTAAGAACAAAAAGCTATCAAGGTTGAGGAGGCATGGGAGGAGAGCCCCAGCGTGGAGCGCCCTGGCTGTTCAGAACCCAAGACTTGGTCCAGTGACAGTGCCTGTCTGTAGCCAGGGAACGGCAGGCAACCAGACTTGAGGGAAGGTCAGCTGCTTCTGCTGTTAGAGCGACTCCTCTGCTGCGAGGCCTGTGAGGGATAAACAGAAGAGCTGCCAGTTAAAAAAAGGTAAAGGCACCAGCCTTTTAGAAAAAATAGGTCCTGCCAGTGGATTTTAACCTCAGTTTGAAGAATATCTATTTACTTTTGCATTTTCCCCTTGCTTCAGGTGGTTTCTTCATTTGCATAGCTAATCCCAGTCATGACCATCGACGACGATGTCGGGTTCAAGAATTTCCCAAAACTGAAAGAGGGAGCTAGGAGCTGACCTGCACCGTCAAAGCAGTTTCTACTAAATTCTACTTTATTTCTACTTTATTTTTTTTTCTCCAGCCGTCTGGAGTTTTTATTTTGTTTTTTCTGTCCCCCCTGGCCATTGGACCTTACTCTTATTCGATGTTAATGCTGATTTATTTTGTTTTCATATTGTGTTTATTTTTCTATTCTTTATTATGTAAAGCACTTTGAGCTACTGTTTGTATGAATATGTGCTATATAAATAAATGTTGTTGTTGTTGTTGTTGTAAAGAACTATGTAGCTTGTTTTTTTTTTATTTTCTAGTGACGTAGGTTCTGCAGTGGAGTGTTAGCTTCATGGATGAACAATTTTCAGTGATGAAAATTGCAGTATAGAAAGGTTGTTGCACTTGCAATGCCACCGTAAAGCTGACAAATTAACCTCAACAACACCACAGATCAATCATGACACAAATAATACGTTTGTACTTAGCTTATATTGAAGACTCTTTCAAAATATAAATCAACAACAACAACAACAACATTTATTTATATAGCACATTTTCATACAAAAAGTAGCTCAAAGTGCTTTACATACTGAAGAAAAGAAAAATAAAAGACAAAATAAGAAATTAAAATAAGACAACATTAGTTAACATTGAAAAGGAGTAAGGTCCGATGGCCAGGGTGGACAGAAAAAACAAAAAAACTCGAGACGGCTGGAGAAAAAAAATAAAATCTGCAGAGGTTCCAGGCCATGGGACCACCCAGTCCCCTCTGGGCATTCTACCTAACATAAATGAAATAGTCCTCTTTGTAGTTAGGGTTAGGGTTAGAGTAGTAAATCCACAATCAGTCTCTGGCAGAAGATCCGAGATAAATGTTAGCAGAACTGAATGCAGCATTTGTAGCTGAGGTGCTCTCAGTGCTCCTGCCATTCTGTTCTCTGGACTCTGTTGAAATATACAGACATTTGAAGTTTGGAAGTTTACAGATAGCTGCAAATCTAAAGTTAAGATAATTTGATTTTGGTACAATAATCCAATCAGTGTCTAACTTGGTGTTTTGCCCAACCTTTCTAGGAATTTCTGCAAAACAAAATACTTTCTCAATTGTTTTCCTGGCGCTGCCCAAAGAATGCTCTCTCACAGGTCTGTGTAGCTACAGAATGAAAACAAAGGCAAGCAACATAGCATAGTCATAATATCAGTAAGCAGAAATAAAAATAAATACTGTATATTGTGTATTTCATATGCAGTCAATTTATATGAGATCAAAGCTTATTAACTATAAAGCAGTGATGCACTGAATATTATTGACCTTCACTGCTGCCTATACAATGAGACAACTTTTCTCTGGTTGTCATTCATTTTGCTTTAGCAGATGTTGCACTTGAGGTACAGAGAACTGGACCCCTAATTATCAAGCCTCCAAGAATTACTCCAAGGAATTGCACAAAAAGTCAAACTAGGACAAGAATTTGTTCTGCCTTAGTGTAAGATATCAGACTTTTATGAAGCATCCAACACCTACTCCCATCTAGGAGTAAGAGTTTACATCTGAGAATAAGTGACGTCACAATTTTACAGCAGCCCGAGCCTCAAAATGGCACTCTTGAAGACGTTTTGCGGTTTCCTTGAAAATTATAATGATGCTTTACTTACTACAAAACAAAGATGATAATAATAATAATAATAATAATAATAAAGAAGAAGAAGGAAAACATAATAAGGTTGGGTATTGTGTTAAGCTGTATTAAATTGTTATCGCACTGCACCAACATCATAAATAATTCTGTAATGAGAATTAAGATGGTAGGATTGAGACATACACACCAAATGAGAGTAAAGCCTAATCACAACAAATGATTTCACAGCCAAACTTTCAGAAGTGTTTATGCCTGCTGTTAGGGTCACAGGAAACACCTTGTAAGTAACAGTTATACTGACACTTGCCACCGCTGTAAGTCACGGCCAGTCTTCAAGTGTGCTGCGGAGGGCTGGGGCTCCTTCTGTGATCCACCCTTATCCTCTGTGAGGCTCCATTCATCTGTCACCCCTGGAGTCTGCACCTGCCTTCTTGAATCCTCCCTGCCTTGTAAATGGTAATGTGAACGTTCTCGGTGTTTGTGGAAAGCAGAGCTCAGCATACCTGTATGACCTTTTGCTGTCAATCACCCATCCTGCCCCACTTATTTTCAGGGTAATGTGCTGGCAACTGCAATGCTGGTTACATCCATGACCACCAATGTGTGGTATCAGTTCCATGCAAGTCCATCAGCACTCTGGGCAATGATCTTTATATGTGTTATGATTTGCATGAATGCAGCCTACTTTAACATTACCTCACATGGAGTGGTGGTGAAATGTATAAATCTCTGTATTATCCATTCACTGTAAAGGTGTTAAAAGTTGGGTGCAAAGTTTGAGAAATACTGTAGTTGGTGGTGACATACCCAAATCATTGCAATTGCGAAGCTGCATTTTACACATAACGTTGTGGAGTATGTCTTCTCTCTTTTCATAACACACAAGATTTGCTACAAATATTATTCCATCTTTGTCAAATCAATGTCTTTTTGTGAGTTTATTGTTGTCCAGTGTTTCTTAAAAATCCTGTCTTTCCTGAGATGTATGTGCTGATCTCCACCTGAATGGCATCTTCTGGCAGCTTCTAGCGACTTAGGGGCAGCTCACAAGCTGCTGAAGTTAGGAGTTGTTTCCCAAATTAGGTTATTTGATAAAATGTTTTTTTATTCCTAAGAGTAGGACCACATTTACGTCACTCTGAGATTTTTGAAGCAGTTAGGACTCTTCATTTGATAAATATGGGCACTGGTCTCCTCCATTAACAGAGACATATATCTTTATCCTCACTCCTAGACAAAGTTCCTTTCATATCAGTGAGTCACAGTTAGGAATCAAATGTATGCAGCATGCACAGTATAACAAAATTATAAAATGTTGTTTCTTAGTGAAAGAATTTTTTTCATTCATTTTATGTTCCAGGTGGTCATATAAAAGAAAAGAATGATATTGTGAAAGACACAATTGATGAACTTTTAAAGCAAGATGAGATTCCTGTCATCTGTATGGAAACAAAAGGAGTTCTCAGCAAAAGTAGAATGGCAACTAAAGGTAATGGCAGCAATGGACAAGATTTAGCTGAAATCCATTTTGCTTTAATATGTAAAACAAAGTTAAGGAGACAGGATATGGAACCATTGCTTTTGTCTCCTACTTCATTTCTGAATGAATATGAAAAACGTACAGCTGCCATCATAAAGTTCAGTCATTTTGTCTGTTAATGCTAAAACTGTACTGTAGTTGCACATATACAGCACTTAGAAATAGGAAGCAAGCTTATCACTTACAATAAGGTGACTAATGGTGGGCAAAAGATATTGCAAATATAAAATACCTGTGTCATCCTGTTGATAATAATATCTACATCTTTATTTAAGTCATATAAAAGGAGTCAACTGGAAATTTCTCGACAAGAAGCCACTGAATCCACAGAAGCTTATTCTGCATTTTAGTTTAACTCAAAAGCCATATTGAAGTGACCATGGAGGAGAAGGATGAGATGACATTGTTCATAAAGAGCTCACCCTCTGTTCCTTCTTATAGGTTCATATTGTATACTTTCCTGTGATACATGGATGTCTTGCTCTCAATTTGAATTTCTGTCTGGACGTGGAAAGTACAAAAGATGGAAGAAAAGCATTTATATCGATATGGATGAGTTGAAGAAGGTAAGTCACACAGACCACTTTTCTAATGGGTTACGGTCTTCGGTTATTAAAATTTACACAAAACATTTATCTTCCCAGTCACATCTCCTGAATACTTGTATTTTGCTTGTCTTGCAATACACCAAAGGAGAATCATTTTGAAAGAAATAGTGAGAAATTAAATGCAGGCCAATATAACTGATGTTGGGAAGCTATGAAATGTAAATGCCTTCTAAATGTTTGAAGTAGGCAATTGCTTTAGCTGAGGAAAATAGTTAGCTTTGGAAAACTGGTGAAAAATTGGAAAAATACTATTATTATCCTAAGATTAAAATAAATCAGTAATACAATTGTGGATAAATAGTTCTTAAAGAATGGGTAATGGCACAAAATATGAACTTGTCATACATTACTTGTTAGATTATAGGCTTTCCAATCATATTAACATCAAATATAGCAGGCCACCAGATGCCCAAATGCCTGATCCCAGTGGAGTAATGGCTCCAGTTAAGGATGTAAGCCTTTGTAGAGATATAAAAAGGAAATCATAAGGAACATCAATCAGGGCTGTTTTGAGATTTCAGCTTGCTGCATAGAAACATCCAGATAGAGAACTTCTGACTTACTTATTCACACAATAGGGATTATTCATTTTGATTATGAGTGGCATCAATTTGCCATGTTTTATTTCCGCTATTATACAACAATCTTGTTTGTTTAGGATTTACATTTTTAGTCTTCTAAAGTGAATATGTATATTTCTAAAAGAGTGTAATATCTTTGGGTAGAGATAGCACAAGGAATGGGTTGTTGCTAATTAAAAAGTGGTTTTCTTTGATTGGTCAGTCATTCTTATGGAATCTTTAGTTAATATATAATCTTTTACAGTCTATTACAAGCATATCATTAAACCCTAAGGAAAACAACTGAAGGTAACTAAACAATTAACTAAATGTTGTTTTAAGCTTAGGCACGTGAGGCTTTTTCTCATCTTACAGGAGCCACCCACATAATTACTAAGGTTAAAATGAAGTAAATGAGTAATGAACATCACCTTAAAAAATGAGGACAAACTAGTGGAAAAGCCTAAACACCCCAATTATGAGGCAGCGATAAGGTCAAGGGGAAAACCTATAGGTCACCCCCTTATTAACAAACCAATCTTTAGAATAACGGAAGAATCAACATGTATAAGAAATTACTGGTGGCTGCAGTTGATTGGATAAGAAGATGATAGAATTTTGTAAATTAAAAGTTAAATGATGTGATGTATTAGACAAGTCAATGTCTGCGGAGAGAGTGTCGACCTCGTCGAGAGGTTTACTTACCTCGGAAGTGACATTCATGTCTCTGGTGACTCTTTCAATGAAGTCAGTAGATGGATTGGGAGAGCATGGGGGGTCATGAGGTCACTGGAAAGGGGTGTTTGGCGCTCCTGATATCTCTGCAAAAGGTCCAAGTCTTTAGAGTTCTGGTGCTTCCTGCCTTGCTATATGGTTGAGAGACATGGACGCTATCCACAGACCTGAGATAAAGACTAGACTCCTTCGGTACTGTGTCTCTTCATGGAATCCGTGGGTACCACTGGTTTGACTATGTGTCTAAGGAGAGGTTGCTTACAGAGTCCTGAATGAGGCTCATTACCTGCATTGTGAGGGAGCATCAGTTATGACACTACAGCCATGTGGCACGACTCCCAATGTGAATTCCTGCTTGCCAAGGGGACGCCCATGTAACACCTCACAACAACCGATAGATGGTCATAGACCACGTGTCTGCCTAGGGGGTTGACAACCAGGATCCCAAGCTGTTTCATTGTGTAGGGGATGTGGCAATGCGCTGTACCAGTGCATGCTCCCCAACCTGAACCTGACCTGACCTGAATGGTAATAGAAAAGTATAAAAGAGAATGAATTGTTTAAATAATTGCTTACTCCATGGACTGAGACATTTGTGCATATCTTTGTGCAAATAAAGAATTGTTCTTCATTCTTGTTGGTGTCCATGAATGACTTCTTTGAAAACAGAGGAAAGTTTTTTCCACAACATTCTCAGACCCACTCGGTCCAATTTAGTGTCGCAGGGGGCTGGAGCCTAAACTGGAAGTAATGGCCAATTCATTGCAGGGGCTTATCACACCCATATAGGGGCTATTTTAGAGTTGCCAGTTGACCTGAGATGAATGTTTTTGGTTATGTGGGAAGAAAACTGAATATTTAGAGGGAAACCTGCATAGAAATAGAAAAAAACTGTAAAACTCCACATAAGCCACAAATGGGTTGGGATTCAAACTCAAGATGCTGCATCCATGAAACAGCAGAATTGACTACTCCAATACCATGCCGCCCTGATCTTATTTACATTAGTTTGCCATAATTTATAAATTGACCTAATAAATCGTTCTTTAAGAGCTCAGTTCTATTCGGTTAACTGGGTAACCTAATAAACCATTCTAAAGATTTTCATATTCCATTCTGTCATGTTCACAGTTCAAGAAAAGCATTAGGTTGCCCATTTGGCATCACAACTCCAGGCAACAAATCAATTTTAACAAGTATGATTTCTGCATTTATATCTGGGAGAATAAGGTCTTTTGTTTGTCTAATCCATCCCAAAGATCCAAGAAACACACAGGCTCCATTTGAAATGAGAAAATTGTGCAGTGAAAGTATGAGTTAGAACCTTAAAATGTCTCCCCAAGCTGTCATTTCGAACACAATTTTATAATTAGTTTGTATTTTTACAAAGAAAGATTGCCAGAAGAAACCAGGATATTTAGGAGAATGCGGAAAAAAATATTTGCTGCATTATAATTTATGACTCTAAATGAAATCATAAGAGTTCAGTCATCAATTCACCAAATGCAATTACTTTTTCATTATGAGTTTGCAAGCACATCCCTGTTCATGCTTTTGTAAGTTTCAACATAAATCAACAGACTTGAGAATTAACATCTTAAGCTGTTTATGAATCTACTAAACCTTACCCTTCAAAATGATGATCTAAATTTCATGCACACAGAAATAGTACAATGCCCATTTTCATAGTTGTCCCTTTCTGTCTTCTAATGCTTGCCTAGCAGTTCTAAATGCTGAACCTCTGTGTGCTAAATCTGGCTCAGCTGTGCATGTAGAAAGAAAAGAAAAAAACAGATTTAAAATATTTGCATATAGCACAGTGAAATTAAACTTATATTTTGATTACAACATCCTAATCAAATATTTCTTTCAGATTCTTCATAAGTCTATAATTTACCAGACCCAGTAGGAGAATGTGTGATTTTCTGTACTCAATGCACAATATAATAAATACTGTATAATAAATAAGCTCTATTTAAAGTTTATGTTTTTCTTTCCAGGAGTAGCCTTACAAAGAAGTCAAGACCTAAATCATGAGAAGCATTTTAATCTTTAAGTTCTTCTGAAAACTTTTCAAAAACACACTATTAGTATCTCATTTCCCACCCTGAATCTGCAGTGGGTATTCAGAATTCGATTGCTGGGGATGAGAGACCTCAAAAAAAATGTCACAAAGAAAAAGTCCTAGAATTTATAGCATTCCCAAATTCTAATGGAGTTTTTCACATTGGTGACCATCCCATCTTCTCTCATAAGTGGGCAGGCCTAGGTTTTAACTCCTTAGATGATTTATTTGATGATTCAGGACGCTAGACATTCTCATTCCTAAACTCGGGGATTCTCTGCTTCTTTCTCTTCCTTTTCTATCTTCAGTTACTGTAAAGTCAGACTAAGAATGGGTGGAGTTTCTTTTTCTTTGTCTCTGTCCCTCTTTGTTCTATTCTTCCTCTATTACACTTTCCATATTTTGCTCTTTCTTTAACAAAACAATTTCCACTTTATATACTACTTTATGCAAATCTGCCCTACAAAAAGATTCTGTTTGGCAGAAAAGTGTTTCGCGCAATTGTTCCCCAGCTTGGAATGCCATCCTCAGAACAAAATGGCCAGTCTTTTTCAAATTGTACACTTCTGCACCTTGTCAGACCATACAATGAGAAACAAAATACTAAAAGGACCAGAAGAGGGAAAGAGTGAGAGATCCTTAACCAAAATACCAAAGCCTAATATACTAACCAAAAAGCTGTCTTGTAACCAAGTAAGAAATCATAACTCTAAACCACCAAAGAAAAAAATAATTGTTTTGGAAATCGAGAAACTTGGAATGGCAGCAGACTCTAATTTTAGATTTATATAGTGCCCAGATAATGATGTCACAGGGCAGGCTGACAATGACAACACAACTGTAGTAACATGGTAGAATTCAAAATGGCAGCGTTTACACCTAACAACAATCCACAAAAAAGTACTGTGATGGTGTTACAAAAATAATAGTAATAAATAACAATTCAATTCTGTTCAAACAGGCTCCGAGCACTGTGGCAAGTTCACAAGTAAAATAACACTACAAACTTTAAAATAACTTAATGAATACACATAAGGATACATATTAGGCAGAGCGACGGGCGTTGAGCAGGCTCCTGTCAATCTTGGAGAATCCACTGCATCCACTGAACAGGATCATCTCCAGACAGAGGAGCAGCTTCAGCAACAGACTGCTGTCACCGTCCTGCTCCAGTGACAGACTGAGGAGATCGTTCCTCCACCACACTATGCGACTCTTCAATTCCACCCGTTAAACGTTAACATTATACAAAGTTATTGTCTGTTTTACCTGCATTTTTATCACTCTTTTAATTTAATATTGTTTTTTATCAGTATGCTGCTGCTGGAGTATGTGAATTTCCCCTTGGGGATTAATAAAGTATCTATCTATCTATCTATCTATCTATCTATCTATCTATCTATCTATCTATCTATCTATCTATCTATCTATCTATCTTAAACACAAAGTTAAAGTCAAAATGAAAAGTACAAAATAAATAACTGAAATGGATTGTACATAATTCAAAACAGTACATAAACTTGACATTACTCTCAGGAGGCATTTCACTGTAGGTTCCTCTTCAAGACCTTTCAGTCAGTTCTGGTCTTCCAAAGCTTCTGGCCCCTTTTCTTCACATTCTGGGACTGCCCCTCAGTCTTTACATTATTGATCTTGTGCCTCCAAAGTTCTTGCCTCTTCTGGTGACTAATATTCTTCTTCTTCCACATATCTTCCTTCTTCTAGATTTCTCCTCTCTCACCCTCAATTAACCTCCAGAAAATAATTTTATCACTAGGCACCACTGCAGGTAACCTTGCTTTGGATTCTCACTGATGTCTAATTTTCTCTATGTTACCTCCTAAAAATCCCCCAGTTATAGTCAAATGTTCCTCAAGCTTTGTGCTATAAAAATTAATTGCATTACTGTGACCAACAATAAAATATGGTTGTCAGCATTAGATGTGACCAGATGCACTAATGTCCTCTGGATCTCCTTTAGGTTGCTCCCCATGGAAACACTTGGTTGGTTAACAGAGAAATCATATAGGCGACTTAGCACCTGCTAGTCACTAAAGAACGTCAGTAGGTTGGGGATTGAAAAGTTTTGAATACAGTCTTTTCTCAGATGATGAGAAAGACCATCATAGCATGTGAGTGATGAAATTATGGGCTCCAATGTTAGAAGCACCCGAGCACCAGTTGTAGCTATCAGGGCAATACTTTGTAGATGTCTAATACACATTTGTAAGTTACACATGTATTTAATTTAATGTTCTATAATTTAGGAGACATATGCTCCCTGAAAAATTGGTTATTTAATTTTGCAGTTACTGTATACTGCCTGGATGAAAAAATGTCCTAAGAAGGGCAGGTGAAACTTAGGAAAGGGAGACAACTTAAGAGGAGAATCTGAAATAAAGTCAAAAAACTAAATTAGGTTTGTTACCGAAAAGAATCCCAAAGTCTAAAAGATATGTCAAGGTCTGGGCCAAAGTTAGCTATGTTATATTATATCTTCAAAAACAAGTAAAGCATAAATCACAGTGACATACTGTTTATTCATTATATTTGCTGCACACTGCCAGTATCAATGTTAATCAATATTAATATCTTTTTATAGAATTTAAGAAGTGCATCTGGTGGCCTCATCAAACGCCGCATGACACTGGGTGACTTGATTGAGGTAAGTTTGGTTATAAGGAGTCACATTGCTGGCCTGTTGTGAGCTTCAGTGGAGACATTCCAAGAGTTGTTCCTGACGTAATGGAAGTTCTTGCCTGTCTGCATTGATCAAAAAATATGATGTGAAACTTAGCAGTGGAGAACCCTTCATGTTGACATTATTTATTTGTAATTAATTGTAATATTCAAATTGATTAGCTTTTACATAGAGTGATGCTAATGGCCTCACTTCACCTGTAAGTTGGTCTGCAGACTAACCAGCTTTAGTTTAAAGAGCCTTGAGACGGCTCTATGCACCACAAGTGCCCTAGAGCTGAAAATGACTGTTTTGTGAGTTAAACCTTTAAATATAGATAGTATTTACACTGACTAATTAATTACTATCACCATGTAATTTACTACTGCTTATGCGTAACTACCTACAGGCAGTCTTAGTGAGTCTGAACTGTTCCACTCCGTGACGTCTCTCCTGTGTGAAGGCCAAACGCAGGCATTTTGGTAGCAGGACCCACTGAGACTGGGTAGGGGAAAGCAGTATTACAGCATGTCTGGTATTTCGATGTGACACATAGGCTTTGGTTTAGTTGTTGTTTTGAGTTAGTTTGTTTAGGTTCCAGAATTTATGTGTTCCTTGACAACCACAGTACTATGCCAAAAACAGAGAGTGTGGGCAACTCTACCACCTTTGAATAGTTGTGTCTGAACTCAGAGGGAGCAATAGGTGGATGGGGAAAGTGCTATCTCTTTATAAAGGAGGCAGTTGCCATGGCGGGGGTTGATCGCCTAGATTAGTGAGCAAGTACTGAAAATAAGAGTGAGTCTGGTGGCTCAGCAACTGGCTCCAAGGTAGGAGTTTTGTATTACTCCTCTTAGCCAAATTAGACTCCTGATTTATTTGTGTTGAAGGAATTTTATAATTCTGTTTAGGATGATGACATTTCACCTGATCTTTTTTATTTTAGCAAGTTAAAAAACGTATGATTAGGAGCATTTTCTTTTTGATATTTTTTTTCCATGTCTGCGGTATAGCAGACCCACAGCTTAAGAATAGGTGGCCAATTTTAAATGAATAATCTAGCACCGGGAAGGTGCAGGCTGCAATTGGGTGTCAGTGTACATGAATGGGTTTCATTCCACCATTAAATGGGGATCTGGCTGACCGTGACCATGTTATGTACAGATGTGGGTAAATCAGTCAGGCACCTCAATGATGCTACAGAGGGCGCGGGTTCTCACACCCATACCCAATTAGGCAGCAGAGAATAAAGGAGCCTGCATGGGACAGAAGGGGAAGGAAATCAGTAGAAGGGATAAAAGTAAGAACATAGACTGGCCAGTCAGCCAGCATGAATGGAAAGACATGCACAATCTCCCAAAGACGCAGAGGGATAGGCGGAGGGAGATCTATGTGGCTTGGCATGGTGCCCCACGGTTGCCTAGGGCCCAGCAATGAGGACCCAGGCCTGGACAGAATGGTTGACTGCACCTGTCGGCTGGCGTCTTCTTGGTTGCCAGATCCTGTGCAGGATAAACTGAAGGCACATCAGATTTTAGAAGGTGGCATTGGGGCACATGAATTTTAAGGAACAGTGAACTGTCTCTATCATTTTTTAACCTCATTCTTAATGGGCCTATTTATTGGATGGAATTTAACTTCACTGTCTGCTTTTGATTTCATGGGGTATTTATTTAAGGATCGATTCTACACTGCACTTTAATTTAGAACACTGTTTTTTTTATTGTCCTAATACTAACACTATTACACTTTTTACATACTCCTTGCCTGGACGTACAGTATGTGTTCTCATCTGCTTGGCTCATCTTGGTTCAAGAGGCTCCTGGACATGACAGGAGCATGGGCCCAGCCCTCTATGTCACAATATCAGAGCAATGGTTGTTTTTCTTCTGAGCTTTTTTCTTTATGAATTTCCCACTTGTGTGTTTTTGAGCCTGAATTTCACTTTTCACTTTTTTCTCTGTAAATAATGTTCACTACAAGAACTGTGCAGTCTTTTTAACTGAACTGTTTTGTAAATTTAAAATATTTTTCTCAAAATCTGCCATTGACTTGTACTTATACCTTTGGTCCTAGTCGGTTCCATCTGCCAGCAGACCATTTGATCCATAGTTGATTTATAACATATAAGTAAGCAAAATGCTAGATGGTGTTCTTCTTTAATTTCCTACCCCATCAAATCTTGTGAATGCTGTAGAATAAGTGTTACTTGTCAACACAGCAAGATGCATTGGAGCAGTGGAAATAATCACCTGGGAGAAAGGGCCAGGGATGGAGCCGAGAACAATATCTGGATATTTACTTTTACAGATTATCCATTTTGTTATTGCTGGGACAAAAGTTATTGGCTTAAAAAGCTGCTGCCAGACATTCTAAATATTGACTTCTTCTTGAATGAGCCTCTCCTTGAAATGTAGCTTGTGTGCATTTTCTGATAAAGGGATCAATCACAGACCAAGTGACATCCCAGAGATTGCTCTCCAAAGTACCGTCTAAATACCCAAGATCAAACAAAGAGTCATAATTCAATTATTGGCAGCCTTGATGGACAAAGGTTTGCTCCAGTAGTCGACCAAAAAGAATGGGCATAGGTGCCCCCAAGAAAGCGATGGCTTTAAAACATTCAAACACACCAAGTCTCGACTGTACTCTATCAAGTTCACTGCTTTGCCTGGCCATAACTCTGCTCCATAAAGCAGGACTCATTGCCTACAGGGTGTGGTTGTAACAAGGGCTGGAGTGATCTCTTTTACTCCAGAGGACAACCGTGCCTGACTGAAAGAGTGGAAGATTTGTCTGTATTGGAGTTGGCTGAGGGTGTTATTAGGCCAAACCTTGCTGAGGAATGGAAAGTGCAAAACCAGAAAGAGAAGTAAAAAACATGCATTGCTAACAATGCAAGCTGACTGATCATCAGCCACCTATTAAGCGTAACTTTGTTGGTAACCAGGGACATTGTATCCAAATATCTCGACAGAAAACTACAACCAGAATGCATGACCAACGAGACAAATGAGAAGAGCTCCTGAACAAAGAAGTAAAAGCACACTGGAGATACTTCCACATGCCAACCAGAAAAGGAACAAAGCATTGTATACACCAAACAATAACTACACTTGCTTTGATTCTGAGAACTCAGCACTTGGAATAAAGCCAGCTAATGTATTATGGTTTTAGTATCACTCTAACTAAAAAGTAATAACTCTGAAGGAAAAGTTCTTAATTGTTATATGTTTATCATCTTAAATCCAGCAAGGAAGCTCAGAGCTGCATTTCATACATGCACATCGTCACATAGAGAAACTGCATATGAGGGAAGGTAAGCCAGTATGGAAGAGCTGTGAACAAATGAACAACATGGTGCAGGCACTATAAGTTTAATAACTAGCTAAAGAACCTGTTCGTTTTGGCCAGATGAATTGAAGGATCATAATTCATAAGTTATGTGCCTTTTTCTATAGGAGAGAAAAAGTTCAAACTAAGTTGTTATATTTTTCTCTTCTGTGTTGTTCAGTATTGTCTGTTGTCTATACAACATGTATCTATATACATACTTATCTATATATACACTTGCATATATCCACCTTCTGTTATAAATACATTTTATTTGGTTTATTGCTACAAGTGTGCTTGAGTTATTTGTTGAAAAACAATCTATCACCATGTCCTGATCACAACAGAGAAAGTGAAAATGTTTAGTGTAGACTTTCGCTGATTTATGAACCTTGTTTATAAATTGTATAGTGCTCTTCAAATTTCTTATCTCCAGACTAGAAGGTGAAACAGAGATCCTTCATAACTCCTTCATCAATTTGGCTTCCATGGGTGGCCGTCTTGTTAAATGTTTTCATTAAATATTGGCATTCCCAAAGGCAAAACTGATAAATAACTGATTGAGTAACATCAATCTATTCTTCTTCTTCTCACACTATACAACATTTCCTATATTCATGCCATTGACCAAATTTGTTTTGTACAATTGTGCTTCCTGCCAGGAACAAGGACTAAAATGTGAAAAACAAGAGCTGCGTCAGTCATTCATTGAGGTAGGTGTTTCAGCTTTTTATTTTCTTTACATAGAAAATACACATACACTTTAGATTTACATGCATTTTTAAACAGTTCTATGTTGCACATAGTGGCTTTGTCCATTATAATTGACTGTGGACCCCCACAGGTTCATTTTTCCCATGGATGCTGCTTACTGGAGTTTTTGTTTTCCTCACCTCTATTGTCAACTGGGCCTAGTTCATCAATTATTTAATGGACAGATAGTGCTGGGCTCCACTTTTGTTAATCAATTTTCCCATCTGTTTAAACAAATCTGTGTCTTTACGTGTATTCATTAAGTAATTAGAGTTTTACATCTACCTGTGAACTTGTCACACAGTGAGCTCTTGTACATCAACCATTCATTTTCTGATTACACATTTTCACTTACAGGTCCATGGGTGAAGTATAAATTTGAAAAAAAAATTAAATTCTGTTATATAGTGTTCTTTGTTAAATTGTTCTGGTATTGAGAATGTATGAAAAACTTAAAATACATTCAAATATTTTTTTCTCAAGCCATCTAAAGCTATTTTACTTTTTTAATTCTTCTATTAATAAAATTTTTGATATTCTTTTTCAGTAAAACATACCTATATTTAAGGAATGAAGGCTGTTGGGTTATTTGGATCATATTCCACAAGATATAGCTATCTATGCTGTTGGTCAACATCTCTACTTCTCCAAGAAACTGGATAATCCTGTGACAGTCCAGGTTGACTCCACACTACAAGGTTGTTTCTGGGAGCCACTTGAACCCACAACTGTTATTAGCAAACCCAAAGATGAGCCGGGCAAATGAGGACACACACAGTCAACAAGAGGTGGTGCAAAATATTTTGGTACCTTTATTTACAACAGTGTCTACAAAACTTGAAGTCTCCTCTACTTATGCCAAATGGGATCCTGCAGCTAGAGCAGACATTCGTTCGATAGACACAGCATACCTTTTAACAGAGTCCAGGTCCCTGCTGCCATCACAGGCTCCCAGCACCGAGCCTCACTTCTCCAACTCCCACTGCCACTCCTTGGTCTTACAAAGGAGTTGTCCTGAGCTACGAATCACTCCATCTACCAAAAGATGTTCAGCTGAAGAGAACCTCTTCAGTCCCCTTGAGTGCTGGCTCTCTGCTGCATCGTTACTGCATGCTGGCATCTCCCAACCCGGCTGTCTCTGACGTACTTTTCTTTAACCTTGGCTGGTCAGTCTTTCTTTCTTTCTTTCTTTCTTTCTTTCTTTCTTTCTTTCTTTCTTTCTGTCTTTCTTGCTTCTCCCCCAGATTTCCCTGGCAGGCCCCATTTATAGAACTAATTGGGTACATGGTGTAAATGAAGCATTTGACTCACCCACTCACATTTGCATGTAAATGCCTGATCAGCCAAGCACCACAATCAACCTCGGAATGGCATCTGCCTGGAGTCGGTATGTTCTAGAATGGCCGATTATTTATTTACAATTTGAAATGCCACAAACCTCTCATCACAATCCCATATTAAAAAGTTAGGCCACATATGGTATAGCGCAATTAATGCCTAAACAAGCACACAAGCCAGAGTGGGCATTGATCACACGACTTGAGCAGACTCAGATCTTGAAGTATCAGATACAGGAAAGTTGAAGAAGAATCCAGTCCTGTAGTAAAAGAAGAGACTCGGACAACACACTTAACACAAGAAAACATCAGAACTCCCAGCCTGGCCACTATCGGGACATCTCACGTTCACTTCAGTCTTCAGAAACAGCAGCTCGTTTTTCTTCTACCATCTGAACAACATATATGCAAATTTGTATCAATGTGAATTTTCATAATCAGCATTTCTAAAGAGTAAAGCATTGTGTGTATTTGCATGGCCTATTTGTTTTCTAGTTTAATTATGAAGTAGTGAATATGTTAGGCAGAATATATCGTGAGTAAAAGTAGCCTTTTGTGTTTGAAAATGAAATGAAGTAAAAGTGAAAGTAGACAGAAAATTTTATTCAAGCAAATTAGAAACATTCTCATAACATACATATCTGTAAGTACAGTCCAGAACTGGACAAAACAGGATAAGTGAAAGATCAAAGTTTAGAATCTGACTAAATGGTTGGAATACCAAAAGGTTTTAAAGGGAAGGCACTTGCAAAAAGGTTTTAACTCATATCCATAAACTCGGGCACAGGACACATTG
Source organism: Polypterus bichir lapradei (assembly GCA_026402145.1). NCBI lineage: Eukaryota > Metazoa > Chordata > Cladistia > Polypteriformes > Polypteridae > Polypterus > Polypterus bichir. Next base: position 24,282,138 of record JANRMT010049829.1, on the reverse strand, counting down.
TGCTGGCTTATAATAACATCATATTGATGTTGATATCCTGCAACAACACTTCCAAAGGAATGGGCACCAGGTCAAGCCCCCTAGCAATAGCAATGCCACTGAATACACAAAATGGCGGTGCCCACTAGGAAAATGTGGCATTACAGAAATTACAAAACGTGAACCTGAAGAGCACAATGAAAGTGAAACTGTAAATTCTATGAAATTTAGAAATTCACCAAGACAAATTTATTAAACCTTAAGAAAATGACTGTGCCACCTATTTATTTCTTCATTATTAGCACTAATAGGGTGCAAGGCAGGAACAAACCCTGGACTAGGCGCCAGTCCATTGCAGGAAGAACAGACTCACACACACTAGAGACGATTTAGTGTTGTCAGCTCACCTAACCTGCGCGTCTTCAGACAGTTTGAGGAAACTGGAACACCTGAGGAAACCCATGTAGACACAAGGAGAACATGAAACTCCACACAGGGAGGTCTCAGATGTGATCCCTGGTCAATTTACTCCTAACAGCAGTGCCATTGTGCCACCCTAGTATTATATATAATTATTGTAATAACAGTACCTTAACTCTACATGAATGAGCCTCTAAACTTTCAAAGCCAAGATAATCAATTCTCTAATAATTGGAAAGATACGTTTTTCATGGTTTTCTCCTTTCTAAGAATCTGTGGATATGAAACTTTTTTATACATATAATTCTGCCAGGAATGATATAGTATATAAAGTGCCATGCATGGAATTTCTCAGGTGTAATGTGTGTTGTTTAATTCAGCTACTTATCCATTGTTTGTTGTCATCCCACTTAGTGTACTCTTAGAAGCCAACAGAGTTTTGAAACAGGCCACATACTGTACTTGTCTCAATATGGCTGCCAAGATACAGTCTTCTTCGTCATGGTCTTCTCTTCAAGGCCAGATGGTGAGTGAGAGGCAAGTCAAGGTGACCAACTTTATACCATTCTTACCTCAAAACACAAACCAATGAGGTGTTGTGGTACACAATATCCTCTTCTCTAACTCATGAACAAGACCTCAAGGTACTCTTCCACTGAGAGCAGAGGCTCATCTTTTACCTGCAGACACAGTCGAATGGAATCCACATTACTCCTTCTGAGTCTGAGGTTCAGCTCTATGAGAGCATCTCCATTCCAAGATCTCAGCACACACTTTTCAAGGGAAGCTGAAAAGATTGATAACTGACACACACACTATTGCTTCTTTTTTGGAAAAAGGAGGCCATCCCAGTCTGGTAGTTCTGAGAATCTGATTCTGCCTTCTACACAAGACTGAACAGGTATGGTAGCAAAATACCCACAGAGCTTTCAACATGAAGTCAGATTTCATCTACCGTGTGGTAGTTTTAAATAACAGATTATCAGCCTTGTGTTAAATGTTGATATTAAAAGACTTTTGGGTCTCAGTAACTAAGGGCTGGACTGTCTAAAGGGATTTTGTTTGATATCAGATATCATGATTATGCTACTTTTGTATTAATAAACATACTTTGTTTTAACCTGAAATAATGCCATGAAGTTATTTTGAAGAATTGTTTGCTGTAGAGATCAGCTTGATAAAGCAGTAGCACCAGGTGCCTGTCCTTTAGGACTATTTGTGTCAATCATGATTCACAGGGAGGAAGGTGTATTGGAATTGAAGTTCTCAGGAAATTAAACTAAAAATATTTTTGCAGTTGTTTATATGAGAGACTCCTACAAAGATACTAAGGCACTAAAGCAAAAGAACTGCTTACTGAATCTTTACATTAAACAAACTCCACCTATTATTGTACCCTGAGGCACAAAGCAAACAAATGAGGATGATATCTCTGAATCGGAGAAAAAGCTGATTGGATACAACGTTCCAGAAAAACAAAGTCTACTAAACAAAAGAGAGATCATCATAACAGTTTTAATCTTCAATTTATAACTTCATGCTAGTAATAAATAAAACATAGTAAGAAATTTCCTAGTTGATACCTGCTGAACACTGCTTGCTAAACACACATCAGAAAAATGAAAAAATGTAAGTTACTGCTAAAGAACAGACAATATGTTTTGTCTTTATTTAATTATTTTTTTATCTTTATTGCTCTAGGTTTTACATATGTACATCTTACTTTGATGGGTGCTTAATTTAGCACTTCAAAAGTGTAAATGAGTGATATGTGATATGAAATCCTGGTAGACACTGCATAGAGTGTGTGACTGAAAAGCTACCTCTAAATAACAGAGATAATGAATGCTCAAAGAAAGTGTTGAGAAAAATAAATGTATTAACTACTATATACAAAAAATATTTGAATGTCATATTTGTTCCAGTTCTATGTAACAGAAATTGTCATAGTGTGTACTGTTACACACCACGTAGCATAAAGATGTTAGAAATAAAAACATTCCAGGAAGTTATGACTCGGTGTCTTGCAACAAAAAGTTAGTTGTTTCAGTTGTTGGATTGTTTTTAAGTTATTATTAATAGATTGTATGTAAATAGAAATGCATAGAATTTGTCATGTTAAACATATAAGTATTAATTTAACTAGTTAACCAGTCGTTAAGTAGTTTGTGGTCCTACTCTACTCTATAGAGCCGATAAAAGTCCTCTTCAGGCATCGGGCTTCATGTACTCTAGCTGTTTCTTGTCAGAATTATATGTAAAAAATAAAACATTACCTTCAACGTGTAAAAAAGTGTTTTCCATGGTTAGAGAACTGCTTAGCTTTGCTTCAGAAACTTAGAGGCTCATTAATGTGTTATTAAGCTATTGTTATTATAGCAAATTCTGCATATGTAAAGTTAGCATTAGTGCTAATAATAAAGACCTGCATACTAATATCAGATGGCACATTTGGTTGCCATGAATGGAAGCTCTTTGTGAATTTTTCTAATTGTAATAAATCTTTCTTGTTGAATGGTTGAATTTTTTTCTGAGTTTTTGAATCTTGGAGAATTTACTTTCACTTTCCTTTTTTCACTATCCTCTTATTCTTGTGTTTATTATTTTATTGTTGTGTTTTGTACATCCTATGAAATCTTTTTTTTATACACTCCATGACACATCAGCCATCATTAGGCAGTATAGCCTCAGAAGTCACTTTGTTGGGGTGGGGGTTGATTTGTTTCCGATTCTATTTCTGTAAAACTTGATTCATTTCTATGGAATGTTTTGTGATTTCAATAAAATCAAAAAAAAAAGAAGTCACTTTGCATGACATTATGTAAGCTGTTAATCACATGTGTATTTGTGTCTATGTTTGTGGATACCAATCAGGAACTTTTCTTTTGATCTCTTGCACAGACTCCTTATCACGAGGCAGCAGTGCTACCACTGCGCCACCGTGCCGCCCTGCCACTGTCAGTGTATTCAACACATTTTTACGTAATTCTTCATGTCACCATTATTTGTGTGTGACTCTGTGGTGAAGGCTCTGAATGTTGAGCTGTCCTGTCCTCTTCTGCACTGTGTGGAGATCAAGGACATTACCTCTGGACAGGCAAAATAGGGCCTAGACATAGGAAGGCCTAAGTCAGGGTTCTGGAAAGGAGGATTCAGCTGTTGATCGAGCCTGAGATCAGGAGGAACAAGGCAGATTTTGATCCCCTATGTGGAGCACTGGACTAGCTTTTACCCTCACAGGGATACTGGAGGGTTTGTGAGAGTATGCCCAACCAGTCTATGTGTTTTCTGTGAGATTGGAAAAGACTTATGACTGTCTCCTTCAGGGTGTGTTGGAATATGGGGTAACAGACCATTATCAATGATTCTGTTCATAATTTTTATGGGCAGAATTTCTAGGTGCAGCCAAGGAGTGGGAGGTGTCCAGTTCAGTGGCCACAGGATGGAATCTCTGCTTGTGGTCCTGTTGGCTTCATCAGGCTATAACCTAAGACCCACAATTGAGTGGTTTGCAGCTGTGTGTGAAGCAGCTGGGACGAGGATCAGCACCTCCAAGTCTAACATTATGGTTTTAAGATGGGAAAGTTTGGAGTGCCCTTTATGGACTGAATGATGACTGAAAGATGAAAGAAACAGGAGATCTACAGGAGGAACTGAGCAGCATCCACAGTCATGTGGACATTGTACCAGTCAGTCATGATGAAGAGGAAACTGAGCCAAAAGGCGAGGCTCTTGAATTGCTGGTTGAGAAATGTTTCAATGCTCATCTATGATCACGAGTTTTGGGCAGTGACTGAAAGAACTAGATTGTAGACACAAGCAGAAGAATTGAGTTTCCTTCGCAGGGCACCTGGGATCTGTGATAGGATGAGAAGCAAAGACATTTGGGAGGTGCTCAAAATAGAACTACTGCTTCTCTGTCACCAACAGGAGACAATTGAGGTTATTCAGGTATTTAATTTGGGTGGGAGGAGACCTTGGGACAACCTCAGGACACGCTGGAGAGATTATTTCTTTCGGCTGGATTAGTAACACCCAGAGAAGGTTGAGGAGGTGGCAAGGAAAGGGGATGTCTGGACATCATTGCTTAGACTGCTGCCCCCCCAACACAGACCTGGATATGCAGCAGAAAAATAGATGGATAGATGGAATGTAGTGAAATGGTTAATACCAATGCTTTAACATTCTAGGAGAGAGGGTTCAAATCCTGACCCAGCATTAGTCCATGTGGATATAATGCTCACTGTGTACACATTGTGTTTCTCACTTTCCTTGAATATATATGAGACATATACATTCACCTGACTGGTGCGCTCTAAAGTAAACTGGCACCTGCATGCTACAATATAATAGCAGATTGGTAATATAAAAAATAAACATGGATTTTGAAATGATAACATAAATGAGGTGTACTATTTTTAGTGTAGACATTACAAAGTCTTTTATTAGTCTCCATAATTCTCACAGTTCCACTCAAAAGTTATAAGATAACTTCTTATTCTAACCATCACTATTTTAATTTTTTCATTTCAGTTCATTGTTCTGGATGTACTGACATCATCTGGTACAACTGGACACCAGCTCTTTGTATACACACTGAAACTAACACCCAAACTCACTTCCACTGTACTCTCTAGACTTGACAATGCTACTTCTACTGTCTCTACTGTTTTAGATTTGATAATGTCTGGGGCAAAAAAAATTAAATTTTTACAGTTTGTTAAATAAGAATTTTGAATGTGTGAAGAATATAGGATTATTTGGATAAGATGCAGCTTTTAAATGAATACATTGTGTAAAGAGGATTAAAAAGCTCATAAGGGAAAACTAGCATTGAGAATTGAAGCAGGACTTTAACAGGCAAGTGGCTTCTTTGGGCAGAAGATTTGATCAGTGAGCACATGACAACAAGAATAAGTACATGTTTTTCAAAAGGAATAGGATATTGGGAAGTATACGAATATAAGAGGAAATACTGCAACAGTGTTAATACGATTAAATTGTACAAGATTTAAGCTCAGATAAATTAACAAGTGTGTATATGTTTGTAAGAGGACCTGAAATAAGGGCTTTAGACCTTTTCAGCTAAAGGTAGCTTCACTGATAAGTAACAGGATCGTTGAAAATTATCAGTTGACTAACTTTGGCTGATCCAACTAGGGCTAAATCTTGCATGATAAGTCACTAAACCACTGTAATAAATAGAGGATATGGATGTTTTCCCTCAGGTTAGCCACTGGTGGCTTCCCAGTGTTCACAAGCATCACAACTGGCCTTAGGAAAAATGTGGTGCAATATCTTGTATTTTAAAGGACCTTAGCTGGATGTAGAAGATAAAGACTGAAACACCTTCAAACGAACTATATGATGTGGAGCTGCTGTATGGACTTTGATTTGAATCATTCCAGTTGTATGGTTTCTTCTGTTTTAACGTCTAGTGCTTGTTGTGTCTGGTTTATCTGTTACTAAACATAAGTTCAGATTGAAAAAAA
>JANRMT010049829.1:24247853-24260741 GCA_026402145.1 Polypterus bichir lapradei | reverse complement strand
GGCCTGTATTGTTTTATAAAGCACTAACTGTTGTACCCATCTAAGATCAGTTGAAATTCAAGTAATCAATGTAGACCTCAGTGAACCATCTATGGGAATGCATTTTGTAATGCATGTAGTAAAACAATACATTGCATTTTTCATTACAACAGATGGCACTTCACAAACATACCACACCTCTTACGAATCACATACCAAAAGGCACATAACAGAGGCAGACACACTGATACACAAACACTTGTCCTTTATTAAGTTGTTAAATACACCTAAGTACTTTAGCACTTCCTACAGTTTTGGCTGTTAAAAGTATAATTCTAAGGAATATATGTAAGATAATTTTATCGTTTATCTCAGAAAGTAAAACTTCTTGTTGGCTTTAGGTCATTGTCATTAAAACCATTTTCTCTTTATAATTTTCAAGGATTAAAAAATGTAACTGCTAATCAGCTGGTGTACTTTATTCATGAGAATAAAAAGGAGATCTCACTGATTGATAATCCTCGCATGCTGCTACACTGGTTAAGAGTCAAAGACTTAATCCCAGCAAACAAATTTCAGGTCAGGCTACTTCTATAAGTTACCCAGTTGATTTTTTCTGGCAAAATGTGAATTTAATAAAAGACTTGAAAAACATTACAATGAATGTTCTTGTTTAACAGGTTTTAATTGATATAAGAGATGCAACAGAGAAAAGCAGAGCTTTTTATGAGTATTTAGAGTGGTTTGAAAATGAAATAATAAAAAAGAGCCGTCGCTTCTTAGAAGTAATATTCAAAGATGACATTATTCGGCATTACCCAACATTAAGACAACTTAAGGACAAACTTTTGAAAGGTACTTTGATTGTTTTACATGCATCTATTTTGTTGTACAGTCTGTTTATAAATTTTATCTATTGTTATCTTGACTTTAAGTTATTTCTAAAAACAACAGAGGCATCACAGTGGTCTCTAAACGGCAACCCCTACTGTTTCAGTCAGAACCTACATGCAGTGCATTTAACACGGGACGGGGTGAAGACTCTGGGGCGGGACAGTAACAATTACATCCATCTTGAATGGCCTAGAAGAAGAGCTTTTCAGGATCTGGTGCCTGGCCAGTCCACCTCGGTATAGAGCCACTGTGACCCTCACCAAGTAAAGTAGACTGAAAATGAAAAATAAAATAATTTTTAATTAATTTTTGATTTTGAAATGTGTGAAACCTGATGAATATTCTCACAAATGCAAACTGTGTACTTAGCCAAAATGAATTGGTTTATAATCCTATTGATTGTGTGATATTTATTTTTGGTGATAGGTGCATGCCTGTCAGAGTCAAATGGAGGAATTACAGAAGACATGCAGTTATCAGGTACAAAGACATAAAATGATAAATAAACACCTAACTTGCCTTGTTTTGCACACTTGTCATAAATGACTGCAAAACAACTTGGTGGGTTGGTCGTGGCACAAAGTGCCACATTTGAGTACTGAGAAGAGAAACAGAATAGGTGAGGGTTAGTAACAAATTCTAACTCTAATGTTACTTATGTTTAATGTTAATGACTAACAACAGAGATACAGTCTGTACAGATAATCAGCAGCTCTAGTCAGGGTGTGCTAAACTGAAGTAGTGAGTCTTCAACCGGGATTTGAAAGATTAGACTGAAGGGGCACTTCTTATAGTAGCAGGCAGACCAGTCCACAGTTTAGGGGCCTTGTAACTAAAAGCTCGACCTCCCACTGTTATTTTATTAATCCTTGGAAACACAAGCAGACCGGCATCTTAAGATCTTAATGTGTGCACTGGTTTGTAAGTCATGATAAGTTCAGACAAGCAAGCCGGACCTTGGCCATTTAAGGCTTTATATGTTAAAAGGAGGATTTTGAAATCTGCCCTAAACTTAACCGGGAGCCCGTGTAAGGATTGAAGAACTGGAGTTATGTGTTCGTATTTTCTTTTTCTTGTAATAATTCTTGCAGCAGCATTTTGGAATAACTGGAGGCTGTATAAAGAACAGTTTGAACAGCCAGTGAACATCGCATTGCAGTAGTCAATCCTATTAGAAATAAATGCATGAATTAATTTCTCAGAATCCTATTTATTTAGAAAGCGCCTTAATTTCCCAACATTTTTAAGATGGAAGAAACATGATTTGGACAACTTTGTAATATGCGCTTTAAATGACATGCTAGAGTCAAAGATGACTCCTAGATTGCAGGCTGATTCAGTAAAATTAATGGAGATTCCAACTGAGTTAAATGATGACAGAATATTGCTGTGATCAGCGTCATTCCTTCCAACAATTAACATCTCTGTTTTATCAGTGTTTAAAGACAAGTAGTTCTCATCCATCCACTCCTTTAATTCACTAACACAACTAATTAAAGACAACATCGGAGAAACTTCTTTTCATCTAAATGAAAGGTATAACTGGGTGTCATCTGCATATGAGTAAAAATTAACATTATGTTTCCTAATGAGAGATCCCAGTGGAAGCATGTAAAGTGAAAACAGTAAAGGTCCCAGTACTGAGCCCTGCGGGACACCATATTGAACTTCTGTGTATAATGATTGAGTCCTGTCAGCACATTTCTGTACAAATTGGAATTGATTTGATAAATAAGAACTAAACCAAGTGAGCACAGTACCTGTAAGCCCAATGTCACTTTCTAGCCTGTGCAATAAAATAGAATGGTCAATGGTGTCAAATGCAGCACTTAAGTCTAACAACATAATTACAGTGGAATTTCCTTCATCAGAGGATATCAGAATGTCATTTACAACCCGTGTTAGTGCCGTTTCTGTACTATGACCAGTGCGGAAACCAGACTGCAATTTCTCAAATAAATTGTAATACGTAAGGTGTGACTGAAGCTGATTGGCGACTACTTTTTCTTTAGAGAGAAAGGGTAAATTTGAAATGGGCCTATAATTATTAAGAATGTGTGGGTCTAGGTCTGACTTTTTAAGTAATGGTTTAATGACTGACACTTTTAGTGCATCAGGTACTGTGCCATGCAATACTGTAATGAACTACTGATAATGTTTAATAGGCGCTGCAAGAACATCCATTGCCCTTTTTACTAGTTTTGTTGGTACTGGATCAGGGAACAAGTAGTGGGCTTCATTTTAGAAATTAAAGTTAAGACTTCCTGCTCATAAGTCATCTGTTCCTTCCTAAACCTACAGGCATGACCTCATGTTTATCTTCAGTGTTATGTTAAAACAAAGACATTCAGTGCACCATCATTAAAATATAATTATATTAACTTTTATATACGATTTACAAATTGTATGATAACAATAAAGAGAGACACATCCTTACTGTGGGCCCCAAAGTCTAAATGTGGCCTATGAGATGTGTGCAAGTGGACTGCACAGCAATAATATCTCACATCATTTTCTAGCCTACTTAATCCAGACCGGGGTCAAAATTTCAGCCCTTTCTAGTAAGCAAAGGGAACAAGGCAGGAACAAACCCCGGCGAGGGAGCCAGTCCATCGCAGGGTAAACATTCATACACAAACATACACACACACACACACACACACACACACACACTAGGGCCAATGTAGTGTCTCCAATTCACCAAATCTGCATGTTTTTGGACTGTGGTAGTAAACCAGAGCACCTAGAAGAAACCCACACAGACACAGGGAGAACATAAAAATTTCATTCTGGGAGAACCCAGGATATAAACCCTGGTCTTCTTTTTGCCACTGTGCCTTTAGCAACAAATGTCGTTCTATATTTATTTTAATACCTATTAATTGTGTTTGTGCAGTCTGTATACAGTCATCTAATTCTGCCGTGGCCTGTGCTTGTTTGCTGCTTCAAATTTATGCCAATAGATTTGACTTGTGCTGCCTTCATGAAGGTGCCCAGTGGCTAAGGGACTGGCATGCATTCTACTAGGTTATCTATTCAAAGAAACTGTTAACATGCTGTATGATCCTGAGGAAGCCATTTGTTTTACTTTGCCAGCGTGTCAGTTTTACAAATATGAACGATTTGTCCAACAGCTGAGACAGCTACAGCAAACTATAGCTAAGCAAGTAAAATGCACATATTAAAAATTGTGCATTTCCTAGTTACACAAATTTTGAAATATGAGATGAGATTCTTTTCCCTTTTATGTCTCCTTGGTGTTTTAAATAATAAACACGGCTACTTTAAAATAATAAACATACCAAGGATTCAAGATGATTCTTGTTCTGAAGGAGGCACATTTGTATTAAACAGCTGCAGTGTGTGTATCTCAGATTGAAATTAGATGAGACTCAGCATTAGTGTCATTGAACAGTGCACAAGTACCGTGACAACAGAAAAGAGTTTTCCACCTAACAAGAAGTGCAAGTAGCAGTTAATTGCAAGTAATCCGATAAATAAAAATAAATACAGCAGTGAGGGATTTATACACACCAGAGTATATACAGAATGATTAGAGACAGTTAAATTATCAGTATGAATACAAAGAGTCCATGTGTGTACAGGGATGGTTTTCAGGTGAGGTGGGAAGGGTGGACATGGCCTAGTGCTTGGATTTTGAGTTTAGCAGGGTGACAGCCACAGGGTAGAAACTGTTCCTGAGCCTGCTGTGTTGGGACGTAGACTTCTGTACAACCTCCCAGAGGGTAAGGAGACCAAGGCTGATTTGAGAGGGGTCCCCAATCATGCTACATGCCACCCACAGGACCCATTTGTGCTGGAGGTTCTCAATTGTAGGTAAAGAGGCAACACATACTGAGTAGTTTTCACCACCTGCTTCAGAGTCTTATGGGCTGAGAACTTGCAATTACCTCATCATACTGCAACACATTTGCTCAGAATGCTCTCAGTGATGTAGTGTTTGAAGTTCACTAGAATCTGGCGAGACAATTGGAGTTCCCTCTGCCTTCTCAGAAAGTAAAGATGCTTCTGTGCCTTCTTGACCAAGGTAGAGGTGCTGAGGGACTATGGAAGATCATTGGAAACGTTAACAGTCAGGAACTCAAAGCTAGAGACACAATCAACCTCAGCCCCATTGATGAAGATGGATGTAGACTTCCCGCAGTCCACAATGAACTCCTTGGCCTTTATAATGCTCAAGGATAGGTTACTGTTAGAACACCACATCATTAGGTAGTGAACTCTTCTGTGTAGGCTGACTCATCAATGTCACTGATGTGACCTACTATCAAGGTGTCATCGGCAAACTTAATGATTGTGATGAATCCAATTATGTAGACACAGTCATAAGTGAAGAGGGAGTTGAGTAGGGGGCTCATCTCACAACCCTGTGGAACACCAGTCTTCAGGGTCAGACTGGAGGAAGTGTGGTTGTCTAACATCAACAATACATGTGAAAGATCATATGAATTAGTGAACGTAACTATTATTAAAATTAATAAATAACAAAAACCCCAGCATGCCTCACCAAGGTCAGTTAAGACTATGAACACACACATTATGCATAAATGTACAATAAATAAGACGTAACCTGTAAATAAGAAATGTGAAACAAATATCCTAAAAATTGAACTGTTGCTGAAATATTTGCCAATTTAATTTTTGTAGTACAATCTGAAATGTGACAGTACGAAATTTATAAATAATAAACAAACCTTAAAAATGTTTCCTAAAGAGGCAATACTCAACCCTTTTTAATACAAAAAAAAATACTCTCAAAATATAAGTTTGTCTATTGCAATCTATTTCTATGGCAGGTGGAGTGGTGGCTCTGAAGCTAGGGAGCTGCACTGGCACTCGGAAGGTTGCTGGTTCAAATCCTGTAAACGGCAGAAGTGACTCTACTCTGTTGGGCCATTGAGCAAGGCCCTTAACTTGCAAGTGGGCTGTCCTTAGGGGTTGGTGGCAGAATTGGCACTCCAGACACCATAAAAAACCTCACACTACTCCATTGCATCTGAACTAGTGTGGTACTGAGGTATTTCATGGCTGCACTCAGGTCCTAATCTGAGATTCTGAGGTTGTTTGTCATGTGGTGTGTGTAAGAGTGTCTGCTCCTAACCTCTCTGTTGCAATCACTAGTAAAACCATCTATGTCTCATGCAACTTTCTTCTGGTAACATTTGATGAGCTTCATTCAAAAGACTGTGTAAAGAAATGTGAATGACTGTGTATTATATAAATAATAAAGAGCTTATAAATTAAAAAAAAAATGTATTTTTTAACATTGTCTGTTTATTTCTAGATATCAGCGCAGTTGCAGAAACTGGAATAAGAGAGAGAAAAGGTACACAAATGAACGCATACAGTACATAATATGATGTGATTTCTGACTACAATGTCATGCTGTCTCTCTCAGTTCTCTTTACTCTTCTCTCCTGTCTTTTATACGATTCAGTTCAGTGAAGAACAGGACTACAAGGAATCATAGAAATACTTAAACACAAGCTCTGTTAAGCACAACACTTAACATCTTGACCTCAGAGTCTGTTATGCACTAATTTGTCACGTTTGTCTCAGTGTGTTTAATTCAATTGGTTGTTAAGGAAATGTTTTGAAATAGTTGCCCATTTTCCCTTGAGCATGAGACTAGAGCAGAGGGAGACATACAGTACTACCTTACAGCAAGTCTAGTAGGAGCCCCGTGTGCTGCAATGTTAGCACAGAGCTCTGTATCTTAGTGACAGAGGATGTCATAGATTTTTGTTTGGGAGGTATGGTGTATGAAAACACAGCACATCAGGAGCTTCCAACAAACAAAAATAAACAGCCCAGTGAGATCAACATATGAGAAGAAACTGAGCGAGAGAATGGAAGGTCCATGTCACGCTCACTCCTTCTCATGTTGTCTTGTGAACTTGTCTTTACGCAGCATAAAACAAGGTACTTCAGCACAAAAAATCCTCCAGTTACTGCTTAGACAAGAAAAAGGAATGAAATTACAGGGACGCAGACTTCATCTTCTTCTTCTTAAATATTAGTTTACTGCATTGATACCATTAAAATATCGAGATCAGATACAGGTGGAAGTGTCCCAAATAAATATCCCTTTTTTCACTTCTAATCTTCTAATATATTAAAATGTAACCATTAAAATGGCTTTGTGTAGTGTAATGCAATTCAACACATTACAATTGTATTAAATATCATTTTATCAGTGACGTGCGGTGAAGTTCATGGCTGGTGAGGCACGGACTCCTTCAGAATCAGATTTACAAATAGGAGAACCCCAAAGAGTAGCCTATTCACTATTCAATTGGCAGCCAGCATGCACACTGACTACTGGTTATGTTTCAAATCTCATCAGCTTTCTTTACACACAGATAGGTAAGGCGCATATTGGGCTAAGAAAGAATGTTACATTCTGCGAGAGAGAGCAGAGAGAGGCATTTGCTCCTCACCCTCCATGTATTCTAAATTTGTCGTTGCGATTCCACAATTCATACTCATTCAATACAAATGAAAGTATAGAGTGGTGTATTGAAAAAAATCGGATTTCAATTTTGACCTTAATTGAAAAATTTGTTGTTTTCAAAGCATTTTATTCTGATGCTTTAATCAGTTTTAATACAGACTGTTCAACAAAAGGATAACAATAAAAACAAAAGAATATTTTATTTAAGGTCAAAATTAAGTTTTTAAATATTGGATTTTTTTTGGTCTGATCCCATTTTTTTATAAAATTGAAAAATGTTTATGGTCTTTGTAAATGAAGTCCATGAGCCTATCCTTCTTCATGAAAATCTCAGTCAATTTCTTGTAAAAGTCCTTCTTATTTTCCTTTAGTTTTAAAAGCCTTAATCTTCAATTTTGGCAGTTAGTCGGAACAAAAAATAAAAATAAATGGACCGCTGCAGTGCACTTGACTTTCTGATATTGCTAACTTATTGGCGCCTCTGCGTAGAAGAACAGCAGCAACGAGCACCTGTTGGGCACACATGTGCCCCCTTCAGGGCAGCACGGTACTGTCTGCCTCACCTTGTGCCTTCTCACTGCGGTTTTATGTCTGATCAGCAACACTAAATATGTCACACACATTCATTAAAGATATTAGCCAGACTTTGGAAAGTCAGGGTGTATAATAAGCATGTCTGCAAACATTAGATTATTGACATACAGAGAGACAGCGACAGTCACATGCCAAATGTATGCATCAACCCAGTGTGTGATGAGAGCGCAGTCCAAGGGGAGGTGAGGCTCGCGCTGCAACACATCGCGTTTCTCCTCTGTATTTGAAGAGAAAATGCACAAATTCAGCGATTTTGACTATAAAAATGATCAACATTACTGGAATCATAATGAAAACAAATGTAAAGCACAGACCAGTGGAGAAATTTATTTTATGTTATCATTATTAGTTTTTTTTACTTTCCATGACCTCCCCTGACCACACATCCCTGCATTTTATAGACGTTTGCCTTCCACAGTAAATTTACTCCAGGCACAAATAAAGTTCTATCGATCCATACTATATAATATCTGTCTATCTACAAGACGTGGACAAATGTGTTGGCACAAATCTGAGGAAACACAAAAAAGAAGAACCCACAATTGTTTCTTAAAAAACTTCAAACTGAATAATAATAATTGGCCTCCTTCATTATTTATTCAATATTTAACACAAATCAGACTTTTCTTCAGAGTTTGGATTCAACAGAATATATTCAGAAGTACTGTAATAACACAAATGAAAATGGCATGGACAAAAATAATGGGACCTTTAACCTAATATTTTGTTGCACTAGGTTCATTTCAGATTATATTATTAATTTCAAGATGTTAGCAGCAGAATCAGGGTGCATTTAGAAAGAATTAAAAGACAACATGACAAGCTATAACATTAGGAACTTAGAAGCCATGATTACACAAGCAATAAAATTAGGAACCTTTCTTTTTAACAGTGCGATGGAAAGATAAAGAATTCAACAAGGTCTGTGTTTCAATTGTGGAGGCCATTTTCTGGATGAAGCTTCAAAGAGACGAGTTTGTTCATCCTAAACTGTTCCTTACACCTGAACTTCAAATGAATAGCTGCATTGTTCTTATTACATTAAACCAGAGTTTCAGGAACTTATTGCTAATCTATTGAGCTTACGTTCGATTTTCATTTTCATTTGTTATTTCATTAAATCATTATTATGGGGATGTCACCATGTTACCATTTTGTTTACAGGTATTTGCTTTTTTGTGCGGCTGCCATTATTTTTTTTTTCTTTCTATGTCCATCATGACGTTGACAAAATGATGTGGTTGTTAGGTGCATGATGTGTATATCATATGACCCATGGTATTGAAATAGCACAATATTGAAATTGAAGCAGCATCTCACAGTGTCTGAATTTAACTTATAAAGAAAAGACCTCACAAGAGGCTAGTGCTCAAGTGTTTTGTGAATAACACATTTCAGTTTTGATTTTACTTTTGTTACAGCTTTTCATTAGGATTTGTAACTAAATCAATTTTGGGAGCAATTTAACCTGAAAGTTAACTTCAGGCAATCAACGACTTGTCAATTTTGAACTTTGTTAAACAAATACAAATAATATTAGGAGTTTATAAAAAGAAATCTCACTAACTGATCTTACTAAACAGTTTTCTAAGAAATGTTGTGGAGTATGGAAGCACAAGAAGCCTTCAACTGATTCAGAGTTTTGCTCACAGATGTGCCAGTTCTCTGTCATCTAGATAGTTCTTTACCTTTTCACCTAAACGCTGATACTTCAAATATGGAGACTGGACCAATACTTTCACAACACTTTCCAATACTGGAATGTTATATCTGTGCACTAAATATATTCTTACAGTCTGTAAATCTGAATACAGGACAAGCTAGACGGACATTACTCTTCTGCCAATTTCATTTCATACTTCCCCACAGAACAGGGTTAAAGAATGCTACCAGTACAGTAACTTACTGGGGCTTCAATTGTTAAAAATACATGCAGACCATTAGACTATATTGCTGCATTTTTAAGTATGTTCAGGAGGTGTTCAACATGAAAAGTTGCTGTAAAAAATAAATGTTTAAAAAATCTTCTAACTGTATTTTAAATTGTGACAGACTGTGACAGTGTTGGTGAAGGAACAAGCAAGGGTGGTGTGGCTCCTACCAAAGAAAAACGAACTCTTCCATCCCGGAGTGTGAAAAGCTTCCCCAGTAAAAGTGCAGGTAAGTAGAAGGATTTATTTCTACATAATAACACTTCATCTTTCAGACTTGCAACACATCTCAAAGTCTGCTTTCCTTATCATTAAATGTTGTGATGGTACTTGTGGCAGATGCTTTAGTCCGAGGTCAGTACATGTTGGCTATAAATGGAGTATCAGTAAAATGCAAGCCCTGGAGATAGCTGAGTACTACAATATCTGAGGACTATTATTCACAGTATATTAGCTTTTGACTGGAATATAGATAAAATTATTAAGAAGTGACAGAAATGGCTTTCCACTTTTTTTTTCCTAAACAAATTAATTATTTATGTGCTGATGCCAGAGTGTGGCCCAAGAAAGACAGAGGAGTGATTGCAGAGATGATGCACGTCATATCAGTTCTGGCAGAAACACAGCACAGGCAAAAGTCTCGTTACTATGCAAGATGCCCCACTGGAGGACTGGGAGGCCAATGGTAATAGGACCCGACTCCCTTTGTAAGCAAAGAGATAAGCCAGTGAAAGCTGCATTTAGGAAAACAGAGATGGCTTGTCATAAGTAATTCCAGAAATGTGGTTAGACTTTAAACAGCTCTGGTCTTAGATTGCTTTGAATGTTGAAAGGACAGTGAGACAAGAGAAGTACGTCTCCAGCACATTCATTAAATGTTGCCACACTACTTCTAAAACCAAAAAGGATGCACTTGAATGTGCAAAGAATTTTGTTTTAATTTTATTGTCACTGTATACAGACACCCTAAGCCTTTAAATAATTATTTCAAAGGCTATGGGTTGTACCTCCCTTGAAACACTAGTGGTCAGACAGAAAGGAGTGATTTCTGGGAGGTTATGAATCACTTGCAGATATTGGGGAGGAACTGCAAATTTTCAACAGACATAGAATGTCTTCTGTGCATCATTCATACAAATTACTTGATTTATAATTGGGGAGGCAGAGGAACATTCTGGAGGGGCAATGCCAACCTCAGCATTGGGGTTTCACCCATGAATGGGAGAAAGAGTGGCCAGAATTGAGAAATAGAGAAAGAAACAGGAGGTGGAAGGAGTTCTCTGTGAGCTTTTAGAAGTTAGAAAGTGGGCAACCAACCTACCTGGTTAGAGAGATCACAAAAAAAGTTAATGGTGAACAACTCTACATTTTTAGTAGTGACAGAGAGAGAAGTAAAGAAGACAGCATGTGCTGAAAAATCTCTGAGACGCCCAATTATTGCAAGCACCTGACTACATTAAAAGCCCTTGTGCTGTAAAGAAAAAAATCAGCGTTCATTAAAGAAACAAGAGATCAAAAATGAAAAAAAGCTCAAAAATAAGAAAAAAATAAGTGCAAATGAAATCATTGCTTCAAATATTTACGTAAGTTTAAATATCAAAATAACAGTCTAATATCTCCAAAAAAGATCAACAGCACTAATGATCTGTCTGTTTTGACAGTGTCCCTAAAGTGAGTGCCTAGATCACATGACCATGACCCCAACATCACACATCAGTCAGTATTTGACCACGTCCAGTTAAGTCAAGCTGTAAAGGTCATCTTGTGACCATGAAAAACAGCAAACAAAGCAAAAAAAACACAACACATTCTGAAAAATGTTAACAAACTGTTGAATGTGCCTGACAATGTGGAGGGCCATTACAAAATCCTTACCATTGGCAAGTGGGTGTAAGTGACATGTTTGGGCAACCCGGTCAATCAATTAGACAACATCGGCGGTCGCCTAGGGCGCCATCATCTGAGGGGCATCATTTATGAAAGCAAATGTACGAATTCTCTGGACAGTGAGGGGGACTCTGCTGATACTGTGTGCATGTTGTTACCCTCTGGATACCATTTATGAAACCAGAAGTGTGTGCACGTCTGTACACCAAGGGCCGTGCGCTCCTAAAAGTCCACAAAGGGGTGCCATTTGTGCCCCAGGGTCATTGAGGATTTAATAATACCCACTACCTGCTACGGACAATGAGGGCCAACTTCCATCCATTCCACCTAGCCATCCATTTGGGCTTCGACCGGCAATGAGGTTTCGACTCTAATGAAGTCTAAACTGTAAGTTCAATGTTGTTTTTTAGTGGAAATGACATGCTCTAGTGGCAGCACAAGCATTGTCATGAGCAAAAATTATAGTAAAAGTCTTTGGCACCACACACAGTACTATGTTTTCATTAAGAAGCATGGACATTAGCATCTGTTTTGTCATTTGTGCCACACTAACGCAGCATTTTCAACCCTTGAAAACAGAGACTTTTGAAAATGTATACATCTGAAAAAGTAGCCATAACTGCCGCCGACTGAACTAGAGTGGGAGAGGAAAGTATCCTATAATCTATTCTTCTAATCTTAAATTATATAACATAAACCTAGTAATTTTAAAAATACACAGACTATCGGATGTCTTTGTCCTGATCCTAACAGAGTATTCATTGTGATGCTATGATGTCCCATCAACTCCATCCTCTCCATTTCATATGCTTTACATTTTAGTAGTATGTGTTCTACTGTTTCCTGATGACAACAATGTCTGCATGTCCCAATATTATGTTGTCCAATTTTAAATAAAGTATAATTTAGTCCTGTATGACCAATCCTTAGCCTTGACATTATAACCTCCTCCCTCCTATTTCTTCCTCTCATCCAATTAAATGTAACCTTCTTCTGAATGCCATAGAGATGCCTTCCTTTAATTTATTTATCCCACTTTTCTTGCCAGATTGAACATTTATATATATATATATACACACATACATATATACACATATATATATGCACACATATTCATATATATATATA
>JANRMT010049829.1:24205544-24232853 GCA_026402145.1 Polypterus bichir lapradei | reverse complement strand
GGATGTTGACTGTGAGTATTGTCAAGCTCATAGGTGGAAATGCGAGTCTCCTGGTTTGTGCTGTAACGGTGATAAAGTCTCTCTCACTCCTTTACACAAGCTTCCTGACCTTCTTGAGGGCCTGTTAAATGGCGAACATCCTCAAAGTGAGCATTTCTTGAAGAACAGTCGAAAGTATAACAGCGCATTTCAAATGACGTCATTTGGTGCTAACCAAATCGTTGAGGAAAATTTTATGCTTTCATTTAAAGTCCAGGGAGAAGTGTATCACTTGATTGGCAGTCTTTTACCTATAAGTGAGGAACACAAATTTTTGCAACTTTATTTCGTCCAGGATGATGAAAAGGAAGCACAAATGCGGTGCGCTAATAGGCCATCCGTCACTCCGGTCTCTTCATTCCCTACCTTACTTCGCCACAGTATTCACATTTCCCTGCTGATAACTGCAGCCTTTTTATTTAAATCGCGACTTCTCCGCTGTTTTATTATTCGTTTATTACAATTATAGTTATTGTATAGGTATTTTAGACTTACTTTACATTGTTCAGGTACCCATTTCCTTTATCATTCCAACCGTACCCCCATTAACATGCCTATCGAGGTGATCACTATCGATCAAAGCACTGTCACTTACTGAGTGGTTTCCATGCCCGGAGATAGCGCCTGCCTGTTCCATTCTCTGTGTTACATATTGCACGGCCATATCAGGCTCACTCTTGATATCTGGAGGAACATTGTGTCTTATGTATTGAATAACTGGGACAGGTTCAAGGTGTGGACTGATGACGGTACAGGAGATAATTATACTACACAGGAGCACTAGAAGAGTGAAATGCTTAAGCCCTTCACCTATGGTTCTGCATGTGAGTTGATGGCTGCCACTGAATTGTTCGGTTGTTGCTTTCAAGTGTACCGAAATGGCCAAATGTTTTACACCTTTGGACAACCGCCAATGCCTCTTAAACATCTTAGATTCACAGGTGACGATTTGAGTAGTGGACACTTTGATGTTCCCATTTCAATTCAAATGCCTCCAATTTCCAGTAAGGCTTTGCTTCGCAATGACAATTAATAAGTCTCAGGGACAGACCCTACAAAAGGTTGGCATTGATCTGAGGCAAGATTGCTTTCACATGGCCAACTGTACGTTGCATGCTCAAGAGTAAGCTCAGTGCACAGTTTGGTCATATTACAACCAGAGGGCCAGAACTGACAACGTGGTATACAAAAAGATCCTTAATAAATAATTATTGGTATATTTTCCCTCAGTTTAAAAAGGTTTACTTTTCTTCTTAATAAAAATTTTAAGGCAGTACTTCGCAGCTGCAAAGCACGGATATTTTGCTAGTTTCCCATAAATTACTGGATGCATAGTTTTAGACTTCAACAGAAATGAACACTGCAACACATGACAAAGTTTATATAATGTTTATATTTATCAATACTTTCCTGCAATTTTTTTATACAGTAGCACCCCTTGGTCTATTAGGGCTCTGGTTATTTTTCAAGTCACTACCTCAAGAGACCATTGAGAGAAGTCTAGACTTAAAATGTTTTAAAATAATCAAAATAATTTAAATTAGACAGATAGATTATTTCAGTGGGAACCTCACCCCATTCCATTCTCTCTCTTTCCTTTTTGCTGGTCTTCCCAGAATTGTTAATTCATTTTCCACGCTTCCTCTTTAAGTTGAAGACCTCAATTTATCTATCAATTAGTGAATTCACTTTTACTGTTCGTAGCCCAGCCACTGAGGCGTTAACTGCTGATACCCTTCTTACTCTCCTTTGTAGGATGGCTTATGTTTTATAGGAGTATAAATTTAGATGCCATTTATTTTCCTAACTAAATGTTGTTTAACTAATTTTAGATTAAAGGCTTTCTTTTGAGGCTTTTTGAGGTTTGCTCCAAAACTGATTTTGGTTTAGCGTGTTAAGTACAGTATTTGGTTTAGGATGGATGCTCCTTCTCTTTCTCCTTTTTAGCCTTGGGTTGGTATTTTTAGCATGTTAGCAAAGATTTATTTCAGGGTTCTCAAACTCCAGTCCTGGAGGGCCGCAGTGGCTGCAGGTTTTCATTCTAACCCTTTTCTTAATTAGTGACCTGTTTTTGCTGCTAATTAACTTCTTTTGAATTCATTTTATTTGACTTTTTTTTTGTTTCCTTGAATTGCTTCCTTTCTTTCCTTAAATTGCACCCAAACAAAAAATGAAATGTGAAGCGAGGGAGCCAACAGAAGACCAACTAAGTCAGGGCCTCAAATTGCAATCAATTTCACTCCAAGCAGTTGCTTAATTAGGCGCCAATTCTCGTTGTTTATTAAACCTGCTCTTTAATTCTATGGCTTGTTGCTGCTCTCATTGTGCAATAGTAGACAATTCTGAATTTGTTGGTCTTCTCTTTTCTAAGAGGACTGGTCAAATGTTTTGGGGATCTGAGCAGATCAGAATTCCCGAGACCTTCATCATTCTTTATATTCAAATATTGTATGATGGTCACAGTTTGCTGGTCACATTTTGGCTCATGATTGTTTGGCTGCTAATTAAGGAAAAAGAAACAATTTAGGGGTCTGAGTCTTCAAGAGCAAGTCAAATAAAATTAACTGAAAAGAAGTTAAATAGCAGCAAAAACAGGTCACTTATTAAGAAAAGGGTTAGAATGAAAACCTGCAGCCACTGCAGTCCTCCAGGACCTGAGACTGAGACCCCTGATTTAGTTTAATCTCTTTTGCTTACAGGTTTAGTCAATTAATTTTCCTTTCTACTTAATTTGTAGTCGAACTTTAATAATGAAGTATTGATTTAGTTTCTAAATAAGTTTAATTGTGTTAATTAGTCACTTAAGAATTTTTAAAATGATTTCACGTCTGTCTAATTATAGTATGGGATTGTCTTTTATTTGTTTGAACTTGAGTTAGTTAGTTTTGTGGCATCTTTGCCAGGCTGAATCTACAAACCAGAAATATAAATTGTAAAAACCTTAAATAAACTCGGAAAAATGCAACTTCATGTGAGCAATTTTGTGAATTGTTTCCAGGTTAATACATTTTTCTTTACAACTCAGTTTATTGTCTTTGATTTTAACGTTTTCAGGCCTGACATCCTATTACTAGTACATTAATGTGTGCAGCTGTTTTTGTAAAGCACAGGTACGTTTGCAGCCGTTGGCTACTATTAGCGCAGACTGGAGAGACTGGCATACAGTCCGCAAAACGTGGAAGTGAAAATGGACACGTCCGGACTGTGTGCACCACTTTCAATTTTATTTCCTCAAGAACATTGAAGTACTTGGCATAATAATAGTGATAATTATTTTTTGTTATCTTTTCATTTTTGAGTATCCCAGACACCCCAAAGGTAGAATATCTAACAAAATCATTTTTCCCATAAAAACTGAAAATCAAGGGCTGAAAGGGTTAAGAGAACTAAGTTTCACTTTCATTTTGCCCCCTTTTGCTTTGTTTGGTTATTTTATTTTACTATCATATTTTGGATTTAACCCAGGAATATCTATCACATGGGCGGCATGGTGGCGCTGCTGCCTCGCAGTAAGGAGACCCAGGTTCGCTTCCCGGATTCTCCCTGCATGGAGTTTGCATGTTCTCCCTGTGTCTGTGTGGGTTTCCTCCCACAGTCCAAAGACATGCAGGTTAGGTGGATTGGCGATTCTAAATTGGCCTGGGTGTGTTTGTGTGTGTCCTGCGGTGGGTTGGCACCCTGCCCTGGATTGGTTCCTGTGTTGGCTGGGACTGGCTCTGGCAGACCCCTGTGTTTGGATTCAGCGGGTTGGAAAATGGATGGATGGATATCCATCACATGGTGTCTTTAGAGTCCTGGTGCTTCCTGTCTTGCTATATAGTTGCGAGACATGGATGCTATCCAGTGACCAGAGACGAAGACTGGACACCTTTGGTACTGTGTCTCTCCGGAGAATCCTTGGGTACCATTGGTTTGACTTTATGTTGTTCATGGAGTCCCGAATGAGGCACATGACCTGCATTATGAGGGAGCGTCAGTTACGGCACTACGGCCATGTGGCGCGTTTCCCCGAGGGTGATCCAACTCACAAGATCCTCATTGTTGGGGGCCCGAGTGGCTGGACCAGGCAAAGGGGTCGCCCACGTAACACCTGGCATCGGCAGATAGAGGGTCATTTCCGGAGGGTGGGACTGGACAGTGTGTCTGCCTGGGGCGTTGCCAACCGGGATCCCGAGTTGTTTCATCATGTAGTCAGTGCATCATCACACTGTACCAGTGCATGCTCCCCAACTTGACTTGACTTGACCTGGTGTCATCAGTACAGCATTATTTAAGCCAGCAGTCAGTGAGATCTCTGTGTACAAGCTTGTTAATCCTAAACAAAATCTCATATGTGCTTTGCTCAAAGATTCTTAGGTTTATTTATTTTTTATTAGGCTCTTTTTTATTCAATTTCCAATTAATACAGTATGTAGTTAGATGGTTGTTCAGACTTTCTGCTCTCGACCCCCTGCTTTTGTTGACTTGCTTACTAAGGTTGGCAGACAAGTTTATCATAGAAATACTGAAATTGTTTTTCTGAACTTCATATCTTTGTTTCACTCGTACACCCACCAATCCTTATTTCAGGAATCCTTAACAAGAGCAGGCTGCACAATGTTGAGACCAAACTTATTTTCTATTTTCCACCCCTGAAGAGGATTTAACACTGAACCTCCAAGTCCCTTGATAACGGCAGGCTTCATGCTGCTCAAACCAGTCCAGTTTTAAACTATTGCAAGGGCTAAACCTCTGAACACCTTAACAAGGACATTTTACATGCTGTTGAGACCAATCCTTGTTCCCTAATGGCAAAGACTGAATCTGAATACCTTCCTAAATGGAAGAAATCAATCTTGCTGGCTGTCTCATTCCTAGCAGGGACTGGCTACCATGAAAGAATTATACTGTATACCTTAAGAAAGGCCAGGAGTCTGCTGTCATCACAAACCACCATCTGCTGCCTGTTCTCTACCTATGCAAGGATTTAATCTGAATGAGCACAGCACATTACATTAAAGAAGCTTTTTAATTTTTTTCTGTCCTCCCTGGCCATCAGACCTTACTTTTATTCTATGTTAAATAGTGTTCCCTTATTTTAATTCTTATTTATTTTGTCTTTTTGTACTTTTTTCATCATGTAAAGCACTTTGAGCTGCATTTTTCGTATGAAATTGTGCTATATAAATAAATGTTGTTGTTGTTGTTAATACTTACACTCGGTTGAAATCCTACAGAACCTGAATACGTATTTCTGTCCCTTATTTTATATAACCTTCAAACTTCAGTGATTGCTTGTGTCAGTAAACAAGGCAGTTTCAGTGAGATAACATCAAATTATACATCAATGTAAACATGTTTTTTTTAATAAATAAATTGAAAAATGCGGAATTAGACTCCATCTCTACAATATATAAAATGATTTTACAATCCCTTCCTTTCAAAGATCCAAGAGGACACTGGGAAAAAGATCTCTCAATTAATATATCAGAAAAGGAGTGGAAAGTAGCAATGCAGAGAATTCACTCGAGCTCCATATGCGCAAAGCATACAATCATACAACTCAAAATTATATATCGAGCACATCTGTCTCGACTAAAACTCTCCAAAATGTTTCCAGGGCATGATCCAACCTGCGAACGTTGCAACCAAGTCTCAGCCTCACTAGGTCACATGTTCTGGTCCTGCACCAAATTAACATTATTCTGGAGAAACATTTTGAATTACCTTTCAGACAGCCTTGGGGTCACAATCCCTCCTAACCCATTAACAGCCGTGTTTGGTGATCTTCCAGAGGGGCTTAAAGTGGAGGAAGACAAACAAATTGTGATTGCATTCACTACACTTTTGGCACGCAGACTTATTCTGATAAACTGGAAGAACCCAAACTCTCCTCTTTTAAGTCAGTGGGAAACCGATGTGTTATATTATTTAAAATTGGAAAAAATCAAATACTCAGTTAGAGGATCCGTACAGACTTTTTTCAAAACATGGCAGGATCTAATCAGTAATATTTTAAAATAAGTTCATAAAGCACAGAGAATTTATTAATTTAGGTATGTTTACAAGCCTTAAATTTAACATTGTTTGGCTTGCTCTCTCTCTCAGGGGTGGGGATCGATCTGTTCGTAACTCAATTTTTCTTTTTGTAAAAACTTGATTGCTTTGTATGGATTGTAATAAAATTAATAAAAATAAAAAAAAGAAAAATGCTCAGACATATGCAAATGTAAACTTAAATGCTAAAAAAGTGTTATAACTATTTGATTATATATGGTTTAAGCTCAGATTAACTTGCTCATATATGACTTTTAAGAAAGTACAGGGAGATTCACTCAAAAGAGATCCCGAATATTCTGTAATATCTCTCGCTAGGATAAAACAACATGAAATGTGCACCTCAGTATATGGAGCTTTGAACAAGCCAGGATGCACCTGCGTTGAAGCGATGAAATAGATGCCGGACAGCCGTCGTGACGTCAGTGGCATAGGAGGGCAGGTGCGGTGAGTGCAGCCTGCACCGAGTACCAGCTCTGAGGGGGTGACAAAAAATTGCCGGTTTTGTATTAATGCACCTTTTTGTTACATAAAATAACATGTCAAATAATTTCCATGGGCTTTAACAATCCCTAATTGCAGCAAATTGCAGGTGAATGATGTGATGCTGTAATGATTTAGTATTATTGTATGGTGCGTGGGGGGAGGGGGTGTTCTGTCTCGTTTCTTTTGAACTGTGCTGGTGCTCAAGTAAACAACCGGTCCTGTGACTCATTGTCTCATTCCTGCCACAAATATATCATCGCCCCAGTTGTTCTGTGCAATAAGATGATATTTTTAACCCGAACATCATAATAATATAGTCGGCGCGAAACGTTTTAGACAGTGGGGTGGGTAGGTATTGTCCTCTGTAGAACCGACCATAAAGTAAACAAGTTTAGTTTAGGATCATTCTACGAGCGAACGGACAATATCTCCCTCTCCATCCCACTATCTTAAAGCCCCTATATGTACGAGCCGGGACACACGACGAAACGAGCCGCTGACTTTGGACCAAGAATTGAAAAGGTCAATGTTAGAGTGCATTGATAGGTTTCAACAAGAAATCGATACATGTTGCGAAGGCATGGAATGTATTTCAGATCAGTTTGCAGTCTTAGAGCCCAGCAATCTGATCAAAACCACGGAAACTGAACTTCCCAAGTTTGTACAAAGTTTGGTTGAAAATTACAATGAGCTTTCTGCAGATGGTATCCTTATAGAAATTCCACGCCTAAGAAGATTTCTAAAAGCCGCCAAAGTTCCAAAAGAAGAGTCTCTTGGTTGGACTTCCTTAAGATTCTTAGAGTTTGTGGTTGAATATGAACTTTCAGACTATGTTCCCAAAGTCACTTTAGCATTAAGCTTTTTCTTAACTTTATGTGTTTCTGTTGCATCATGTGAGAGGAGTTTTTTGAAACGTAGACTAATTAAGAATTATCTCAGATCCACTATGAACCAAGCACAACTCTCTCACTTAGCCATTTTGTCAATTGAAAATAGTGTAGCTGAAGGTATCGATTTTGATGATGCAATTTCAAAATTTGCAGAACAAAAAGTTAGAAAGAAGAGATTCTAAGTATCATGTTAAAGTACAGTTTGTTGGATTAGAGCCTAGAGAATGAAACTTGTAAACAATTGAGTTTTCATTAAATTGTATAATAATAATAATAAAGTTATGCGCTAGGTACTATCACTATGAAAAAAGATTTTTTACATTGTACATTAAACTGGCTTATTAATAAAAAGGCATTTTACTTTTTTTTTATTCATAAAAAATTGTTTACAAAATAATTAACATTATGCCCTCTTTACTTAATCAATTGAATAAAAAAATTGCTTTCTCAATAAATTTCATTTTATATTTTGGTGGACATGGGGGTGACAAGTTTAAACTCTGCACCAGGTGCCACCAGACCTTGCTATGCCACTGCATGACGTTTAACCTCCATTTGCAACTTCTGGGTGCATACTGCCCGTACCCTTTTCACTCAGTCACTCAACTTCTCATCAGGATGATGGTGTACAGTATTGAGCAACGCGTCTTCTTGGTGGGGACCTATTGGCTCACCAATTCGTTGAAGCGATGTCAGAATCAACTGGATGATCTTGAGTTAACAGAAGGTTACTTCCAGCAATATGGAGCAACGTGTCACACATCGGCAAGGAGTATGGCAGAGTCCTTCTTCGGCAACAGGGTAATTTCAAAGGGGCTTTGGCCACCATGGTCACCGGATCTGACACCACCAGACTTCTTCTGTTTGGGTCTGCTCAAAGGAAAAGTCTATCAGAACAAGTCTCACACTGTGGAAGATTTGAAGGAAAACTTCCAACGTGAAATTGCTGCAATTCCTCCGAGACGTTCAGGAACATGAAGTGCCACGTCAAAATGTGTCTGGCAGAAAATGGAAACCACTTCCAGCATCACATGTAATGTAGTCAATTACACATTCGTCAAGGTATTGTGACAATTTAGGACTTTCTCGCTCCTTTGAACCCTCAGACCACTCATCAGACACCAGGTAAAAGTCCAATAATAAGATTTATTATAATAATAAAGTGCACAAAGCACGCTCCTCTCCATAATTCTCCAATAACAATAAACAATAACCCAAATCACCAATAACCAATCCTCCACTCCCAGACGCTTGGCCATCCTGCCTCCCAACTCAGCTCGCCGTCTGGGAGCTCCCATAATCCTTTTATATTCCCTGACCTGACCTGAAAATAAACACTGTTCCTCCCTGCAGCGTCTCCTAGCAGCCCCCACAGTATCCAGCAGGGCTGTGAATATAGACTCCAATGTCCATAATGCCCTGCTGGTCTTCGGGGCACCTCCATACTGCAGGGAGGGCTCCACCTGGCGGTGTGGGGGTATTGGCCGGAATGAACAGCCGGCCATATATCACAGTATATAGCATATTGTTTTGGTTCATATTGCAAGAAAATATTCAGGGGCTCTTTCGAGTGAATCTCTCTGTATAAAGTAAGTGAAGGGACATTATACTTACTCAGGTTCTGTAGGATCCTAACCCTGGTCATAAGACATTAATATAACAGGGAGATTCCCGTTAAGGTTAGTGCAAAATCCTTTTAGGGTAGCCAGTATTTTTTCATTGTTCATTGAGTAGCCAGCTCCTATAGAGTGTTAAAATCCTCTTGGTGTAGCCAGCCCCTGGTAGTGGCAGTTCAGCTCTTGCAGTGGAGGAAACTGAGAGGCAGACTGATCTCAGCCATTGCTAAGGTGTTCAGAGGTTAAAGTGTTCAATCCTATCAAAGGTAGACAGGCCTTATTAAGGATTCCAGAGTTAAGTACTGTGGGGTGCAGTAATGAAACAACTTTATTAGAGATATTATTTAGGTTTTTCTGGGATTAATCTTGTCTACCAAGAAAAAAAAAAAACCTTTGGAGGCTAAAGTGCCTCTCATGGATGGACCCTTTCATGATAAGCGTAGTAAATTGTGATGAGCTACAACTATAACATCCCAACCTGTTGTAGTAATTTCACATTTTATTAATAATCTTTCTGACCCTTGGACATTTATGTATCCAAATTTAAAATATGTTCTTTCTTTTCACAAGTAGTAGAGGGTCCACACAGGCTGGGCAGAGACAGAGCCAGGCTCATCAGCATATTGTCCATATAACAGATGGTTCATAGGTTTTTAGGGTTATTATTGTCACATGTACAGTGAATCTGATATTTTGAGTGAGTTTTCTTTACTGATTTACAGGTAATCCCTACAGAGCCTGTACAGGGTGTTGCTGTCATCAACATTTACATTACCACAGTTGGTCTCTCCTTCATAATGCCTTCAAATATATTAATATGGCTTTTTTTCTGCCATAGACTGCAACATCCAAAATAGGAAATGTGGATGTTTTGAATTCCAAATAAATGAGATTATGGTTGAAATTAATGTCTTAAAAAATTATTTATTGATGTTTATTGTAATGTTTTGAAATTAAAAGGAGCTTAGGAGGAATATTCATCTTGACAATGTAAATTTTTCCAGTGTTGACTATCTATGCAAGTCTTGCTTAATTTTTCCATAAAGACGGCAAAATATATTTCATAAATATCTTTATGTTTACTTGTGATATTTACCCCTAGGTATTTAAACTGATCTGTGATGATAAAAGGGAAGGTGTCCAATCTAATATTGTGTGCTTGAGAATTCACTGCAAACAACACACTTTTATTCAAATTAATTCTGAGACCGGAAGTGTTTTGAAATTCTGTTAGTGCTGTTAGTACTGCAGGCACAGTATTTTGTAGGTCTGATATTTACAGATAATCCCCTTTATCTGATAAACATTTCTACTGTGAAATGCCAGTGGCTCAATGGTGATTGCAAAAAGCATTGGTGACAAGGGGCATCCAAGGGCTTGATGAAAAGTTTGAGGTAGAATTTTGTGTCTAGCTTCTGTAAATGATGGTAATAAAAGGGGAGCTAGCTTAATTAGAAATTTATAAAATTCGAAGGGTAGCCATCAGGGCCTGCTGCTTTCCCACTCTGAAGTAAGTTTATAGCATCTAGTAATTCTGATAGTATCAGAGGTTTATCCAATTCCTCTGCACTGAGAGTATCTAGTTATTGAATCTGTGTCGCATCTAGAAATGCATTAGATTGTGTTTTCACTTCTTAAAACTCAGTAGAATATAAGGACTTATAGTAGTCTCTAAATGTGTGCTTTATATTTTTATGCTGAATGATTTTGTCTCTGTCTGTGTTGGTGATTACTGGGATTGCATTACAAACTTCCTGCTTGTGGATTTGTTAAGCTAAGATATTATTAGCTTTCTGTCCATGTTAATAGTAATGAGGTATTGATTTAAAAATGAGTTGTTCTGTTTCTTTAGCTGTCAAGAGTTTGAGTTCTGAATGCAGAGCCTGCCTTTTCCTATGAAGTGCCTCATTTGGACACCTGGTATGTTCTTGATCTATTCTGGAAATTTCACTGATTAGCTCTGATACCTTCTTGGTTTCCAATTTACTTCTCTGAGAAAGATATGAGATAACCTGTCCTCTTAAGAAAGCCTTCAGGGCTTCCCAGAGTATTCCTGCAGAAACCTCTGAGGATATATTTGTCTATAAACAAAAATATATTTGCTTGGATATAAATTCTCTACAGTTCTCATCTGCTAATAAAAATGGGTTAAGACGCCAGCTGCGGAATGAGTATGTCGGGCATAATGATTTTAGCACTATGATCAAAGGGGTGTGGTCGGAGATAACAATAACGTCGTACTTACAATATTTAAACGTAGGCAAGAAATTGTTATCTACAAAGAAATAATTCTTGAGTAACAGTGATGCACAGGTGAGTAGAAGGAATATGTTCTTGAGTTTGGGTTTACAAATCTCCAGGGGTCTGATAAGTTGTGATTAGTTACAAACTGTGTAATTGTCTTTGCAGTGTTAGATGTCTTCACCCCTATGGCAGGAAACCTATCTAGGTCTGGATTTTTAACACAGTTAAAGTCCCCAGCCATTATAATTTTATGAGTGTTCACATTGGGAATGGATGCAAATGTGTTTTGGATGAAGTCCCTATTATCCATATTGGGTCCATAGATATTTATTTATTATTTATTATTCATTTTACAGTTAATAATAATAATAGATTTTATTTATATACCGCCTTTCCCGTGCTCAAGGCACTTACAGAATATAAGAAAGAACGGCAGGGTATACAGTATATAGCATAGCACACCAAATAAATAAATAAAGAAGATTATGACAGTGAATTCAGAGAAAAAAAGAAGAAAAAAAGCCTAACAGACAACATAATTGATGGTCCAGCACACACACACATACAGGTTACATGAGCATCTTGACGGAGAGGTAAGCTGAAAGAAGGGTAATAAAGTCAAGTAGAGCTAAAAGCCTTCCTGAACAGATGAGTTTTGAGTTGTTTTTTAAAAGAATTCATGGAGTCAGCTGATCTGATTAATTTCGGTAGGTCATTCCAGAGTCTGGCCGCTATACAGCTGAAGGCCCTGCTGTCACCCATGGAGTGTAGATTAGTGTGAGGCACAACAAGATTGCCAGAATCAGAGGACCTTAGCGGGCAGACAGGCACATACAGTAGTGATGGAGAAGGTCACTGATGTAGTTTGGCGCGAGGTTATTTAAGGTTTTGTAGGTTATTAGTAGGATTTTATATTTGATTCTGTAAGACACTGGGAGCCAGTGAAGACAGAGAAGGATGGGTGTGATGTGCTCGCTGCTGCTTGTTTGAGTGAGGACTCTTGCAGCTGAGTTTTAAATAAGCTGGAGCTGTGATATAAGATTAGAAGGGGCACCTGCCAGCAGCGAGTTACAATAATCTATGCGGGATGTGATAAAACCATGGACAAGTTTCTCAGCATTAAAAAATGAGAGGAAGGAGCGAACATGGGATATGTTACGGAGGTGAAAGTAAGAAAGCTTCCTAATGTGATTTATGTGGGCGAAATAAGAAAGGGAGGAATCAAAAATGACACCAAGATTCTTAGCAGTAGAGGCAGGTCTGATGAGATCACCGCCAAGATGGACTGGGAAGGAGCTCATTTTATTAAGTTGCATTTTAGTCCCAATTTGCAGGAGTTCAGTTTTGTTGCAATTTAATTTTAAAGAGTTCTGCTCCATCCTGGTTTTTCATTTCACTAAGACAGGTTGTGAACTGAGAAAGTTCTGATGAAGTTCCACTTTTAACACTGAAGCAGAGTTGAGTATCATCTGCATAAAAATGATAACCCAGTCCATAGCTACGAATAATATGGCCAAGGGGAGGCATATAAATACAGAACAGTTGAGGGCCGAGGACAGAAATCTGTGGAACTCCTTGTGTGACTGGCGCTGAGCTGGATCTGTTGTTGCCAAGACTAACAAACTCTTGCCTATCAGTCAGATATGACTTGAACCACTGGAGGGCAGTGCCAGAGATACCCAGCATGTTCTCCATTCTGGACAGTAGAATGTCATGTCTGACCCGAGTGTCAAATGCTGCACTGAGGTCTAACAGAATTAATATGCTGGTTTGTCCAGAGTCTGCTGCCATAAGCAAATCATTGGTTACCCGTAGCAGAGCAGTTTCACAGCTGTGCCGCTCCGAAACCAGATTGAAAGGGTTCCATCAAGTTATTAGTGGTTAAGTAATTGGTGAGCTGGGAGGCTACAACACGCTCAAGAACTTTTGACAGGAAAGGTAAGTGGGAAATAGGCCGGAAATTGTTAAGATTGTCAGCATCAAGACCAGACTATTTTAACATTGGGGTTACAGAAGCGATTTTAAAAGTGAGCGGCACAAAGCCAGTGTCAAGGGATGAGTTTATTATTGCTGTACGGGCATGAAGGCAGGATTTAAATAGTGTGCTGGGGATGAGGTCCAGTACACAAGTAATCGGCCTCATCTTACAAAGGAGGTTATTAACAAACGCAGAGGTGACTGGTGAGAACTTAGAGAAGGAGCTGGATGGAGTGGGAAAACAGGGAGAGATATACATAATACAGATGATGTATTTATGTTAGTTGAATTATTTAGATCTTTAATTTTATTACAGAAAAAGTGGAGGAATTCCTCACAGACTTCAGTAGAAGAGGTAGTTGGGCCAGATGCAGGTTCAAGTAGTTTATTAACTACAGAGAACAAAACCCTTGGGTTATCGTGGCCACTTTCTATTATTCTGCCATAGTGAGTGTTCTTAGCTGCAGTTAGTGCTTCTTTGTAAGCTCTTTGGTGGTCAGAGAAAGCCTGGATGTGCATGGTGAGGCCAGTCCTACGTGACATTCTCTCAAGGCATCAGCCAGCTGCTTTCATAGATCGCAATTCTGAATTATACCAAGGAGCTGAACGTTTAAAGGAAACCTCCTTATGTTTTAAAGGAGCTGTTTTATCTAATGCTGAATGCAGGGCTGAGTTATAGTGGTCAACAAGACTATCTAGTGTTGACGGAATAGGTGCAGACAGTAAAAGATCAGAAATGGATCCAGAAAGGATAGAGGGACAGATATTTTTAAGGTTTCTGTAAGAAATTTGTCGTTTACAGGTAAGAGGAGGGAAAGGCAGTGAGACAGTGAAAAATATTGCTTTATGGTCAGGGAGTCCCAAATCAGTGCTGTAAATGTTGGAAACAAATAGTCCAGAAGTACAGATCAGATCCAATATATGACCACCAGAGTGGATGGGAAAATCAACATGTTGTGTCAAGTCAAAACAGTCCAGTAAGGATAGGAATTAATTTCTCAGTTTAGATGTAGTAGTGTCAATATGGATGTTGAAATCACCGAGAAAGATAATTCTCTGAAAATAAGAGCTTAGGTGGATTAAAAGTTTAATCAGATCAGATAAGAAGGATGCATTGTATTTTGGGGGACGATAAAGAACAATGAGTTAGACAGGACCTGATTCCGTTATTAGTTAAAGAGCCAGGCACTCAAAAGACAGTGGACAGTCAATTGGGATTCATTTAAAATTTAAGTCTGCTCTGATAATTACTGCTAGCCCACCTCCTTGTCTAGAGCTGCGAGGGTCAGTATGGAAAGTGAAACCAGGTGGAGTCGCCTCTGTGAGAGACGTAACTTCGTTCGATTTTTGCCAACTCTCCATTAAACACAGTTAAATAAATTACCCATGACAATCACATATCTCCCTTCAGGATCAGATACTACATCTGATACTACAAAAGAGATTGTTCTTTGAATAAGTATTCCCACACCTCTAGTTTTCTTTGTAAAGCTGGAATGGAATATTTGGCCAGTCCAGTCACTGTGCAGCTGAAACTGATCCTTGCTTAATAAGTGGGTCTCCTGTAAAAGTACTATTTTAGCGTTTAGACCTGTTAGGTGAAGAATACTTTCTTTCTTTTTAATTCGTGATTCAGACCTTTAACATTCCAGCTCACAAAGTTAATTGTTCAGTCATGGAGACATTGCTTCTCAACTTTTGTTATCATTTTGTAGTCTTAAGTTAAGAGAGTTTTGACCTTAATTTCCAAATTTCCTCAGAGTAATTGACATGAAGCCTATTGTTACGTTGGCACTTATAATTATAATAACTAAAAGGATAGATAAGAGATAGCTTGCTCTCTCCCCACCCAGTCCCCACACCTCCCCACGTGAGGCTGGACCCCACTTCAAAACAAAACAAGCCCCCACGCAGTGGCATATAAGGATTAAAATAGAGATATCTATTGACAATGCAGTCCAAATACTATAAGCATAACATATAATCTTAAACAGTCATGAGACAGTAAACCCAGGGAATGATGTTAATCAGTAGCCCTGGAAAGGCATAGGAAGCCATAATACAATAAACTAAGGGTATGATGTTAAACAGTCTGCTTAAAAAAAAAGTTACTCATACATACATACATATATGCATATAATTGTAATTAAAGCATAAACAAAAAGTAGCCAAGAAGGAAAAAGGATGTATGATTATGGTATCAGTATCATTGCAAGTGGATCAGACAGCCGGTAAGATCTTCTTTGCCCTGTTAGGACAGGATGTGACTCACGATCATATTTTAAGAAAAGTGTCTGGATCAGTTTTCTTAGCTATTTTTCTGCTTCCTCTGTAGAAGTAAAAATGTAGAGCTTGCCTTGAATGTCCAACTTCAGTTTTGCAGGATACAAGAGGCTGTATCTGATCTCAGCTTTCCATAAGTGCTGTTTAATGTTGTAAAATGTGGCACGTTTAGCAGCTGTTGAGGGTGAAATCTGTGCTTTCGCCTATCTGTTCCAGGTCAGTCTCTGGCAGGCCATACCTTGAGCTTGGACTTGATGCCTCTCTGGGCTTGGATGAAGCTTTAGCTTTCTTTTCTGTTTCTTTCTGAGCCCCTTTCCTGCTACTCATATACAGTAATCCCTCCTCGATCGCGGGGGTTGCGTTCCAGAACCCCCCGCGATAGATGAAAATCCGCGAAGTAGAAACTATATGTTTGTATGGTTATTTTTATATATTTTAACCCCTTATAAACTCTCTCACACTGTTAACATTATTAGAGCCCTCTAAACATGAAATAACACCTTTTAGTCAAAAGTTTAAACTGTGCTCCATGACAAGACATAGATGACAGTTCTTTCTCATGATTAAAAGAATGCAAACATCCTCCTCTTCAAAGAATGCGTGTCAGGAGCAGAGAATATCAGAGAGAGAGAGAGAGAGAGAGCGCGCGTGAGAAAAGCAAACAATCAAAAAATCAATACGTGCTTTTGGGCTTTTAAGTATGCCGAAGCACCCGCGATAAAGCGGCATTTTTTATAGGAGCGTCTGTATCTTCTAAGCAAACAGCCTCTGTGCAAACAGCCCCTCTGCTCACACCCCCTCCGTCAGGCGCAGAGAATGTCAGAGAGAGTGAGAGAGACCGAGATAACCAAACAATCAAGCACCACGCGGGAAGCAAATCGTATATCATTGAGGAGTTTTCTTTAATATGTAATACGTGCTTTGTTTGGGTAGCTTCTCAGCCATCTGCCAATAGCGTCCCTTGTATGAAATCAACTGGGCAAACCAACTGAGGAAGCATGTAGCATAAATTAAAAGACCCACTGTCTGCAGAAATCCGCGAACCAGCAAAAAATCCATGATATATATTTAGATATGCTTACATTTAAAATCCGCGATGGAGTGAAGCCACGAAAGTCGAACCGCGATATAGCGAGGGATCACTATATATATATATATATTGTGGCGGGCGGCTGGGAGCTGTGCCCAGCCAGGATGCCTAGAAGGATCAGGAGAGGGACCATGATATGGGAGCCATGGGAATGGAGCATGGAAGCTCAACCCTATAGGGGTCTGTGGCCACCACCAGGGGGTGCCCAGATAACTGAGGAGCCCTGGTTGTCACGCATGCGCGAGTAGGAGGCCGCGGACGGACCTGAAACCGCTTCGAAAGACGTTCGAGTGGCGGGGTACTAACCTTTCTCCTTTGTCTTTCAGGAAAAAAGACGCTCCGCCATCATAGCCTGCCCGCAGTACGTCCACTTCCGCCCTTCCTCCACCATCTTTCCTGACGTCAGCAATCCCATCCTCCCTCACGCTTCCTTCCCAGCATTCCTCCACTTCCGTCTCCTCCCCTATAAAATGGCCGCTGACACCTCTGAAGGGCGTCGTGCATATGAACGATTTATGTTTATATTTTGACCTGTTTGAGAATTATTGTTTACGGTATACGGGGCCAGAAAACCCAAAACCTTTACGCTGTGTCTTCTCTTTATTTTTACAATGGCGTAGTCGACAGGATACTTCTCCGAAGAAAACAAAAAAAGATGACTGAAGGACAGGACCTCAACACCGTGCTGCAGGGGATGAATGCCCAGATCCAGTCCCTGCAGCAAGCGCAAGCCGCTACCACCCAGGAACTGGAGGCCACGAAGGCGAGGCTGGCGGAAGCCCAGAGGGTAAGGGCCGACCCACCTCATCCAAAGCCTCCGCCTCTTGTACCGATGACGGAGGCAGACGATGTGGAGTCCTACCTCGGGATTTTTGAAAGGACGGCCACCCGGAACGAGTGGCAGCGGTCCGAGTGGGCGTCCATTCTGGCGCCCTACCTGAAGGGACCCGCGCAGCGAGCGTACTACGATCTTCCCGAGGAGGAGGCCGCGGACTACAAGCTCCTAAAACAGGAGATCCTGGCACACTACGGCATTACGCCGAGCCAGCAGGCGAGCGAGTGGCGGAGCTGGCAGTTTGACCCTGAGAGGCCGGTCCGAGCACAGGCCTTGACTTCTGGGGAAAGATGGGGAGTTGGCTACGGCCCGAGGGTCCCCAAGCCCGGAAGGTCGTGGAGCAAGTGGCCAAGCTCCCTCGCCCAGCAGGTCCGGCGCCATCCATACACGGACATGCCAGGACTCCTGGAAGTCCTGGAGCGTCAGCTCGCGGTTTTCCGAGTCGGGGGGTCAGAAAGGCAAGCTCGCGGGAACCGACAGGGACGGGCGGCCACCCCCGAGCCCTCTCGACGCGCTGCGGAAGCGCCTCAAAAACCCAAAGAAAAGCCAGCCTCCCCGCGCTATTACAAGTGCGGAGAGACCGGCCACCTACTACCGACCTGCCCTTTTAACACCCCCTTGGAGCCGATGGATTGCACCTGGGCCTCCGCAGAAAGGTACTGTACTCCGCCGCATCCCTTGGCAAGTCCAAACACGGGAGTGGTGTTGGTTAATGGGCACTCGGTGGTGGCTCTGTTTGACTCCGGCAGCAACATAACCATTGTCGCTCGCCGTTATGTGTTACCGCGACAGTGGCTGAAAGAACATTTGCAAGTCACTTGTGTGCATGGAGAGACCAGGTCTTACCGTTCCGCAGAGTGCTACCTTTCCTGGAAGGGGGAATTGTCCAAGTTGTTGGTCGCCGTGTTGCCGGAACCCCCCTATCCAGTAATTTTGGGACAAGACTGGTCACACACAAAATGCGGTAAGACACACACCGCTCCCGGGGCCTCACTGGGTCTGGTTATGAGGGGGCAAGGCACCCTTCCCGCGGTCTCCACGCCATGCTCTGTGGCAAGCCATAATGGCGCAGGCACAACGGGGTAAGTTTCTCAGGCGACGGACTCTGACCTGGAAGCATCCACCGGAGAAGGGCGAGCCAGGGAACACTTCCGCCAACCCACTCACAAGACCCCCTGAGCAATTTGGACCACCAATTTCGGTCCACGCCTGCCTCGTTTAAAAGGGAGCAGTGGAATGACGATTCCCTGAGGTTTGCCCGGAATGCGATTGTTCTTCCAGGCAGCTCACAAGCTGACAGTTCCATGCCACGTGAGCCCTTCTTTGTGCTGGAGAATAATCTGTTGTATCGAGTGGCAACCCACGAGTGTGAGGTGCGGAAGTTGTTGCTAGTGTCGCGTACCTTCCGGTGGGAGGTATATGAACTAGCTCACGCTCACCTCCTAGGCGCCCACCTCGGGGCCGAGAAAACATTAGAGAGAATCAAGCTCCGCTTTTACTGGCCCGGGATCAACGAGGAGGTCCGGCGCTTCTGTCAATCCTGTCCGGAATGTCAGATTCGCCAGATTCCTAGGAGGGACCGCGCTCCTCTCGTCCCAATACCCCTGATAGACATCCCGTTTGACCGAATAGGGGTCGACTTAGTAGGGCCCCTTGAACCCTCAAACCGTGGCCACAAGTACATATTGGTCATGGTTGATTATGCAACCCGATACCCAGAGGCGGTTCCCCTGCGCTCCGCTAACACCAAAAATATCGCACAGGAATTAGTCAACCTGTTTTCGAGAGTGGGTATCCCCAAAGAAGTACTCACGGACCAGGGTACTCCCTTCACTTCAGATACGTTCAGGGAGGTTGCCAAATTACTGCGTATAAAGCACCTGAAGACGTCTGTCTACCACCCCCAAACAGACGGCCTGGTAGAACGTTTTAACCAGACGCTTAAACAGATGCTCCGCAAGGTAGTCAGCACTGATGGCAGGAATTGGGACCAGCTCCTGCCGCTTGTGCTTTTTGCCTACCGGGAGGTGCCCCAGGCCTCTACGGGCTTCTCCCCTTTTGAATTATTATACAGGCGACAACCCCGGGGACTTTTAGACATACTAAAAGAGGGCTGGGAAGCTGAGGCCCTTCCCTCCTCTAATATATTGGAGTATGTGGCGCAACTGCGCGACAGGCTTGCCAAAATCAGGCCACTCCTAAAAGACCACGTGACTCGTGCGTGGCAGCGCAGGCCCGGTGTTACAACCGCAACTCTGTCCTCCGGGAGTTCCGCCCGGGGGATCGAGTGATGGTGCTCGTTCCCACCTCCCACTCCAAGTTGCTAGCTCACTGGCAGGGGCCATACGAGGTTAAGGAAAGAAAGGGGCTCGTCGACTATTTAGTTAAGCAACCTAATCGTCGACCGAGCGAGAGGATCTACCGTGTCAATTTGTTGAAACCTTGGAAGGACAGGGAGGAGTCTCCCGACACTCGTAGATCCCTCTCCCTATTCGCTAGCACATCTGCCCTTAACCTCGGTGACAAGCTGATGCCCTTACAGCGGTGAGAGATAACCCAAGCTATCCACGCCATCCCCGAGGTAGTGAGCGAGTCACCGGGCCGGACCTCGCTGATCGTGCACGATATAGTCACGGACCCCGGAGTAGTCGTCCGGGAGAGGCCCTATATACTCCCGGAGGCAAAACGCGCTGAAGTGGAACTGGAGGTGCAACGAATGTTGGACATGGACATTACCAAGGAAAGCCATAGCCCTTGGTCCAGCCCAGTCGTCCTCGTTTCCAAGCCGGACGGCTCCTGGAAGTTCTGCAATGACTTTAGACATCTAAACCAGGTCTCCAAGTTCGATGCCTACCCGATGCCCCGCATTGACGACCTTCTCGAGCGGCTGGGTGCGGCTCGATACTTGACTACTCTTGATATGACGAAAGGGTATTGGCAAATTCCCTTAACGGCATCTGCAAAAGAAAAAACAGCCTTTAGCACCCCTAGTGGACATTGGCAATACAAGGTCCTCCCATTTGGGCTGCACGGGGCCCCCACGACCTTTCAACGTCTGGTGGATAGCGTGCTGAAGCCCCACCAGTCCTATAGTGCCTCCTACCTGGATGACGTCATCATCTATTCCGGCACCTGGGAGGAGCATCTATTGCAGGTCTCTGCGGTCCTCGCGACACTAGCTAAGGCCGGCCTCCGCATTAACCCCCGTAAGTGTTTTTTTGGCTTAAAGGAGGCCAAGTATTTAGGTTACCTGGTGGGACGAGAACAGGTGAGACCCCAATGTTCCAAAGTCAAAGACATCCTGGAATGGCCCCGTCCGAATACCAAGAGACAGGTGCAGGCTTTCTTGGGGCTGGCGGGGTACTACCGCCGGTTCGTACCCCGTTTCTCCGAAAGGGCAGCACCCTTGACTAATTTAACAAAGAAGGGCGCTCCCCTGCATGTGGTATGGAACGACAAGGCGGAACACGCATTCAGTGACCTGAAAAAGGCCCTAACGTCGGCACCTGTGTTACGGACCCCTGATTTTGGGTTACCTTTTATCCTCCAGACCGACGCGTCGGACACAGGCCTGGGCGCCGTGTTGAGCCAAAGCGTCGATGGTGTCGAACACCCCGTGATGTACCTAAGCCGGAAACTGCTGGACCGAGAGGCCAGGTACGCGGCGGTGGAGAGGGAAGCCCTGGCCATTAAGTGGGCCGTGACTTATCACCGGTACTACCTGTTGGGTCGCAAATTCACTCTGGTGACTGATCACGCTGCGCTTCAGTGGATGTCCCTCCACAAAGAGTCAAATCCGCGGGTCACCAGGTGGGTTCTGGACTTACAGACCTATAAGTTCACGGTCACTTATCGCCGCCGCGGCCTTCAGGCCAATGCCGATGCCCTCTCTCGCATCCACGACCTCTCGGTTAGGTCCGCCCGACCTGACGGTCTTGGGCTGAGGGGGGGGTCGTGTCACGCATGCGTGAGTAGGAGGCCGCGGACGGACCTGAAACCGCTTCGAAAGACGTTCGCCGGCAGGGAGTGGCGGGGTACTAACCTTTCTCCTTTGTCTTTCAGGAAAAAAGACGCTCCGCCATCATAGCCTGCCCGCAGTACGTCCACTTCCGCCCTTCCTCCGCCATCTTTCCTGACGTCAGCAATCCCATCCTCCCTCACGCTTCCTTCCCAGCATTCCTCGACTTCCGGCTCCTCCCCTATAAAATGGCCGCCGACGCCTCTGAAGGGCATCGCGCATATGAACGATTTATGTTTATATTTTGACCTGTTTGAGAATTATTGTTTACAGTATACAGGGCCAGAAAACCCCAAACCTTTACGCTGTGTCTTCTCTTTATTTTTACAATATACATACATAAGCTTGCGTATACTGAGACTTTTTTAATACGTATAACTCTGCCAAGAATATAAAGTATAGTATATAAAGAGCCATGCGTGGAATTTCTCAGGTGTAATATGTGTTTTTTAATTCAACTACTTATCCATTGTTTGTTGTCCTCCCACTTAGTGTACTCCTAGAGGCCGTTAGAGTTTTGAAACAAGCCACATACCTGACTCAAAATGATGGCTGCCGAGACAGAGCTATCTTCATCATGGTCTTCTCATCAAGGCCAGATGGTGATAGAGAGAGAGGAAAAGGCAAGGTGACCAACTTTATACCATTCTTACCTCAAACACAAACCAGTAAGATGTTGTGGTACAGAATGGCTTCCAGGTCAAAACCAATCATAAACAGCCATACTTCAGGTTAATACAATTAGTTTATCAGTCCCTTCCTGGGACATTTACCAATGAAAGCACTCAGGTACAACTTGCCCCCCAGCTGCTTTGTTTAGACAGGTTATGGCCTCCCTGCAGTGGATGACTTATAGACTCATGTACGTCCAAACACAGTCACCCTTGCCAAACTGGTTTGAAAAAACACTACACCCCTCCCCTCACCATAGATTTCACATTCTGAGTCAGTCCCAAAGACTAGGGAGTGTGTGAGTAATGGGTGAGTGTATTTGAGAATTGGTTAGGTAAACATCAAAGCACTGTTGTTCTCATCAGTAAAGTAAAATCTGCTTCATGAAACATGATCTAATATTATATTAGCTGTGTCTAGCTACAAATACAGACATAGTAAATATGTATCAATGCACAGTGTATGCTAGATATCACTCCACCACAGGCAGATAGATAGATAGATAGATAGATAGATAGATAGATAGATAGATAGATAGATAGATAGATAGATAGATAGATAGATAGATAGATAGATACTTTATTAATCCTAAGGGGAAATTCAAATAGACAGATCTTTAGTGTTTCATACAGAATAATTAATTTTGCTTAGCCATGCCAGTCCCAGAAATCAACTGACACCATTTTTTACTGGTTGAAAAATGTGATGTCCAAAAAATCAATCTGATTTTTTTTGTTAGCATATACTTCCCTCTATGACACAAACTCTGTTCAATTTGATATCTAAATCTCTTAAGTGCTGGGTGAGTCTCTGTTCTATTCTATTAAATTACATTCTAAATGTATGTTCTCATTTTTTAGATCAAATTGTACATGTAAACCAGAAATTGGTAGAGATACTCAGGTAGATAAAAGTCATACCCATTTAATCTTGTTACAAGTCACACAGGCAGAGCCTATTGCAGCAAAATTGATACAAGGCAAAAATGGGGAGTACAAAAAAAGAAGATCTATGAATTTGAAAAGAACTATAAATATGCAAATCATTTTAACAGGACAGGACCATGATGCAGTGGTTATCACTATGGCCTAAACATTGTATAATACTTCTTAATAAAAACATTTAGCCTGTCATACGAACTCCATGGATTGTGTAAGTTGGCTTCACTTATACAGTATATACAAACTTCTACTTTCTAGCCTGACTTAAACTAAGTAAATCTCTTTTAAGGTGAGAAGATTTATTATTATTATTATTATTATTATTATTATTATTATTATTATTATTATTATTAACGTTAGTCCTCTTCACTGTTCACATAATCAGCCATAACAAAATGACGTTCTGGGCAGACCAGGCCACCCTATGCTTAATTTCTTTCAGATTTTCCAGAGTAATTCCCAGATGTAGTCCATCCCACACATCCCAGGTCTGCCCCTCAGTCTTCTTCCAGTGGCCTTACCCTGTGAGAGTTTTCCAGGCACATTCTAACTACTTACCCTTAACTACCTAAAGTAGTTCATCTCAAGTTGAAGAACCAATAGTTCTACCCCAAAGTCCTCTCATATTACTGACCTCCTCACCCTAAAAGAGAGAGTGACCCAGTAACCTTGGGCAGGAACATCATTTTTGCCTTTTTTTTAGCTCACTACCTAGACCTTGAGATCAAAGGTAAGGATGAAAATGAAGACAGACCCATTGATTGAAAGCTTCACATATGGTCTTACCTCACTTCTCCACCAGTCTAGTACAATGTCTGCACAACTGCGACCACAGCACAAATTTGTTTGTCAATCTCACAATATCCCCTTCTCTAACTTGTTAATAAGACCTCCAGGTACTCCTCCACTTGGAGCAGGGGCTCATCCCTTACTTGCAAACACAGCCGAGTGGAATCCACATTTCTCCTTCTGAGTATGAGGTTCAGCTATCTAGGATCTAGCTATTCTAGGATCTCAGCACACACTTCTCAAAGGATACTGAAAAGGTTGATAACTGACACACACACACACTCTTGCTCCATTTTTGGAAAAAGGAGACCATCTCAGTCTGGTAGTACTGAGGAAACTGTTCCTGCCTTCCACACAAGACTGAAGAGGTATGGTAGCAAAATACCCAAACAACTTTTTAACATATGCGGTCATATTTCATCTGCCGTGTGGTACTTTTAAATAACAGATTATTAGCCTTGTGTTAAATGTTGATATAAAAGGACATTTAGGTCTCATTAACTAAGGGCAGGACTGTCTACAGGAATTGTGTTTGATATTAGGTACCATGTGCATGCTGTGTGCGAATTCACAAACGTACTTTGTTTTATCCTGAAATAATGCCATGAAGTTATTTTAAAGAAATCGTTCAGTGGAGAGATCAGCTTGATCCACCTGACTCACAAAGCAGGAGCACCAGGTGACTGTCCTTTAGGACTGTTTGCGTCAATCTGTATAGTATCATGATTCACAGGGAGGAGAAGGTATTTCAACATAAGGATATCTCAGGAAATGAAACTAAAAATATATTTATAGTTGTTTGTATGAGAGAATCCTACAAAGACACTCAAGCAGAAGTACTAAACAAACTCACCTGCTGCTGTAACCTGAGGCACAAAGCAAAACTTTAAACAAATGAAGATGACGCCTCTGGGTCGGAGAAAAAGCTGATCGAACAGAACGTTCCAGAAAAGCAAACTTGACTAAATTAAACACCAGAATTCACAAGCTGCACCGAGAAGGATCATCATAACAGTTTTAGTCTTCAATTTATAGCTTTGTACTACTGTAGTAAGAAATAAAGTAAGAAATATAGGTATAATGATACCTGCTGAAGATTACTTGTTAAACACACATCAGAAAAATGCAGAATCGTAAGTCACTGCTAAAAGAAATACATACGTTTTGTCTATTTTTTAAATTATTTTTTAAAATTCCTTGCTCTGGGTTTTAAATATGTACATCTTACTTTGATGGGTGTTTAATTTAACACTTTAGAAGTGATATGTGATATGAATTCTGGTAGACACTGCATAGAGTGTGTGACTTAAAACCTACCTGTAAATAACCGAGATTCGCAGCGGCGAAGTACTGCATTAAAATTTTTATTAAGAAGAAAATTAAACCTTTTTAAACTGAGGAAAAATATGCCAATAATTATTTGTTAAGGATCTCTTTGTATACCACGTTGTCAGTTCGGCCCTCCGGTTGTAACATGACCAAGCTGTGCGCTGAGCTTACTCTTGAGCATGCAACTTACAGTTGGCCATGTGAACAGTAATCTTG
Organism: Polypterus bichir lapradei; assembly: GCA_026402145.1. Lineage (NCBI taxonomy): Eukaryota > Metazoa > Chordata > Cladistia > Polypteriformes > Polypteridae > Polypterus > Polypterus bichir. The sequence goes on along the minus strand of JANRMT010049829.1, from coordinate 24,207,392 downwards.
TCTCAAATCTCACAGCTTGGATTGCTGCTGTCATAATCGGTTTGAGTTTCATGGTTTGTTTCAATTACGATAGTATTTGCAGGATTTGTTGTGTTGAAGTGACATTTGGCATCTGTCAAGCGTTGTAAGCATACAACCAGTTTCATCGATAAATTCGCATCAAGCTTTTGAGAGTTTAAACATTCATAAACATCAAAGTGTCCACTACTGAAATCGTCACCTGTCAATCTAAGATGTTTAAGAGGCATTGGCGGTTGTCGAAAGGTGTAAAATATTAGGCCCTTTAGGTTCACTTGAAAGTGACAACCGAACAATTCAGCGGCAGCCATCAACTCAAGGGCTTAAGCATTTCACTCTTCTAGTGCTCCTGTGTAGTATAATTATCTGCTGTACCGTCATCAGTCCACACCTTGAACCTGTCCCAGTCATTCAATACATAAGACACAATGTTCCTCCGGATATCAAGAGTGAGCCTGATATGGCCGTGCAATATGTAACAAAGAGAATGGAAAAGGTAGGTGCCATCTCCGGGCATGGAAACCAATCGGTAAGTGACAGTTCTTTGATCGATAGTGATCACCTCGATAGACATGGTAATGGGGGTTGGAATGATAAAGGAAATGGGTACCTGAGCAATGTAAAGTAAGTGTAAAATACCTATACAATAACTATAATTGTAATAAACAAACAATAAAACAGCGGAGAAGCCGTGGATTAAACAAAAAGGCTGTAGTTATCAGTAGGGAGACGTGAATCCCGTGGCGAAGCAAGGAAGGGAATGTAGAGACCGGAGCGACAGACGATCTTATAAAGGCAGGCAGCCAACAACGTGGGAGGCGTTGGGATGGGGGACCCAACGCCACCTCACAAGGTGACCGAGGTGCAGGCTATGGACATATATATGTACGCAAGTAGGATTCAGTTAGCGTTGGGAATCCATGTACCAAATTTCTTGAAGATGGGCCCATAAGTAACAAAGACTGTTGAAAAGTTCAATATGGCAGCCGACAGTGGCATCATACAACCGAAATAAGTATGTACATTGGTTTCGGTTAGTGCAGGGAAGCCGCCTACCAAATTTCGAGAAGATGGGGCCATAAATAAGAAAGTTCAACATGGCGGACGTTGTTGACCGTTATGACCATTACGCGTAGAATTTCGAAAAGAAACCTGCTTAACTTTTGTAAGTAAGCTGTAAGGAATAAGCCTTCCAAATTTCAGCCTTCTACCAATACGGGAAGTTGGAGAATTAGTGATGTTGGAAAGTTCAATATGGCGGCTGACAGTGGCGTCATACAACCGAAATAAGTACATACATTGGTTTCGGTTAGCTCAGGGAAGCCACCTACCAAATTTCGTGAAGATGGGGCCGTAAATAAGAAAGTTCAACATGGCGGACGTTGTTGACCGTTATGACCATTACGAGTAGAATTTCGAAATGAAACCTGCTTAACTTTTGTAAGTAAGCTGTAAAGAATGGGCCTGCCAAATTTCAGCCTTCTACCTACACGAGAAGTTTGAGAATTAGTGACGTTGGAAAGTTCAATATGGCGGCCGACAGTGGAGTCATACCATCGAAATAAGTACATACATCGGTTTCGGTTAGCGCAGGGAAGCCGCCCACCAAATTTTCGTGAAGATGGGGCCATAAATAAGAAAGTTTAACATGGCGGACGTTGTCGAACGTTATCGACCGTTATGACCGTTACATGTAGAATTTCGAAATGAAACCTGCTTAAACTTTTGTAAGTAAGCTGTAAGGAATGAGCCTGCCAAATTTCAGCTTTCTACCTACATAGGAAGTTGGAGAATTAGTGATGAGTCAGTCAGTCAGTCAGTCAGTCATTC
>JANRMT010049829.1:24142916-24153862 GCA_026402145.1 Polypterus bichir lapradei | reverse complement strand
AGTTGTGGTACAAAAGGTGTTGTAGTTCTGGTACAGTAGTTGTGGTACGGAAGTTGTGTTAGTTGTGGTATGAATGGTGTGGTAGTTTTGGTATAGTAGTTGTGGTACTAAAGGTGTAGTAGTTATGGTATGATAGTTGTCATAGTTGTGGTACAGTAGTTGTGGTAGTTGTAGTACGGGAGTTGTGGCAGTTTTGGTATGACAGTTGTGGTATTAGAGTAGTGTTATGGGAGTTGTGGTATGAGATTTGTAGTGCAACACTTGTGGTCTGTGATTTGTGGAAAGATTGTTGTGTCATTAGAGCTCCTGGTATGACAGTTGTGGTTTGTGACAAGTGCTATGTGAGTTATAATAGTTATGGTACGGGAGTTATGGTAGTTGTGGTACAGTAGTTGTGGTAGGGGAGTTGTGGTATTAGAGTTGTTGTATGACATAAGGGGTTGTTACTTGTGCAGTTAAACTTGTGTTATAGAAGTTGTAGCAGTTGTGCTATGATAGTTGTATGAGAGATTTGGTATGACAGTGTTGATATCACACTTGTTGTATGGGAGTTGTGGTATGGCAGTTGTGCTATTTTAGTAGTGGTATGGGAGTTGTTGTATACCAGTTGTGTTATGACACATTTGCAATGTTACTGGTGGAGTGAGACTTTTGTGATAGGAGTTTTGGAAGTTGTGGTATGAGAGTTGTGTTATGATACTTCTAGTATAGGTTTGTGTAATAAGTTCCTCTATGACAGTTGTGGTATGACACTTGTGACATGGGACTTGTGGAGTGAGACTTGTATTATGGGAGTTGTGATATGGCAGTTGTGACTTGTGGTGTGGAAGTTTGGTAAGAGAGTTATGCCATGATACTTCTGGTATGGGATTTGTGGAATAAGATTTCTGATATGACAATTGTGTTTTGACACTTGTGGGATGTTACCTGTAGTGTGAGACTTGTGTTATGGGAGTTGTGGCTGTTGTGGTATGACTTGTTGTGGTGTGGAATATGTGATATTGGAGTTGTGTTTTTTGTGTGTGTGTGTGTGTGAGTGTAGATACCACTTTTTTTCTATTTTCATGTAAATTTAAATACAATAGGTACTATTACACATTTGCTGTAGTTTTTGCTCTCGTTCTTCCCACCATATCTGTGACTTTTCGCAGCATGGAAATTAGAAAGGTCAAGATTATTCTAAAATCATCTTATAAAAAACAAAACACAACCAAAAACTAAAAAAAATAAAATAAAAGAAAGGTTCACTGTCTTACCTTTGGGCTTTTTTACTTTGGTTTTCATTTTCTTGATTGATTTTTTCTGCCACCTGAAAGATACTTTTAATAGGGATACATTGATATTTGGTTGTTAACATATATGTAGCAGTCCATAATGCCTGCTTTACTCCATTCATTTTCCCCCAGTTTTTCTTAGCTCTGTCTTTTGGCGTATTTTTTGGGGAAAAGTCCAAAAGCCACCACCTCTTTTAATAGCAATAGACCTGGTAAATGTTGCTTATACTTGTTCCATACATGTTATGCATTGGAGCAGCCTAACATAACTTTCTCTAACGTTTCCTGTTTTATACAATTGTCTCTTCGACATTCTTTACTTTTAACTTTTTAAGTTTTGTACATCCTAATGATTGTTTGGAGTTTGCCGTGTTCGCATCTCCATGCTAAGTTGTTTTGCTTGTTCATTAGGATTTTGTTTGCTGCCATTTTCCAGGTCTCTTCAACTTTTTCTTTTGGAATTCCTAGGATTTTTATCATTTGTTTTCTTTCTTTAACAGTTTTGCACAGCTGCTTCCAGTTATTCCATACAGCCATTTCTTCTTCTTTAAAATTGTGCGATTCTATATATTTAATCATGTCCCAATAGTATTTTGGCATGGCAGATTGTGTGAGTGTCTGGTTTTTGGTTTTATTAATTTTAACTTTTCTTAGACCTGTTTCCACCATGTATCTTACCTGTCAGGCAGCTTTCCCCTTATCCCTTTTTGCCAGGTCAATTCCCATGGCAGCGTATTTCAATATTATTAGTTCTTTTAAGTCTGGGAAGTCTTTCCCTCCCTTTTCTTTAGTTATCATTACCTTTTTTTACTATTTTTATTAGTAGTACTTTTCCCTAAAAAGGCCATTTTCTTCAGTTTCGAAAAACTGTAATAGATTTAAAACCTTTATTTCTCTCCAGTCTTTTCTCCCTATTTTCCGTTCTCCAAAATTCACACCCAATATTTTGATCCCTTCCTTTCTTATTTTTATTCCTAGCTCATGTACTTCATTCCAATTTTCACCCAGAAAACATTCACACTTCCTTAAATGTAGTTTCAATCCTGAGTTGGTGCAAAATAAATTTACTATTTCTACCGTTTTCCTAATAAAGTATGTGTTTCTACAAATATGCCACACATTTCACCTGTTCCCTATGGCTACCAGGTATGAAAACCCCATCTATGCTGTCTTCCTTTCATAATTTTTCTAGCAATGGTTCCAGATAGCATATAAATAGCAAAGATGACAATGGGAACCCTTGTTGTACTCCCCTAAGAATTTGAATTTTTTCAGTTAGGTGCCCATTCACTATTACTCTGCTGGTAATGTTCCTGTAGATTTCTTTGATCCAGTTGACAATTTTGGTTTTTAGGGCCATTTTTCCTAGCACCTTCCAAATATAATTGTGGTCTAGCCGATTGAAGGCTTTTTCAAGGTCTAGGTTTGGGACGGCGATAAGCATGTTTCGAACTTCACTATGTTGAATAATATCTCTTATTATGACCAGGTTGTCAGTTATCGTATTTTTCTTTTAGGTATACTAATAGCCTGGTCTCAGTTTATTAGAGTTTCAATTGCCTCTTTAATCCTATTTGCAATGGCCCACCTCCATAGTTTGTAATCCTGGCAGAGCAAGGTGATTGGATGCCAATTCTGGATTTTATTCAAAATATTCTTTTTTTGAGGATCTGTGTGATGTTCCCGTCTTTCCCTGTCTGCCGGGTTTCTTTCCCTTCTGCTGCTTCCTGGAGGACTTCCAGTAGTCTGTGCTTGATTATATCCCAGAAAGTGCTATAAAATTAAGTCCGTAATTCATCTAGTCCAGGGTCTTTATTCTTTTGGCATTTTTTCAGGGCTTCTTCAATTTCCTGTAAAGTTTCCTTGTCCATTTCTTTCTTGAAGCTGCAGAGTATTGGGTCATCATGTGCGGTGGTGTTTCCTTCTGAAGTAAACAGATCTTAGAAGTATTTTATTATGACCTTCTTCCTCCGTTCCTCCGTGTTCTGCAAATTGTCATCTTGATCAACAAGCTCTTTTATATATACGTTCCTTCTCCTCTCTTTAATTTTTTGGAAGAAGAATTGTGTGCATTTTTCCCCTTTTTCTTGGATGCTGCTTTGGAATTTGATCTTTTCTTCCTTTACTTGGTATATTTCCCTATGTCTTCCTTTGTCTGTTGTATTTCTTCCTCCATTAGAATGCCTTTATTCTTGAGGTCGTAGATATTTTCTAATTTCTTTTGCAGTTGTTGTAGTTTAGTTTTGTGCTTTTTTCCTTTCTTTACCTTTCCTTTGGAAGAAGTTCCTTGTCTTTTCTTTAATAAGGTCCAACCATTTACTGGTTTTCTTGTAAAATTCTTTTACTGTTACCCATTCTTTATATTTTTCCTCATACTCTGCCCTGATTTTGCTATCTTCTAGGAGTTTCTTATTTAGCTTCCAGTTACTTCTACCCCCTTTTTTCCTTCTCGTTTTCCTCCACCTCGGAAATGAGTAGTTGGTGATTAGAGAAGAAGGTTAAAATCATCTTGAACTTCCTTATTTTGATTTAGGAGCTTGTCAAGATATAATCAATTCTGGACTTCTTCTCTCCTCTTGTTCCCTCCAGGTATGTCCTCCCTCTTTCTTTGAAATTTGTTTAAAGTCGTCTTTTAGACTGTGGTTGTCGAAGAGAGTTTTTAAAATTCTTGAGGATTTATCTAATTTTCTTCTTCTATTTGTGTCCATGACACAATTAAAATTCCCCATTACAATATTCCTCTCGTTTTCAGTAAGATCCAGGTTTAATTTTTCAAGAAGTTCACATCTCTCATGCCTATCTGTTGGAGCGTAGACATTTGTTACTGTGAACCTCTTCCCCCGTACTGTTTGGATATTAAGGCTTATCACCCTACCTTGTACTAGTACCTTTAGGCTCTCTGCTGTAAACTCCCTGTTTTTTAATTATAATCCCAACCCCTGCATTTTTATTTAAGTTACTGCCAGAAAAGAAAGCTTTCCCTTTTTCCCATCCTTCTTCATATTGGCGATAGTTTTCAGAGAAAGGTATTGCATATTCTTGGAAACAGATTATATCTGCATCCACTGTCCTTAAATAACTATATTTTAACTCTCTTCTTTGACTCTTTTAAATACTTCTTACGTTGATAGAGGTGATCTTCATTTCTTTGTGCTTTAGTTGTTTCCTTTCTCTGCTTTTCTTTTCTTTCTTTCTTTCTTTCTTCTTTTGCCATTTCTCTTTCCCTCTTCTTGTTATTATCCCACATATAAGTCTGTTTTACAGAGGCTTTAACTTCCTCTCTCTGGAGAAATTGGGAAGCTTCTTCCTCCGTGGCACTTTTCTCCTGCACAAGTCTTTTGGATTCAGCTGCTACCTCTTCTTCTTCTTCCGTTGAGAGTTCATACCATTCTTGTTGTTTTTGTGGATTTCACCAACTACCTATTGGTGATACACTTGGTGCATCCCCCAATATTGTGTGAATTTCTTTTGCTTGTTCTTTTGTATTTTGTAATCTCCCTTCTACTGTTTTTTCTAGTTCTTTAATTCTATCCAATTTTTCTTTGGGCAGGGAGAATGGGAACATTGTATCTTCGTGAGATTTCCTCTCATCATCTTCAGAGACTAGGATTGAGGTGCTTGGTGTCCCAGTTTTACTTTTTACAACCGGTTTTAAAAACAGTGTAGGACTTACCTGTTCATTATCTTCTTCCTCCTCTTCTCCCAAGTCTATACGAATTACCTTTGTCTCCAGTTTTAATTTTGTTTGAATAAGACTCGGGGCAGTCTTTGAAAGTTTAGTTTTTCCTACCACATAGGTTGCACAGTCATTCCTCTTGGCAGTCTTTCAAGGAGTGTCTGATTACTCTACAATTTCTACAAACCTGTGTGGTACACTCTGTAGCAACATGCCCTTCTTTCTCTCATTTTCAATAGGCTTTTGGCTGTACTGCATAAAATATGAGGCCTCTATCTCCTCCTATTTGTAAACTAGAAGGCAAGTATTAGATCTCCCCAACCTCCTCTCTATGCAGCTTTACATGGAAGGTATAGTATCTGGTCTTAATGCCATTTTCATCCTTACCTATTTTTACTTTTATTACCCTGAACTTTCTTTCAAGCCAGGTTGAAATGTCCATTACTCGAACTCTTTCAGAAAACATAGCCACCTTAATGATTTTAAAGTCTCTTTGATACAGCGGCTACATTCTTAGGATCTTATCTATGGAATCTCTATTTTCTATATTCTGGAAAGACTGGTGTGGCTGATGGCCCGGACACAGACAGGTAGGCATTTTTTAAGCACCACACACACGTTTATTTACACTATATACTATTTACAGAAGTGCACACAACCCCCAAAACTCCCCCAAAATCCAGGCCTTTCCAAATGCCTTCTTCATCGCCTCCACTCCTCTCCACCAAGCTCTGTCCTTCTCATCTCCCGACTCCAGCCAACGAATGGAGGGGGGCGGCCCCTTTTATAATCACCTGGATGTGCTCCAGGCGCCTCCTGATAATCTTCCGACAGCACTCCCCAGTGTGGCGGAAGTACCGGCTGTGCACCCGGAAGCACTCCGGGTGTCCCTGGTTTTCTTCCCCCCAGCACTTCCAGGTGTGGTTTGACATTTGTGGTATGGGAGTTGTGGTATGAGAGTTGTGTCATGAAACTTCTAGTATGGGATTTGTGGAATAAGAGTTCCTCTATGGCAGTTGTGGTATGTGGCATGGGACTTTTGGAGTGAGACTTGTGTTATGGGAGTTGTGGTATGGGACATGTGGTGTGGGAGTTATGGTATCAGACTTGTGTTTTGAGAGTTGTTGGAGTTGAGGTATGAAACTTGTGTTTTGACTTTTGTGGTATGGCAGTTGTGGTATGAGATTTGTGTTATGACACGTGGGATGGGACCTGTGGTTTGGGAGCTTTGGTATGGGTGTTGTGTTATGAACTACGTGGTATAGAGTTTGTGGTATGAGAGTTGTAGTATGAGACTTGAGTTGTGACATTTGTGGTATTGGACTTGTAGTAAGAGACTTGTTGTATGAGAGGTGTCTTGTGAGAGATTTAATATGAGAATTGTGTTATTACACTTCAGGTATGGGATTTGTGAAATAAGAGTTCTGCTATGACACTTGTGGAGTGAGACTTGTGTTATGGGAGTTGTTGTGGTTGTGGTTATAAGAGTTTTGTAATGATATTTTTGGTATGGAACATATGGTTTGAGAGTTGTGGTATGGGACTTTTGCTATTGGAGTTGTGTAATGCAAATTTTTATATGATGGTCGTGGCTTGGGAGTTGTTGGATTTGTCTAATGGAAGTTTTGGTATTAGAGTTTTGTTGTGACACTTGTGGTGTGTGACTTGCAGTATGGGAGTTGTGGTTTGGGAGTTGTTTAATGGGAGTTGTGGGAGTGGTGGTATTGCAGTTGTTGCATGGGAGTTGTGGTATGAGACTTCAGTTGTCATAATTGTGACTTCATGAACTGTTTTGAAAGTTGGAGCGTTTTCAGTTATTTGGTTTCTCAAAGAGACTGATATCACATTTTTTCATTTTTGAATATTTTGTAACTGGAGTGAGGGTGACGTGTGATGGAGACTTGCTCAGACATCCACACCACACTGCTTTTGGTATGCACACATTGTTGATTCAATTACTGACTACTGACTTTTTGTTTTGCCCATAGGAAAGGCTATCAGACATATAAAAGATGAAAATACCCCATATGAAATATGCAACATGAAGTGACATCTCTTAAGCTAAATGTAAAATGGTAAACTAATATCTAATTGAAATTGTAAGAATGTTTCTCTGTTCTGCTTTAGGAATAGGTGACATCCAAAGAAAGTTACTTAGTACAGGAAGGATTCTAATTTTCATTGATCCAGATGTTGTGTAAACCTGCTAATCTCGAGCAAGGAGCAGCTGGAGTATGTCCCAGCAAGCAACAGTTGCCAGCTCATTGTTCATTACATGGTAAACACAAACACTAGGAACAGTTTAGCACCATTAATTTAACTAAGCTTCATGCCTCAGGGAAGAAGCCAAACTTAAATAATACTGACTCATATGCAAAATCCCCACATGGAGCGTGCCAGAACATGAAACTTCAGACTCCTTACTATAAAGCTAGTGCTCTAACTCTGCAAAATAGTGCTGCATATTCATTGATTACACTGGTCTACAAAAAATATTTTTTGTTTGCTACTGGGAACTTCAGAGCAGCTCTTTATTAAGTTTTTTACACTGATTTCATATATGAAATCAGAATTAAGCCAGCACGCCAGGTTTTTGAAATACACTTCATTGACAGTTTGACACTTTTGAATATCAATATAATATATCAACACGATATCTGGAGTTTGGACTCTGTCCCACCAAACTTGATTTGATGTGTTTATTCTGAAAACAAACCAGAAGACGATACCAGAGACATATCAACCTCAACATAAAAGTGAGGTCAGCGTGCCCAAAAATGTTGGAGGCACTCGCTTTTGTGCTTGTACTTCACATCTGTCTCTCTTTGCAAGAACCAGCAGTAGTCACCCATTGTGCTCGGAGTGAATTTTCCCCGATATCAGTTTTCCATCACCTTTACATCTTGATGAAATCTTTCCCCATACTCATCTCTGACATCACTTAGATTTGGTGGAAAAAAGTCAAGATGAGAATGTAAGAAATGACATCTTCATTAACATTCTGGATCCCGTAAGCTAATATTTTTTCAGCATATCCTCCACAAGCTCAGTATAATTCTCTGCTCTGTGACTGTCAACAAAAGTCTGGACAGTGCTGATTCAGTTGGCTTCAGTTTCTTTTTGAAGTCATCGTCAAGCATCAGTTCATGTATTTCAGGTCCAACAATAACACCTTCCTTAATTTTGGCTTCACTTTTCTTGAGACCAAACTTATTTCTTAAATGCTGAAATGCATCACCTTTACTGTCCAGTCACCCTAGTTGTCCAAGACCTGGAACATCATAATTAAAAAACGAATTAAAAAGACTTGCTGGATGAAAAATGTTTTCAGATTTGGAGTCAGCAAGTGAAATTTGTTAAAGTACAGGTGAAAGAATCCCAGTAGCAAAATGCTTGTTGTTATTAACATATTTACATTTTCCGTGGTCTTTAAAAAAATGGGGTAAAATGCTCTTTATTTGTGACTTTTTTTATCTAATTAACATAGTCCATCTGTTGAGGGGGCAGGCCCCCGCTGGACACCTCTTAAACTCCTCCCATGTATTTAGGTATTGTTTTTAAGCAGTGTTGGCCTAATCTAGGCTTGGACCAATGTTTCAAAATATAAACAAAGGACAAACACACAAACACTCAAATAGCCTAATGGAATCCATCATAGGTAGATCATCTATACTAATAAAAGGCAAAGCCCTCACTGACTGACTGACTGACTCATCACTAATTCTCCAACTTCCCGTGTAGGTAGAAGGCTGAAATCTGGCAGGCTCATTCCTTACAGCTAACTTACAAAAGTTGGGCAGGTTTCATTTCGAAATTCTACGTGTAATGGTCATAACTGGAACATATTTTTCTACATATACTGTAATGGACTTCAGCTCATGGCCGTGGGGGGGCGGAGTTGCATCTGACATCATCACGCCTCCCACGTAATCACGTGAAATGACTGTGAACAGCTACTGTGGAAACAAAGCACGGTGTGAACCGTAAGTTTAAATTAAGTTTATAGACACACTCCCGCTGCCGTTTGTCATGCCTACGACGAATGTGGTATTCGCCAGATACAAGTTTAATGAAAAGACATGAGGTAATCACGTGAAATGACTGTGAACAGCTACTGCGGAAACAAAGCACGGTGTGAAATGTAAGTTTAAATTAAGTTTATAGACACACTCCCGCTGCCGTTTGTCATGCCTATGACGAATGTGGTATTCGCCAGATACAAGTTTAATGAAAAGACACGAGGTATAAACGAGACTTTGGATCACTTTGTAACGGAGTTAAAATTGCTGTAGCAAGAAACTTTTAAGTGCCAGGTCTTAGCTAACATTAAATAATGTTGACATCGCGAGATCGCACAAGCACAGCTGAGAAGCTTCGATGCATGTACTCCGAGGGGCTCACGTCAACTGACTTTGCAGGACTGGAAAACATAAAATTAAGTTCATACACACGCTACCACTAAATGTTCGCAGGCAATTTCCACAACTTAATCCCGGGAAAGCCTGTTGAACATCTTACATTGACGAGTACCGATTTGGGTGGTGAACACTTCGATGAATGAAACCTGTTATCTTTACAACGGTTGACAAACACGGAATATAACTTCAACACAACACATCCTCTAAATACGAACCTTATTGCAAGAAATAATGATAATGAAATCCTTGATGACATCAACACTCATAATGGTCACAAAACTATTACATTCACAATCATGTTACGTTATTTTTAAAATGTTTCCTTTTCTTAGCACAAGCACAGCTGAGAAGCTTCGATGCATGTACTACATAACGCGATAAAAAAAATAACGCATTTAATCACACTTTGCATTCCAAGCAAAGGGGAACTTTAGTCAGTGCATGATTTCCTGGTACATCGATTACACTGATGCACACATCACAGCTACAAAAATGTAAGAGTCGGAAGAAAGCGCGTTCCTACGAATGATCAGAGGAAAATTTCATTTCAAAAGACTACCCGATGGAAGCCTTGATAAAAGCATGGTTTTGTGCACACTGAAAAGCAAGCAAAATTAGATGCATTACAGAAAGACGACTTTGTGGCTCTTACTGGGGATCATTGGACTTCCGTGACCGTTAGTAATTCTAATTACATCTAATTACAAAATGTTCAATGATCACACTGTTTTAGCCAATGTACAAAATAATTTTGGCTAAGGTTAATCAGAGTTTAAAGGTGAAGCTGGTCAAATTAACTTTTATGTTTCTGCCTTATTTTTTTAAGAAGAAAAACTGCACTTTATGTTGAAATTTTGGTTATTATTATTTAAAGACAATACCATTCAGAAAATGTACTTAAAGTACTTAAAACACCACTTTATTTTTAAGTCTGCCCAATTTTAGCCAGGGATGATATTCTTGTTTCTGTTTTGAATTGAAATGCAGTTTAAAAGCATTTTTTTTTTCCAGAAATTAAAAGAGCTTGAGTTTACAATATTCATGTCCATGTCTATTATTTGATTCTGTCGCCCACTAAAACCCTTTTAAATTAAAAAAACACATTTGCGATTTGGGGCAAATTTTCATGTGTGATTACATACGATTAATCAAGATTAATTATTACACAGCCTCTAATTAATTAGATTAATTTTTTTAATCGAGTCCCACCCCTACGTATATATATATATATATATATATGTAGATATGTACTGTATATTTATTTGTATATACAGTATATATGTAGATATGTATATGTATATATATGTGTGTGTGTGTATATATGTGTATATATATATGTGTATATGTTTATAATTACATTGTCAATCATGTTACGTTATTATTAAAATGTTTCCTTTCCTTTTTCATTACTTCTTTAACACACTACTTCTCCGCTGCGAAGCGCGGGTATTTTGCTAGTATATATACACAGATATATATACACATATATATATATACACATCTATACATATAAATAGCAAAATCCCCGCGCTTCGCAGCGGCGAAGTACTGCTTTTAAATTTTTATACCATGTCTTGT
>JANRMT010049829.1:24131304-24142816 GCA_026402145.1 Polypterus bichir lapradei | reverse complement strand
AGCGTGGTCTCATCTGTACCAGGAGAAAACGTTCAGGAGCAGCTACAACCTGCTTTGATTAAGTATGTCTTCCACACACAATGTGGCGATAACAGAACTGTCTGCTTCCTCTGGCCACAATACCATTGTTGCCAAAGTAAATGTGTTTACACTATTTGTTCTAGAGGAGGAAATTTGGCTTGCACCATTGTTTCACTGATTGCCATGTTGATCTATGCAGAAACTGAAGCATTTATATATTTCTGGTAAAAGGAGAATAAAGCAGAACAGAGAAGTATAGTCTGAAACTCGGGACTGCTGCCTGTTTCTTTTATGCTTTTCACCATATCCCTGTGGCTACACCCTGTAGCAACAGTGGCTTGTACCTGGCCCAGGTTCCCCTAGACCATGAGGCTGGTAACATATGGACCACCTCCACATCCACTCCCTGAATAGTCACCACACATAGAGGCTCTTTGGTGCAGCGAAAGTCAATTACCAGTTCCTTGGTTTTGCTGATGTTAAGAAGCAAACAATTCCCTTTGCACCAAGAAGCAGACTTTTCCACATGACTCTTCTCATTTGTCTCACCCCCCTTATCATTACACCCCATAAGTGCAGACTCAATTTCTGCAAGTGACCTGACCTGCTGTTACAGTTCTAGTTTGAGGTGTACATAATGAAGACATAAGCAGACAGGCCTCTTCCTTGTGGTGCTCCAGTGTTGACCACACAGTCCTTGAGTCTCACAATCTGCAGCCTGCCCAACAGATAGTCCATTACTCTCCATTCTCCACAGGCTCATCCACCTGCATATCTATGAGTTTACCCCTTAACAGATGGCTGAATGGTATTGAAGAAACTGGAGAAATCAAAAAAACATCATCCTCACAGTGCTGCCAGCTTTGCCCAGGTGAGAATATGTCTTGTGGAGTAGACAGATAATTGCATCTTCCACTCCAATCTTTGTCAGATAGGCAAACTGCAGTGGGTGTAAGTGGTCTACCACAAGAGGACTCATATAGTCCAGGACCAGCCTCTGAAATGTCTTCAGGATGTGAGACATAATTCCCACTGATCTGCAGTCATTAGGTGAAGAGGCGCCTGCCTTCTTTGGAACAGGAACAATGCAAGATGTATCATATTGAGTATGATGCAGAACCTATAACATTTTGTGTTTTTTTTTCTAAGTAACAATTTCTAAATTTGCATACAGTTATGATATTTGCATAAGGAGATGCCCCACTTACCACATTGTTCCTGATGAACCATATAACTTTGCATAGTTGGAAAAAAATAACTTAAACAGAGCCAGAAAACTTATTTTCCTCCAAGCGCTGAAGGTATTTTAAGAATATGAAAGCTAATATATGCTTTTTTTTTCAATAAACTGGAAAACCTGTAGGACACCATACAACACAAAAGCATACTTTTCTTCTCCAACAGACAACATGCCATAACTTCACTAAACATTCAGTTCTTTTCAATGTATAAAATCTAATGGTGTAACATGTTTGAAAATATAAAAGTATGTTTGACTGGGACAGCAAATGTAAATAACAGCAAGATTAGTAGAGAACTTAGGGTGTTTAACTATAACAATTGTACTTACATTGCATAAAGTTACTTCCATGTTTTGTGAATCATTTCTGTGTTTTGGTTTTGTCTGTTTGTCAAAAAAAACCAAAAAACTGCTATTGCTAGCAAAATGTCCACATGTAAAACTAGGTCGTCTTGATCTGCAAATCATATCTGTGTATTCTTTTTTATTTTTTCTTGTTTCTGTTGTACACATAATTTATTAGTAATTATGTAATCATGCAACAGTTTAGCAGTCAACTTTTAAGATGCTTCATTTGCACTAGCATAGTGCTGTAAATAATCAGATAAAAATGGCTTCTAAGTCTCTCCTTCACTATTTGAAGTTCACAAACAATCTTTTAATACCCTGTTCAAAAGCAACATCTGGTCACTTAATGAAGTAGTCAAAAAGTGTTAATGCATCGCGGCAGTCATGTGATAGATTGTTGGGAGTATGTTGCCGCACCCACTACACGCTGAGCCACCGGGATTGGGACCGAAGTGCATGGAGTAATACCTCAACATCACACTGGAACAGTTGGAGGCTTTTTCTATGATGGCTGGAGTGCTAATCCTGCCACCAAACCCCAGGATTTTCCTGCAGTTTATAGGACGTGTTTACAGGGCTGGATGCAGATTAACATCATACCCAGAATGAGTATTTGCAGGTTAATGGAGTTAATGGAGTAAAGTCACTTGGCATTTACAGAGATAGATTGTTCTGTACTGTAAATATATTATTTTTCTTTCTTTCTTTTTTGCTTTCCTGGCAGGTAGAGATGAACAGTACCAGCTAAAATAGCACCAGCACTGCATACTTTCTCTGCTTTAAAAGAAAAGGCAAAAAAGTAATGTATTGTCAGATTTACTTACTCCCCATTTCTGCAGGTTAAAAATAACACCTTTGCAAAATTAATGTCATTTTTATGTTTATTCAACGTACTTTTATTATTTTCTATAGCCGTACTGTATTACTATTCCAATACATATACACTTTAAACTGCAGGACTCCAAATTAAAATACCATGCAACGCCTTCATTACCTAAGTTTAACTACTTCCTTGTTAAAATTTAACTGTATAAAACACCTAAATCTCGTCTAAAATAACAATTGAGAAAAAGTGTAGATGAAGGAACATTTTTATCTGATGAAAAAAAAGTTTGATTCTGTAAAATTAACTATATTCTCTATGAATTCACCAATATGCAATAAAAAGACAAACAAAAGCAATGGAATAAACAAAATAAAAAAATGTATAGCTAAAGTATAAGCGGCTTTAAAAGGAAAACACATTGATTAAAAAGCACTGTACTGTCTAAAAAAATGCAATGCTGCACACCAAACAAGCACTTAACTACCAGTTTTGTTATAGTGTCACCCCTTTCTACGTCACATACAATTATAGGCACAGTACAATATATTGTGAAGTGCTTATTTTATGAAGGCCAACTCTAAATAGGTTCACTTAAAAAATAAGAAACTTACATGTAATAAAACAGATTAATAAGATTCCCTTCTTGGTGTTTCTGCTCTGATTCATTATTTATTTGAAGTTAGATGTTGCAGTAGGCTATATCTCTCAAGCCTCAACATCCCACAAAGTGCGAAAAGAATAGAATGAAAAGGCTGTGGAGAAATATAAAGCTTCAGAACGTCCGAACTGAACGGAGAGGAAAGTGCTCGACGAAGTAGGAGAGACTTGCCAGTGTAAAGCTTTCAGAAAAAATACGATTAACACGCAATGTTGTTCTCCGTGTGGGAGGAGCCTAATGTTAAAAATGAAAATCCGATTTGCCTCACGATAATAAAAAGGGTACCGACAGGTTACACCTTTACAATGTAGTTACAAGTTTTAACTTAAAACTAGGGAAAAATCAACACTGATTAAATAAACAAACAAATAAATAAATTAGGCAATCTTCGAGGTATCACTTAACATTAAGTGTTTTTCTTTCGCTGTTTTCTAGATCGTTGGGAGAGTACCTGATCTGATTAATTTGTAGATCATTAATTTACGTTATTATAATGAAATCCTTGAAATTAATACAATCTATCTTTGTAACTAACGATGAGTTGACGTTTGTTTGTGTTAGGGCACCGTGCAGAAACGATGCTTTAGTGAAAACTAGAAGATTATTCATAATCCAGTTCATAGTATACGTTATAAACAGAGTCTAGAGACACATCTGGGAGCTGTTCGAGATCGGAATTAGTGTCACGAAATATTGTAGTGCGATCTATCACTTTATTACGCTCGCCATTTCAAACTGAAATAAATAACTCCGAGGACAATGCGATCACATCTAGGGCTGCGTCGAGCCGTGAAAAAGCGGGTAGTGGGCTTTGATTACAGAAAAAAAACATAAAATAATGAAAAATAACCATAATCAGCTGTTTGGAAAGCACTTACTACGCATGTTGAACAGTTCAAATAAATATAACAATTTTATCGGTCCGTTCGTTTTATTGTCCTCCTTTCTCCTCCTTACACACATCTCTCCTATTCCTCTTCACCCGCTAGCGCTCTGTATTGGAGGAAGCTTGAACATGTACAGCAATAGAAATAGGGGTTAGCTAAAACGAAGGGTTAGCACGCGAATCATCTGGTAGTGTTGTTGAAGCCGAACTTGAATGGAGAAATAATGTGAACTGTATTCCAGATCTTGCCATAAATACTTACACATGTGAAAGTAGGTGCTTTTATTCTGCTAATCATATACATGTATCTTTTTCTGTTATACATACTGTCACTGAAAAAAAAAAATATTTACGTTAACAAGCATTGCTTATTTATTGAAGAGTAATAGGACCAAAGTGAAGAAAAAAATATTCAATATATTCTATTTTTCTGCGATGGGCAGGCGCCCTGCCCGGGGTTTGTTTCCTGCCTTGCGCACTGTGTTGGCTGGGATTGGCTCCAGCAGACTCCCGTGACCTTGTAGTTAGGATGCAGCGGGTTGGATAATGAATGGATATATTCTATTTTTAGATAAATATACAGCCACCTTGTATATTTTGTGTCCAAATGTACTTATTTTGTGTGTGTGTGTTTAAAAAATGGACACTGGAATGAAGCTATCAAAGCAATTTTTAACTTGAAAATATGAACATTTTATATTCTTTATTTGTGTTGCTACACTCCCTCAAAAAGTACCTCAGCTGAAATAAGAAAATTTTATGAACAACACAGCTATCCTATATTTCCACAAAGTATATTTTGCATAATATCACACTTTTGTTGACCACATGTTGAAGTGAGCAGCACGGTGGCGCAGTGGGTAGCGCTGCTGCCTCACAGTTAGGAGACCTGGGTCCTCCCTGTGTGGAGTTTACATGTTCTCCCCGTGTCTGTGTGGGTTTCCTCCCTCAGTCCAAAGACATGCAGGTGAGGTGCATTGGCGATCCTAAATTGTCTCTAGTTTGTGCTTGGTGTGTGTGCGCGCCCTGCAGTGGGCTGGTGCCCTGCCTAGGGTTTGTTTCCTGCCTTGTGCCCTGTGCTGGCAGGGATTGGCTCCAGCAGACCCCCGTGACCCTGTAGTTAGGATGTAGTGGGTTGGATAATGGATGGATGGATGTTGGAGTGACTTCAAAAGAATACCTACAAATTTGTACAGTTGGAAAGAAAGTTAAAGACTTTTAGTAAATAGATTTTTCCAAAGGCCTTGGGACTTGTGTGCTTGCAGAAGCTGATATATGATACTTTTTTTGACGCACCCTACATCACAAAAGCGTCTTGTTTTTCATTTTCAATAGAACATGGTTACTCATTCTAAGATTTTTCAGAAAGCATAATCAATGAAAATGAAACTTGTTTATGTCATGCAATAGCATTTAAATCATTTTAAATAAATCCAATACATTATTTTTTTCAGTGTAGTATGCTGCTTTACAGGTACAGAAGTTAGTAGTAATTAAGTGGCCATGTATGAGTTCAGCATGGAGCCATTTGAAATAATTCAAAGGCACTAGCACAATATGTATATTAAAAATCTGGCATAATGCCTTCCAAGGCTTTCCTTTAATATTTTCAATTTGCAAGCAGTTTTTTAACACCCCGTTTAAAGCACTCTACCTCACTACTGGCCTGTGGGTAGTACACAGAACTATAAGTGTTTGATGTCCATATCAAAAGGAAATTCTTCAAATTCAGCAGAAACAGAGCTCCATCGTCAGTTACAATTTCCCGTATATTCCTACCAAAAACTGTGCACAAGAATTGTATAATGGTTGGAAAAGTCATAACATGTGCAGAAGCAACATCTGGTCACTTAATGAAGTAGTCAATAAGTATTACTGCATAGCAGCAATCATGCAGTGCAGTTTTTAAACATGGCTATTCTATACTGTATTTGAATAGAATATGGTATTTTGCATGGTATCATACTTTTGTGGACCACGTGTTGGAGCGTGTTCAAAAGGATACCTACAAATATGTACAGTTAGAAAGAGAATTAAAAGCTGTTGTTCGTTT
This sequence comes from Polypterus bichir lapradei, assembly GCA_026402145.1. Lineage (NCBI taxonomy): Eukaryota > Metazoa > Chordata > Cladistia > Polypteriformes > Polypteridae > Polypterus > Polypterus bichir. The sequence continues at coordinate 24,136,784 of JANRMT010049829.1, read as the reverse complement.
TTTTTATTGTTCATTGTTTTTCATTCTTTTTTATAATATTGTTCTGTTCATTATTTTTCTAATTATGTATCACCTGTAAATTTTATTCTGTTTTGTTATTATGTAATATCTGTGTGACATTTTCGGTTGTCTTATGTTCATTTTGTTTTTTTAGGTGTATCCCCATGAGTCAGGGTTACCCATCCATGACTGTTAATGGACACTCCCAGCCCTGTAAAGGTCCAGGTGGTACTCCTTTTGATTATGTGCTTCTTTGTATCTCCTGTTTTTTGTAACTTGTGCTGCAGTTTTAAGAATTCTGATTTTTATATTCCCAATTGTTTGCTGAGGACTTCCTTTTAAGCAATAACTTTTTTGCTTCCTTTTTTTTTTTTGTTTTGCAATATTTTGTGAGAATTATGTTACTTTTGCCGCTGAGCCCCAAACCTCAGACACAGTAATGCCCAATGCACTTTTAAGTTTAAATAAAAGATATTTATTAAACTAAAGCACCTGTGTAAAAATCAGTACACTATACAGAATTCAAATCAATTTCTTCTCCCTTTTCTCCTCCAAGAGTGTTGCCTGCTGCCTCCCAACTCTGACTCAATCTAAATGAGGCAACAGACTTTTCTTTACAATTAACCCGGGAACTGCTTCCAGCGTCCTCTCTCAGTCCTCTAAAGCAGTTCTGGATCATACACCAACCAGGGCAGCCCTCCTCCAGCAGCACCCTCTGGTGGTCTCCAAAAAATCCCGACAGGGCTACTGTACAAACAAGTCAAACAGGTTCCTCCCTGCTCATGAAAAATGTATACTCTGCCTTCTTGAAACCATTTTCCCTCTTTATCAACTTTTTTTGGGCACAGAAGCATGTAAAGAAAAGCTACTAGCAGCCACAGGGTGGGCAACAGCATTGAATAAGAAAATAATGTTAACAAATAAAATGGAGTGACAGAGGCAGTCCAGACACATGAGAATTTGTAACTTAAGCAAAGTAGATCACTTTACACCTGCATTAATGTGCGTCACAACTGATTGGCACTTGACCATGTTAAAAAAAAGATCATCTCTCCAACAATCTGCCACATTTAAACAATAAATAACAATAACGTAAACTATTCTTCTCTGAGTGTTGCCCACTGCCTCCGGGCTCCCTTTTATGTCTGACCTAGGAATGCTTCTGCTGTCAAGGTAGATAGGTAGGTCCTTCCCCAACAACACCCTTTGTTGGTATGTAGGGACCACAATGGGGCTGCATTTCCGGACTCCATATCCCAAGTACCCCTGCTTGCATCCCAACTGAGTCCCCATGTGAGGACCACTGCCACCTAGCGTATGGGGGATGGAATTGATCCCAACTCCCAGCTATCACTGGTCCTTCCTTTATTTGATACTGGCTGGACACAATTTTTTTGTTTTTGTTTTTGTTCCACTGGCCAATCCGTCTGCATCATCACTCTCACCTCCCGTTTGGGTAATGAATTATTCTCTGTTCCAGGCGGGATGCCTGTTCTCCTCCTATAAAGTGTATGCATATATTCATATACAGTATATCTAGTGTGAATTTACTATACTGTAATTGGTGCTGTGACCTAAGTTTGAGTGCATATTTTTCTTTGTCTATTTTACAATGCATAGTTCCATGTTTATTATTTTTCTTTTCTCAGTTAAAGCAATTATATTGTGTAAATGTACAAATAAATTATTCACATTTCATTTTTGTGTCTGAACATTTTTTGTCTACATGAATTTTTTTGCAGTACTGTTTTTGTAAAGTCTCTAAAGTTTTGATTAAAATATCAAAACATTTAGTGGCTAAGATTTAAAGCACTGATATGAGAATTTTACTCACTGCTGACAATGATGAAGTGACTGACTGACTTTGCATGTTTCGGCACTCGTGGATGAGGTTTTGATTGTTTTAGAGGCTTTTTCACAGGTGCGTTATTGTTATGAGGAAAACCTTAACTGTTTGGAGAACTGCATTAACAGTAATGAGAAACGAGAAATACTGTAATACTACCCAAATAGTCTGTACAATCTCACCATGAATAGTGTATTAGGTTCCCTCAAAAAGTTCAAAGAGAAGTCAGTCACCAAGAAAATCCACAGAAACATTGTGCGGATGCACAGTAGATACTGTACTGGGATGTTAATTTGAGATTTTTTTTTAAATCAAGAGAAATAGTATTCCTTAAGGTTGAATGCTAGTTATAATGTTAATAACTACAAAAGACCCCATGTAATTTCACTTGCAATATTTTTTTTAATTATTTCAATTACAGGTCATAATGTACAAGATGTCAATACTCACTTTTCTTCTTTGTCTTTAGGGATCAATATTAAAAACATTTGGCAATATTAGCTTTCAGTAAATGAATTCTTCATAAAGTTAAATGTTTAGCTACATAGAATATTTTTCTGAAAAACTTTTTTTAATAAAAACACATTTTGTGTGAACATACTGTGAATCTTTTCAAAAAAAGTTACTGAATGTTCAAAGTATGTCTTGAATAAACTTCATTTTCTTTTTAATACTTACAAAGTCAATTATTAATGTCCAATATCTTATAAATCTTCACTGCACAACTTTTTTTGTTTCTTTTTCAGAGCATTAGGCTTTGAACTACTTCTTTGTCCTTTTAAGTTGTCTCTCAATGCTCGCTTTGAAAAACAGATTACTGTACTATCAAATTACAGTTGGGATTTTTTACAGTTTCCAAGAATTCATGTGACTTCTTGTGAAACGAAACTGAAACTACACTAACTACCGGAAAGTTAATTCAAGATTGCTGTTCATACTGATTCATCAAGCCAGCTGTTTTGTATTAAAAGTTAATTCCAAAGAGGATATAAAGCAGGGCATTAAACAATGCTGTTTAACTCATTTTGATACACAAAATTAGGTAAATACAATTACTTAATTAAATTAAACTACAGGTATTTGCATATATAGGACTGAAATAATTTTATTGTCAAAGTTTAAAACACATTGACGATTTCAATCCATTCACCCTCTGATGACATCATCTTCACCATATCCTGTTCATCCGCCATAAAACCAACCGCCTTTCCAGTATCAATGGCAAATGTATATGCTCACTCTTACTGTGCTGTACAAAAAAGCAAATAATTTGATTAATCTACAGTATATGGGAACGGTTCCCCAACCCTTAATCTGTCTCTTTCTGGTCTCTTTTTCACAGATTGGCAGGATTTACTGTTCAGAAAATGAGTGAAGAACAGGACCTGAATACGGTACTTAGTGCCATGATGACGAAGCTCCGGACCCTGAAGCTTGAGGTGGTGAAAAACCGAAGCAAGCTCTCTGATGCCACGGAGTGGCTGTGGTAAAAGAAGTGGTACAGTTGGAGGCTGCCTGGCCTCCTCCGACTCCGTTAGTACCCCTGATGAAGTCAGATGACATTGAGTCATATCTCCTCATACTGTATTTGAGAGAATAGCCTTGCAAAACCACTGGTCGAGGACGGAGTGGGCCCACATACTTGCACCGTACCATAAAGGTGACATGCAGCGGGTCTATTACAATCTCCCTGAGAAGGAGGCTGCCATCTATGACACTCTAAAATTGGAGATATTCCAACGCTATGGCATTATTTCAGGCCAGCAGGCGAGGGAGTGGCAGCATGGAAAATTTGATCCGGACCGACCAGCAAGGGCCCAGCTGGGCCGTTGTTTATGTAAATAACTCTCGGCAAATGTTTGAACAACTCGCCTGTGAAACCTTTGTCAATGCAAAGCCTGATTACCTCGTTCAGCAGGTCCGAAAACATTCATATAAGGATATGAATACCATTTTGGAGGTGGTCGAACGTCATCTGGTGGTCAACCAATCTGGGGGGTCAGAACAGCCTACTCCTGGAACCCAAAAGGGATGTGTTGTTACCACCTGAGCCCTCCCATCTCGCTTTGGAGCCTCCGGCTAGACAAAAACAAAAGGTCCCCAGTCTTCCCCACTGTTTCAAGTGTGGGATGCTGGGAAACATCATCACCACCTGCCTTCTCACAGCTGAGCCAATGGACTGCACCTGGGTGAAGGGAGAGAAGTATTGTGCGCTGTCTAATCCCTTATCCATCCGTTATACAGGAGTGGTATTGGTAAATGGGCAGAAGGTGGTCACTATGCTTGATTCCGGGAATAATATTGTTGCTCACCAGTTTATCCAACGTAACAGTTTTTGAAGTTGAAAACAAGTGTAACTTGTATTCACGGGGAGACCAGATTCTATAGGTCTGCTAAATGTTGTATAACCTGGGAAGGTATACCTAAAAAGATAATGGTTGCCGTGTTGCCCAATCCCCCCTTTCCAGCTATATTAGGATAAAACTGGTCTGAGAATAAAAGCGATAAGGAATTAACCACTCCTAAATCAACCAATGATGTTGTGGACAGTCAAGAGGTCGAGCTTCCCTCTGGAACCATTGACCCGGATGTGACCTCGGGAGATGGAACTAGAGTCAATGCTCCACCCATTAAGGTCAATATAACAACAACAACAACATTTATATAGCTCATTTTCATACAAAAAGTAGCTCAAAGTGCTTTACATAATGAAGAATAGAAAAATAAAAGACAAAGTAAGAAAATAAAATAAGTCAACATTAATTAACATAGAATAAGAGTAAGGTCCAATGGCCAGGGTGGACAGAAAAAACAAAAAAAAAAAACTCCAGACGGCTGGAGAAAAAAATAAAATCTGTAGGGATTCCAGACTATGAGACCGCCCAGTCCCCTCTGGGCAATCTACCTAACATAAATGAACCAGTCCTCTTTGGATTTAGGGTTCTCACGGAAGGACTTGATGATGATGGTCACATAGACTTCTGGCTTTTAATCCATCCATCATTGTTGGAGCATCAGGCCACCACCACAAAGAAACCAGAAAAAGAAACAGAAGAGAGAGTAGGGGTCAGTACGGATTTTAGAGCCACCATGAATAGTTATTATGATGAATAGAACATACAGAGTATCCGGATTAAGTTAAAGTGAAGTTATGAAAAGGCCATGTTAAAGTAATGTGTTTTCAGCAGTGTTTTAAAGTGCTCCACTGTATTAGCCTGGCGAATTCCTATCGGCAGGCTATTCCAGATTTTAGGTGCATAACAGCAGAAGGCCCCCTCACCGCTTCTTTTAAGTTTTGTTCTTGGAATTCTAAGGAGAGACTCATTTGAGGGTCTAAGGTTACGATTTGGAATATAAGGTGTCAGATATTCCGATATAGAAGATGGGGCGAGATTATTTAAGGCTTTATAAACCATAAGCAGAATTTTAAAGTCAATCCTGAATGACAGGTAACCAGTGTAGTGACATCAAAACTGGAGAAATGTGTTCGGATTTTCTTTTTCTAGTTAGGATTCTAGCAGCTGCATTCTGCACTAGTTGCAAACGATTTATGTCTTTTTTGGGTAGTCCTGAGAGGAGTGCGTTACAGTAATCTAGTCGACTGAAAACAAACGCGTGAACTAATTTCTCAGCA
>JANRMT010049829.1:24052865-24071171 GCA_026402145.1 Polypterus bichir lapradei | reverse complement strand
TTGTAAAAAATGTTTGGAATCATGTATGATTTTCGTTCCACTTCTCACGTGTACACCACTTTGTATTGGTCTTTCACGTGGAATTCCAATAAAATTGATTCATGTTTGTGGCTGTAATGTGACAAAATGTGGAAAAGTTCAAGGGGGCCGAATACTTTTGCAAGCCACTGTACATTGGTAGATTCTCACTGAAGGCATCAAAACTATGAATGAACACATGTGGAGTTATGTACTTAACAAAAAAAGGTGAAATAACTGAAAACATGTTTTATATTCTAGTTTCTTCAAAATAGCCACTCTTTGCTCTGATTACTTTTTTACTCTCTCTTGGCATTCTCTCGAACACCTGTGAAGTGAAAACCATTTCAGGTGACTACCTGTTGAAGCTCATCGAGAGAATGCCAAGAGTGTGCAAAGCAGTAATCAGAGCAAAGGGTGGCTATTTTGAAGAAACTAGAATATAAAACATGTTTTCAGTTATTTCACCTTTTTTTGTTAAGTACATAACTCCACATGTGTTCATTCATAGTTTTGATGCCTTCAGTGAGAATCTACCAATGTACAGTGGCTTGCAAAAGTATTCGGCCCCCTTGAACTTTTCCACATTTTGTCACATTACAGCCACAAACATGAATCAATTTTATTGGAATTCCACGTGAAAGACCAATACAAAGTGGTGTACACATGAGAAGTGGAACGAAAATCATACATGATTCCAAACATTTTTTACAAATAAATAACTGCAAAGTGGGGTGTGCGTAATTCTTCAGCCCCCTTTGGTCTGAGTGCAGTCAGTTGCCCATAGACATTGCCTGATGAGTGCTAATGACTAAATAGAGTGCACCTGTGTGTAATCTAATGTCAGTACAAATACAGCTGCTCTGTGACGGCCTCAGAGGTTGTCTAAGAGAATATTGGGAGCAACAACACCATGAAGTCCAAAGAACACACCAGACAGGTCAGGGATAAAGTTATTGAGAAATTTAAAGCAGGCTTAGGCTACAAAAAGATTTCCAAAGCCTTGAACATCTCACGGAGCACTGTTCAAGCGATCATTCAGGAATGGAAGGAGTATGGCACAACTGTAAACCTATCAAGACAAGGCCGTCCACCTAAACTCACAGGCCGAACAAGGAGAGCGCTGATAAGAAATGCAGCCAAGAGGCCCATGGTGACTCTGGACGAGCTGCAGAGATCTACAGCTCAGGTGGGGGAATCTGTCCATAGGACAACTATTAGTCGTGCACTGCACAAAGTTGGCCTTTATGGAAGAGTGGCAAGAAGAAAGCCATTGTTAACAGAAAACCATAAGAAGTCCTGTTTGCAGTTTGCCACAAGCCATGTGGGGGACACAGCAAACATGTGGAAGAAGGTGCTCTGGTCAGATGAGACCAAAATGGAACTTTTTGGCCAAAATGCAAAACGCTATGTGTTGCGGAAAACTAACACTGCATATCACTCTGAACACACCATCCCCACTGTCAAATATGGTGGTGGCAGCATCATGCTCTGGGGGTGCTTCTCTTCAGCAGGGACAGGGAAGCTGGTCAGAGTTGATGGGAAGATGGATGGAGCCAAATACAGGGCAATCTTGGAAGAAAACCTCTTGGAGTCTGCAAAAGACTTGAGACTGGGGCGGAGGTTCACCTTCCAGCAGGACAACGACCCTAAACATAAAGCCAGGGCAACAATGGAATGGTTTAAAACAAAACATATCCATGTGTTAGAATGGCCCAGTCAAAGTCCAGATCTAAATCCAATCGAGAATCTGTGGCAAGATCTGAAAACTGCTGTTCACAAACGCTGTCCAACTAATCTGACTGAGCTGGAGCTGTTTTGCAAAAAAGAATGGGCAAGGTTTCAGTCTCTAGATGTGCAAAGCTGGTAGAGACATACCCTAAAAGACTGGCAGCTGTAATTGCAGCAAAAGGTGGTTCTACAAAGTATTGACTCAGGGGGCTGAATAATTACGCACACCCCACTTTTCAGTTATTTATTTGTAAAAAATGTTTGGAATCATGTATGATTTTCGTTCCACTTCTCACGTGTACACCACTTTGTATTGGTCTTTCACGTGGAATTCCAATAAAATTGATTCATGTTTGTGGCTGTAATGTGACAAAATGTGGAAAAGTTCAAGGGGGCCGAATACTTTTGCAAGCCACTGTAAATGGTCATGAAAATAAGAAAACACATTGAATGAGAAGGTGTGTCCAAACTTTTGGCCTGTACTGTATATACCAAGATAAGATCAGGCTGGCCATGTGGCTGGAAAGGCTGGTGGTTCCTTACCCAGCAAGAAGGTCATCAAAATGGATGAACAGCGGGAGATGACCACATATAGGTGGCAGCATCTTTCTGGCGGAGCTCCCCATTGTGCACATGCACAGAGCTATAGTATCAATGAGAGTGAAGTTGCAGAAAAAACAGCAGAACCTGAGCTGAGAAAAAGCGCAGCAGACCACGGACAAAGGACCACATCACAGAGAGAAAGAGTGCACTTCATTGCAAGAGTAATCCTCAATTTAAACCCTGAGAAGCAGCAGCTCCACACAACATCAGACATTATCTTTAAAGACTTGGTATTATAAAACTCTTCATCTATGACAGGATAAATTAGAACTCTGAATAGCAGTAAAAAGCCAGCCTCTTCTGTGTTATATGTTTCTCTGCCATCTCTGTCTTACATTATGTCTTATATGCTGACATATATATGCAGCTATCATATTTCTATAATCATTACATTTATCAATACATTGAATTGCTCTGTTTCTTAAAATGAGTGTGCTACAGTTACTTTGATATAGGTCTAAAGGCTGGAAACCCCCTTCTACAACAGAGAAAATAAGGAAGATAAAGTAGGAGCCTTGATAAATGATTTAATTAATTACTGGCTTTGCAGAAGGCAGATTAATAAATTAACCAAGTTAAATCTCCTCTCATTCCGTCAGTCAGTCTTCAACCCGCTTTGTCCTGAACAGGGTCTTGGGGACCAGCTGTAACCAATCGCAGCTAGCATAGGGCTCAACAAACCCTGAACAGGGCACCAGTCTGTTACAGGGCAAATACACACACACACACATACACACATGTGCACACAGCACCCACTTGGGCCAATTTAGGATTGCCAATTCATGTTACCTGCATGTCTTTTCGAATGAAATGTCTTTGAAACCTACAAAGACATTGGAAGAACATGCAAACTCCATTCAGGGAGGACCTGGGACCCGAACCCAGGACTCCTTACTACGAGGCAGCAACACTACCATTGCACCACTGTGCCACCCATATCCTCTCATTCCTACAAAAAAGAGTTCTTAGGCTACTACAAACACAATTAAAGGATTTTTTTCACACATTTCTAAATATTTTTTTATTTAGTTTAATTATAGTTAATGTTTAACTTTGAAATGGCAGTTTTGCCTGGAGTACATCTATTATCCATAGCTGTTTATTCTCAGCCTCAGTTAAAGCAATTTCTGCTCCCAACAGCCATCTGTGTCAGATCCTCAAGATGTTAGACTAAAAGTACTTACTGCTAATATGACATTATTCTTAAATTGTCAAACAGAGAATATCTGTCTATCTATTAGACAGATAGATAGATAGATAGATAGATAGATAGATAGATAGATAGATAGATAGATAGATAGATAGATAGATAGATAGATAGATAGATAGATAGATGTGTATGGTATTATCTATCTATCTATCTATCTATCTATTTTATTGTTTTCTTGAATCAGCTTCTTTTATTTTACCACCATGGGGAGCTGGATCCTGTCTTGGCAGTACTGGTAGAAAGAAAGCTTAAGACACCTGCAAACTTTGTACAGAATGTTACTTGTCTGAGATTTAACCCAAGAACCCAACCAACTGTACCACCATGCTACCCTTCTAAAAAAAAAGTTGTGACTTTCTAAAACTTGTATAATCCAATTGAGGGTCACAGCTGAAACCAGAGCCTTTCCTCGCAGCCATCAAGAAGGAAATAGCCTTGTATAGGGCACCAGTCCATTTCATACCCCACTCACACACAGACACACACACTCATATTCAAATTAATACTGGGACCAGTTTGTAATGCCCAATAAAACTCAACTACATGTCTTTGGGAATATTCCAGGAGGAAGGCTCATACAGACATGGAAAGAATGTTCAAGATGCAGTACACACAGACAAAAAAATCTAAGTGGGGGGATTCAAACTCAGGACGTTAACCACTGTGCTACTATTGCACTAAAACCACCAGTTTAAGTTAACTTTTACATTGGCAAATTAACTCTTTGTGGTGTATATATAGCTAACTGCTATGCTGCTGTGCTGTCTCTACCATAACGTCTTGTATTGGGATAGAAATATATCATATGAAGAATAAAGAAGAATAATTGTTCAAAATTTACAATCCTGAATTATGAATTAAACAAGGTTTAAAATAAGAACTTGAACTGCAAGCAAGTCAAAATTGGAAATGTGTAAGCTCTTTACTGTTTAACCTGCCACAATTAGGACGCCTGAGTATAGCCAGCCAGCATATAGAAAACCTGCACCTTTTTCTTTATTTCAACATAGTCTCCTTAAACATTTAAATTCTGGACTCTAAATGCCATTTAAAACAAACTTGTATGTATCTTTTTAAATGACTGCTATAGACTGATATTAAACTCTGTATTATTACTGACTTGAACCTTGTATCTTTTAAATCATTCTTTTAGAATCCTTATAAAACAAATTGTTAAAATTAATTTTGGAATTTATTGGGCTTGGATTAATTAGAGTCAGAGTAATAGTCTGCCTAAAATAGGCACTTATTGATTATTCTTGTAATTGTTCATTCAACATGACGTGAGGCCTTTAAGTTTGCCATGCATGCTGAACAGAGCAAGAGAGAGAAGAGTGAGGAGAGCAAAGAAAGGAACAACACAAGAAAGAAGAATCCAAAGAAATTCAGAAGGACCTTTGTGGACTGAACAACAATCTGAAGCAACTGTTCACCCAGGCTTTTAAAGACTTATCTTCCATCATACAGTATGCATTTTCTGCCTAAGTATTTTTAATAACACTCTTTTTCAAATACATTTCCTAACCTTTTAAGCCTCTTTTCAAATATATTTCCTATTTTTTCTCCTATTGGTTTTATTGTGCCTTGATTACTTTTGCTTTACAATAATATTGATTTTATACTGTTTAATAGGGTCACGGTATAGAAATAAGAGCACCAGGTGGGGGTGACTGACATATTCCTACAGAAGCTGAGGGAGATGCCTCCAATAATAAAAGCAGCACGGTGAGGGGGCACCTGCAGTGGTGACTGGCACGAGTGTAGCTCAGGTCTGAAGACCACCGTTTGGTCTGCTTGTTCAGAGCTGGTAAGTCTTTTTGCTTGAAGCAGCTGTCCACAAGCAGTTAGGGCTGTACATGTGGGGCACTATAAAGTAGACACCCAGCACTCTCATAAACATCATAGTAACCATAGTGTATTGTAGGGAAACCAAAATAAAGAATCAACATGATAATTAATACATTCAAGGTATAGTGGTAAGAGCGCCTGGTGTGGGTGAGTGCCATATTCTCACAGGGGGTTAGCAGCTGGGGGGGACTCTTCCCATGATAACAGCAGCATGGTGAGTGGGCACCTGCTTTGGTGATTGGTACAGGTAATAATAATTCTTTGCATTTATATAGCGCTTTTCTCACTACTCAAAGTGCCCAGCAATTGCAGGTTAAGGGCCTTGCTCAAGGGCCCAACAGAGCAGAGTCCCTTTTGGCATTTACGGGATTCGAACCGGCAACCTTCCGATTGCCAGTGCAGATCCCTAGCCTCAGAGTAGTTTAACTTTTTGGTCTGCCAATACTGAGCTAGTAAGTCTCTTTGCTTAAAGCAGCTGTCCATGTGCAAAGAAGACTGTACATGTTGGGCGCTATAATGAAGGCAAAATTCCACAATAATACAGATATGATTTAGTTTAAGAAAGTATTTAAGTAGTATAAATTGATTTTTAATTATTTATTTATAGTAAAATCACAATAATTAACACAACAAATCATGATTTAGAATATGTGATAATTAAATATGCAGGCTGATACACAAAATATTTGTGGCAATTCAAATTATGAATTTAAATATTTACTATCAGAGATTAACAGTCTACTAGTTTATCAAATTTACTTTCTTCATTTAAAACCTATCCTACATAATTCAATAAAATATTAAAAGTCCTTACAATTCATTTAAATAAACTGTATTGTATTGTATTGTATTTATACTGAAGCAATGAATGCAATAAAGAGAAAAGGTAAAATAATAATAACACAACACACCTGAGAGCTGTTTTTTGAACAAAGGCTTCCGTCTGCCTTTAAAATGTATATCTGCATATGTGATTTCTTCAGCCATATAAGTTAGCCAGCAGAGACCTGGGCGGTAGCAGAGGGTACTTTTAAATGAGTAATCACATAGGAAATACAAAATAATTTGAATGGAGCCCAGGAAGTGTCGTCATATTGTAGACCATCTTAAGAGAAAGCAATGAAATAATATCTCTCTTCAACTCGTATTATATGAACTACATGTCATGCTAAATTTTTACACATGTTTGTATTGAAAACACTTTTAGAAATGAAACTATTTATTATTGCAATTGGTAACACATTTAAATTAATTTTAAACAAAGACACACTCAAAGATTTGAATTTACAGGTAGAAATGACTAAATGTATGACATGGGAGAGTAACACATGTTAAATTAGGTCTGATGGCTAAGCATTCTCCATCTATGCTTTTCTCTTTGTTTAATCCCAGGTATAAATGACCGAGGAATTACCCTTTATTTTCCAAATTCTCTCACTTTTAAGGGAAAGAGAAAAATATTAATGTGACAATAAATTGAAAATGTATAGCTTTAGGACTGCACATTATTGTAGTATCAATGGAATCAAAGTTGGTGAGTATAATGTTATAGCCCAATATGTCTTCTCACATTTTATTTTATAGTTATCCAGAGAGGTCTGATGGCACTCTGGCTCTCAAAGCAGTTTAGCATGATACAAAGGTCCATATATATTTTTTTAAACACAGTCACCCAGTATAGACTTGTAAATTGCTGGAGAATAATCACCACAACATCATTGTAAATAACAAATAATTATATGCAGTTTTCAAACCTGCTTTATCCACTTCATTGCCATGGGGGGTACGTAAAAAAGGGGGAGGGACTTCTGAATTTTTATGGAGGCATTGATATTTCTGTTAAAATGGAGCCATTCCAAATACCCAAGTGAGACTTTACATTCAGTCCCAATAAACAGTGAAGTAGCAAAAATATTCAGTAGTCAAATCTATTAGATTTTTATTTCATTAGTTGATATTTCATCATTCTATTAATAATCTCTTCTCAATTAACATTGTAATACGGTCTTTGTCCTTCTCCAACATACACCTACAGGGTGGTCCAGATCTAATTATGCAGATCCAGATCGTCTGGATGACTTTGATTTATGCGGGGACAAATCCAGTTCAGCGCAAAGACAATTCTTCATGTCGTCAGTTTGCACACTTCTCGATGGTCCAGGATTTTTCAAGTGATTTTCTATGTAATAAACTTAATAAGTTGCATAATTAGATCTGGACCACCCTCATAGAGTACCTCAGCAGAATGACAAATCCTCAGAAAAACATATTTATAAGTGTTAATGGATGAGCTATATGAGAAAAATCCAAAATTACTGTAATTAGAAAGCTGAATTCACTAGTTAAACAAAGAATACAGACTCAAAAAAAAAAAAAAAGAAAATTTTCAGTAATGCAGCTTACCTCAAAATTGATACACATACATAGAAATGTTCCAAAACTACAAGAGGCTACGATTTTTGTTTCCACTTTCAAAGTATAACCGTGGCTTTGTATAGATGATCAAATAAACCCAATGCCACATTATGTGGCTCCTTGTCATGGGGTATATCAGACTTACCAACTACTCATTGATCTCATTGCGAGACCATGTCAATGTAAACAGCTGAAGATCACTGGGCATGTCACATTTACCAACTAAGTGCTGGAAGGTTTTGCTTGCCCCTTTTTCTGACAGCCAATAGTGTGCTACCTGATAAAGCTGGTGCTGCATGACAGCTTTTCAAAATATAGTGTAGTTAAAAAAAAAATACAGTGTAGTTCAGTTATAATCTCTACTTTTTTTTCTTTTTTTTAATTTGTCCTGGTATATAAAATGTGAGACATCAGAAAGATGAGCTTCTCTTCTAATTGTACGTTTCAAAATACCTGTATTTCTTATTTCTTGTTGCTGCATTATATAAAACTACTCCAGACAAATAGAAAGGTTTGGGGCAGCCACCCATATTATTAGGATCCTGGCTGCAAAAAGGTTTAAATAAATCAAGTTGTTCAAAACAGAACTGCTTATGTGGAGGTAAGTTGGTGGTTTTAAGGGCTGGTGGAGGAAATGATGTAATCTATGCTGGAATCGGAAGTGACATCTTCGGGGGGAACCGGAAGTGACATCATCAGAGGCACTGGAACCGGAAGTGACATCCTCAGAGGCACTGGAACCTGGCGGGATTTTCTGGGAATGGTCTCCAAGAAACTAAGAGAGACAGTCAGTACAGTCCACCACCCCCTGGTCTGATGTAGTATTTTAATTACTCAAGCCCTTTAGCTGCCTCCTAATCGCACATGTGTGACAATATATATATATATATATATATATTGTGAGGGATGGCCGGCATTTCAGTCCAGTCAGGATGCCCCTCAAATGAAGACAGCGGCCTTTTCAGGACAATGAATCCCCCGGGATGCTGGATGGCAGCTCCCCTGGATGGAAATGGTTCCCCGGACTCCCACAGGACCACATGGGACATGGAGTCCAGATCTTCAGCCCTGTTGGGTGCCGCCAGGGGGAGCTCACAAAGAGCCAGGAGAATATTACGGTGACATTAACCCGGAAGTACTTAGGAGTCAGGAGGATGGAAACCCACAGCACTTCTGGGACAACTGAAGAAGGCGTTTGACCCAGAGACAGAATACTTCCGGGTCAGACAGTATAAAAGGACAATGGGAAACCCCAGCAGACTAAACCTGTTGGGTGGGAGTGTAACGGAGCTTCTGGGAGTGGAGGATTGGATTATTGTTTATTATTGTTATTATTGAAAGAATTGTGGAAGTGCGGTGCTTTGGGCACTTTATTGAAGAAATGTTAATAAAATCTTCTTTGTGCTTTTAAACATGTGTGTGGGACATCTGTATGACGGGTTAAATAGGGCAACAGTGACTCCTAGCATCCACAATATATATTTATTTATATATATATTGCACTTTCGGATGAGCATTCATTGGTTGTCAGCTCTCATGTACACACAGTCCAACCCTAAGACTAAAGGCAGAATTAAACTTGTTTGATTTTGTTAGGATGAGTCACAAACTGGTTGAACTGGATCAGTGAGTATGTCAGACTATACAACTGAGCTTCATGGGAGCACGCTGCCAAATGCCTCCAACTTGCTAAGGTTATATAAGTGAAGGCTACACTTGAAAAGTTGTCAAATGTGACATTGCCTTAAGGGAGCAAAGCTCAACTATGGCGTAGGTCTGTCGTCCAAACTGAGGGGATGGAAACAGTTCAGTTGAGAGGTCTAATCCACTTTCACCTTCACTATGGCACTGGAACCTATCCTAACAAAATCAGGTACAACAGAGAGAAAGGAGACTTGAACAAGGTGCTGGTACATCACAGGCCCACTGATGTGCTCACCCACACAAACACTTTCAGTATACAAGGCCAATTTGAAATCACCAATTCACCTAACCAGCACGTTATTCTCCTCTGGACTAACAGATTTTAACTTTCACTTGACTCTCACTAGATGGATGGATTTATCCTTGCATACACATGTGAGACTGGAGAGTGTCTCATACGTCAGGTCTGGGAAAACATGAGGGGAAGAGAGAAGCTGAAGCATAGGCACTAACATGGTTTCCATTTCCTTTAAAGTGTGTGTGAAAACACAGAAAGATGACTGACATCTGTTTTGGTGTTAACACCACAAGCTCTGCCTATTCTGGTTACTACGAGTCTTAAACCGCTGCTTTACTGGACATGAGCGTTCATTATTGAACCTGCTTTTGGAGCAGCTCAAAAACAACCTTTTTCTTCATCTCACCTCAGAGGAGCCACAATACCAATGGAAGACATCAATATTTTCATTCTTTTCTTTTTTTTCATCTGGTCATTAAACTGAGTGCCTAGCTGGAACCCCAACTATTTTCCCTTGTTCTTTATGTTCTTTTATATCATTCACAAGAAGGCCAGAGTTTTATTAAAAATATTAATAGCAAATAATCATTGACATTTTGAATTAAACTGATGGCTTTTGAATGCACTTCATGAATTACAGTACTAGATTACCAGAGCCAGTAGATTATAGAAGAGAAAAGCCTGAAATCTTTAAGATGCTGTTATTTCTTTTTTTTTTTTACTGGGGGAATACATTTCTTTATTTCAAAAAATAAGAAGAGAACGTATATAAGTTTGAACCCGCACTGGTGCCCACCCTATTCCAGAGCTGCTTAAATGAGGATTGGAGTAAAGTTAAATAAGTTAATAAAACACACAGGTTGCTGACAAATCCCAGAGGTCCACATGTCCGGCTGAACAAAGAGGGATTCCAAATTTAAGGGTTGGCTGACAACCAAGACCTATTCCTGGATACAGTGTGCTTCCATTTAGTAATATTATGAGGAGATACTCCATTGAATCGCGCAGCTGACATTTCCAACATAGCAAGGTTATAAATGGAAGACTTCCATGCAGAAAAGGTAACAAGTCCTGGGTTCTTCCATTAGGAAACTATGAGTGTTTTGGCTGTTACTGGGAGCTGCTGTTATTTCTCTTTCTTGTTACTATTGAAACAAGCCCACTTATTCCTTGGACAAAGAACTGTTTTAATTTCTTTGTCACAGATAACCACAATTCTTTACACAACTAGATGTCCCCATTTAGTTGCATTGCATTGGCTTTCTAATAAGTTCACACTATTTTTCAATACCCAACCACACATCTTTAAAGTCATTAAATGTAAATCCATCATCACACATTTAAATTATTTATACTATAAATACTTATAATTCTACATCCAGATTCATGGAGTTTATTGTATGAAACTGTTAATCAGCTTAACACCTTTCTGAAATTGATTTTGTGATGTGTATCTTACTAAATAAAAAGTTGCTGCATTTTAACCTAATGGAAAAAAGACAAAAGGTCAATATAAACCAAAGGACAAAGCAGAAACCACAAAACATGCAGACAACACATAAAATATGGAGTCAGCACACTAAACAGAAGGGATGAAAAACCATGAATTTAAGTGAAGTAAGTGTTTGCTAGAAATTGAATTTGCCTTCATGATATATACTTACTAGTCTGCTTTTCCTAGCCTATCTTAATTGCAAAATGCTGAACAGCTATGATTTGATCTCATTGCTAAGGGACAATATTCTGAGAATTTGCATTCTGTGGGTTTTGTTTTGTTCATCTGAGGAAAAAATCTAAATCTGTTCATTAAAAAAAAAAAAAAACTCACCATCAGAGCCTTTGTCTCCTGCTTGAAGTAATAGGAGCAAACAGGCCGAGACAAGACAGAGCTATTCATGCATTCAGACATTTGATGTGCAAATAGTTGTGCAGAAACCACAAGAGCTGAGCAGGAGAAGAAAAAGAAAAGCTAGAACAGCTCATTACTGGGGAAACAGTACTTAGAGCTGTGCTAAATTGCACTATTCGGGGGCTTGAGGGAGCTTAAGCCATTGCAAGAAATCCCAATGCCACTTCATAGCCACCCATCTCCATTAACAAAGCCACAGGAAATCATGTTTTGCCTGGAGTGCTCCCTTAGCCCTTAAGCATTTTTACCCAATGGTACTATTTTTCTGCTGCTCTGTATTTCTCATAATAGGCTGCCATCTTGTTGGAAGTCATCAAGCCACTTGTGTTTGGGAGTTAAAGAACTGGGACCATACCATTCATATTATTTGATCTTTTTTTTTATTGAGCTTAATGACAAGGTCTTAGTTTGTCTAATAATAAACATTTAATATAGACACCACAGAGGGGCTATTTAGAGATTCTCTCTATTATGGACACCAAGAAAGACTCAAAATAGAAGAACTGGCCAAGAAATAACCAATTAACAATCAGGAGCAAGCAGAAAACAACATCTAGGAGTAGACAGGGCTTTAAATATTGGGGAGAAAATCAGACAGGAGAATCATCCAATAAAGTCATGGTTCAAATTTATAACTCGAAATATCCTAAGAATAACTTTGAATAATTTTCCCAAACTTTTCTACAAATCCTTTCTTAAATTATTTTGAATCCCAAATATTGGACTTGGTGACACTATCTTTTAAAGGGTCAGAATGTTGATGTTATACGTCACAACAGATGAATGCCAACTGTCATGAGTTTAGTTTGAATATTCATTTTTGGCCATTTTCTGGATTTTGGATTTTGTTTTTCGTATTTTTTGTATTGTTTATTTATTATTGCTACGTGTCATGATGATAACTAAAACTTACAAATTTCTTATTCCTTCAAGAAATCTTTTTCACATTAAACTTCAGGCTTCCTAGGTTACTCTTAATTTGGAGATTATTATCTCCTTCTTATTTTTTAATCAATTTCTATAATTAATTAATAAGAATTATTAATGCAGTATTTGTCATTTTGCTGTGATGCCAGTTTGAATGGTCTTCTTCTAGACATAATGATGAGTTGCTAAGTAGTGTTTACAGGAGGTTGCACCATTCTGATATCGCTAACGATATTTAAATGCCCTCGCTCCACCCGGTACACACGGAAAATTGTCCAAATTTCTAAAAACAACAATTTTTACATATGTTACTGAACACTTAAATTTCTCAGTTTAAGACCTTGCTGTCCTTTGACTTATGATACTCAGCTCTTGTTTTGGCTTTGCCAGTTCTCATGGGCAATTCCTTCTAGTTTCTGACTCGTGTCTCTTTTCCTGATCATAGACTTTCTTATTCCTATCCCTGGTCTTTTCCCTTTCTGACACTGACACCCTCACTGGCAGTATTTTACAGCAGTGATATTAGATTTCATTCCTTCTAGTTTTTACTTTTGGCTTGTTATTCAGATTACTCTTTTGGTTGCTCCTTAATCTCTTGGTCCATTCTCTGGGATGATTGCTTATCACAGTAAGAGAAGCTGTTTCTATATACAACAAGGCACCAATCATGCTATAGTTTAGTTTAATTGGTGATTACCAATGAAAAACATTACTACAAAAAAGCAAAAAGAAAAATAAAAGCACAAAATAAAAGCAAAGAATTCCAACAGGCAACCCTCCTTTGGCACTAAGCCCCAGTTTCCAGGAATAGATGCAATCGGTTTCGGTTTTGTGCTGAGGGAGGCAATAAATATTTTAAAATTCATGTAATCACAAGTATGGAGTTTAGAAACAAGTATGAAAACATTCAGTTATTCCAAACCCTGAAGGCTTTAACATTGCATGTAAAGACATATTACAGTATATTATTTTGCACTGTTTGTTCTTGCTCTCATAGTTACTATATTCACAACAATAGGCAACTAACACAATAATCATGAGAAAAAATAAACAGCTTCACTAGAGCTGAACCACATTCTCAGATTACCTTCCTTCAGTTTCCTCAGGAAGCTTGCATGTCTGTTGAACAGAGGTGACACCTTCTATAGCTGCTGTTTTGTATTTATTAAAAAAAATCAGTGAATATCCACTTTAGCTTTTAAAAATAATGTGTCTGCTTGCTACATAAGAACAAACTAGGACTTTGGTGGTACAGATCTATAATATATAAAGAGTTTCCCAAGCAAAAAATAAAATATAACCCAAGTAGCCAGTGTTTTAGGAAAATAAAAAGATTTTAGTTTAGCTAAAATCACATCATTCTACTCACTAAAATAAAATATTAGATACATTCAACTTTTTTTTTGTTCCATTCATTCTAGACTTTAATTATTGATAAAGGTATTTCAGTTCAGACCACTAGGAGGTCAAAGCCTGTGTGGAACAGAAGGCAAAGCAGGGACCAGTCTATCACATATCATACTGTGTGACCAATAGTGGGCATTGCAGCACCCAGAACCTCAGACACAGCCACGCAACACAATTCCCGATACAATAAAAGAGCTTATTTTTACAAATACATTACAAAACAGGCTACTTTAATAAACACAATCACAATATAGTTCTTCTCCTTCTCTTTTCATCTCTCCTTCCACTCCTCCAGGAGAGTTTTAGCCTTCTTCCACCCAACTCCAACTTGCCTGAATGAAGTCAAGAGGCTCCTTTTATGCTGGACCTGGGAGTACTTCTGGTGTTAGGTCATAGCCTGACAGAAGTACGGTACAGTACTTCCAGGTCAAATGGAAGTCTTAAAAAGTAGGGATGATAAATGCATGCAGCACCACCTGGCAACACCCCCAGAACCCAACAAGGCTGCCCTATGGAACTACAATACCCAGTGTTCCTTCCAGGTTTCCACACAGGTACCATCGCCCAGGAAGACTGCCACCTAGCGTCTTGGGGGAGTATGTAGTCCAGACAGGTTGTCTCCCCCTCTCCTTCCACTATACTGACCTCCCATCTGGGACAAGAATCGCTCTTCATCCCAGTCGGGGTGCCAGTCCATCCCCTAGGACACTTTCAACTGTTACACACTCAAATACAATAGTGCCCATTTAGAGACAACAGTTAACCTAGCATATACATATTTGAGATGTGAAAAGAAATCTGGAGTACCTACAACAAAAAAAAAAAAAAAAAAAGTGTATATTCTACAAAGTGCCCAGGCTGAGATGCATGTAACTGCAAGGTTAGTACTGTGAGGCAGCAGTTCTAACCTTTATGTTCCATTAAGACACCCAATTTCAAAATCCTTTACAATTTAATTTTTATAACATCTTTATCTTGCATAAATATATAAATATCATACTGCTTATGTCAGCGTTTCTCAACCTTTAAGTATTTGCGTCCCGAGTTTTCATAACAGTTTTAATCGCGCCCCCATAACGTTTTTTTTAAACCCTAATAAAATGTATTCATATATTTTTTGCTGCCAATACACAGCTACAAGTTTTATTATACCTACTTAACTTTTATCGACATTTATCTAACTCTATATTTATTTTTTCTTGTATCAGAATGTAGATTAAGTTAATTTGTTTTGGTTTCAATTGATGTATTTTTAATATTTTTGATTCTTGTTTTCTTTTTTTCACATCTTCGCGCCCCACAGGTTGAGAACCGCCGGCTTATGTTCTTTTCAAGGCCTTTAACCTGAAATTGCGCCATCTTGGGTATGATGTTGATCTGCATCCAGCCCTGTCAACAGGTCCTCCAACTTACAGGGAAAACTCGGGGATTGGTGGCAGGACTGGCACTCCAGTCACTGTGAAAAAACCTCACACTGTTCTAGTGTGGTACTGAGGTGTCACCCGTTACACGACTGCACTCAGGTCCCAATCCGGGGGGTTCATCATGTGATGAGTGCGGCCAAGCACTGTAACCAACCAACCATTATGCTCTTGTATGGTGGACTTTATTGCATGTATGATATCAAAACTAATAATTAAGCAAAATAAATCATAAGGTCATTTCATACTAAAATTCAGGAGCTATTAATACACATAAATGCAATAAGTTTTCATTTCCACATTCAAGTATGAAGCAATCAGCATTCATTAAATACATTCTTATTTTAATTTTTATGTAATATTCATAAAATTTAATAGTAACACTTAAGTAGAGTAAATGAGCTACAGTATATGCTTGGAATTTAAATAGATGAATAAATCATTTAGTTCAGTTATAACTTAGCAATGGCAGCAAATTATTTTAGTTGAAAGAAAACTGCAGGTTAAAAAACATTCTGTTTTTTTCCATCTTTGGAAAACAAACTAGTTTCCAGTGTTGACCACAGTCAATATATAGCAAACCTCAGTGTCTTTGTTATCTGTATTTCCATCTTACATTCCGTGTGGTCTACAATCTATGTTGCAATATCACAGTACAGAATTAAAATACAAGGTTATACAGGATATGATAGATACTACATTTAATTTAACTATGGAAGCTTACAATAAAAACTGTAAATTACCTGTATGGTTAAATCTAAGGTTAGAAATACAATTAACTGCATCACTGTTAAATACATTAGGAAATAAATATGTGGGTAAATTAAACATTCAATGAATAAATCAAATAATATCTAAAGTAGTGCAAAACAGTACTACAACCCCAAATCAGAAAAAGTTGGAATGATATGGAAATTTCAAAATAAACAAAGCACTGATTCTTAAATTTACATTGACTTTTATTTCACTTCAGACAGTATGAACCCAAGATATTTTGTGTTTTGCTTGGTCAACTTGTTGGAAGGTCATCTTCATTTTGTGACATAATTATCATAAAGTTGAGAGAAGTGTCATCAGATTGTCCCTGTTTAAAATGGCAGCGTGCTGTTGTTGATATCCTGATCTCTTCTGGAAATAAACACAAACTTTGCAAATGAAGTCTAGTTAATGAAATACATTTCTAACTGGCGTGAGGATTTTTCTGTCTTTAAAATGTTTTCATTTTCTCAAGGTTTCTGCCCAGTTTCTTAGTTTTGGTCCTTTGTTTACTTTTTTTATGACAGTTGACAAACCCCTCACCTGTGCCCTGACTGTTTGCTCCATTTAAAATTTTGTCATTCCTTAGTAACCCGTTAAATACACACTTTTGTACCAAGCATGTTTTTGATCTTTGTGCCACTGTCACTTTATAACACATATAACAAAACATGATTGGACTCTTTCTGATGGGAAAGTAAGAATGTCTGCCCACTAAGGCAATTACAGAGGACCAGAAGATGAATTCCTTTTCAACATATCAGGCAAATTAAAAACCAGGTGGACAAATGTACCTTCACCAAAACCAAAAAGAAAATTCAGACTCAATAAACCTAGCCAATAGTAAATAACCAGAGAGTCTTTACACAGAAATGCTCACTAAGTATTTTCGAATAGTTATCCACAAACTTGGACTCCAGCTTAAATGGCATTGCATGTGTGACAAGGCCTGTGTGCCCCAGTAGCCAAGCAATGCATCCTGGTAACAGTGCCACAAAATACCAGCACACACAGAAAATAAAATGATGACACAGTACTAAGAAAACATAACATTATAAAATGTAAATCTGCCAGTTTCATCTGCCTTTGGTGATCTTGACAGCATTCTCAGTGGATTGTCTCTCTCTACACCATCTACTGCCAGAAGTATATCACTGCTTCAGTCTCTGCCTATATCAACATGACAAACGATTAAATAATGGTACATATCAATTTCCTTTGCTTAACAATAGTGTACAGTAAACACATTTTCATTGGTTAAAAAAAGAGTGTTGTTGTCCACCTTCAAGAAGCACTCACACCAGTGTATGCTGATTAGAAACTAATGTCCCCAGAGCTATATCATTTTCAAACCAGGTAAATACAAATATTTTCCATGGAAGCAGGCAGCTCTGTTATCACAATCTTGTATGTTGATGAGATAGAAAGCGACTAAATCTTCAGAGCAGGTGACTGTTTTGCAGGACAGGTAAATATCTACATCCTGTAGGCAGCTATCACCAATAACCTGTAATAGAATTATTCAGGAAACTTGCCTTTTCACTTATTTCTCCGGTCTCAACAAATGGTGCCTACTGCCCGTTCATCTATTGGCTTTTTACATTTATTATTTGCTAGCTGTGTAAGCCTGTGCTGGAAAAGACCTGGGGTCCTAGAAACTATTGACATCATCAGAAAAAAATTGAAATGTAGAGATGTCAGGTAATTGAAAGGAAATATTCTAGGCATCTCTCTCCTAGGAGGATTAATTTTGCCTCCATCCTTCTTCCTGTTGTCAGCTACAATCATGATATTTTCCTATGCAAATCTTAAAAACATCTTCCTGTATTTTTGTTGACAACATGCTGACTTTTTGTTCCTCTCAAACCCCACCACACTCCACTATCTATTTTTGAAGATCTTACTGGTTAATTTTCCTCTGTCCTTTTCAGACATGTATCAAAAAACATTCTTCAAACACAAATGGTTCTTCATGTTATATCTCAAGTTATAGCTGCCAGCCATTGTCCTCAAAAACTATGGCAGATAAGTCTTCTTCTTCAAATGTCCAGACTTTCAGCGATCATCAAATACCTTGTGAAAATGCTGTAACTGCAGCCATGAACGCATATGATAACAA
>JANRMT010049829.1:24038175-24052765 GCA_026402145.1 Polypterus bichir lapradei | reverse complement strand
TGTAAAAACAGACAATAACTTTGAATAATGTTAGCATTTACTCCCCCGGGTTAATAAACTCATTGAAGTAATGTGCTGTAGAGCAAGACTAGGATCCTTCAAATGGTGAATTGATGATATTTTATATAATTTAAGTGAAAAGGATGGACTGAATATCCTGTTCCTTTCATATTATTCTAATGTTCTAATATTGTAAATCCACGTCAGGTATTTTTTTTTATATTTCTCCTCATTCTGAAATCTTTTTAAATTCAGTTAGGGTGAGGGGGTGCCTGTGCCAGCAACACTGGGTGACAAACAAAAAGCAGCCCTAGACAGGGCGCTAGTCCATTGTAAACTCAACCCAGACTTTGAATTTGAATCCAGTATGTTGGATGCATGAAATGGCAGCACTAATTACTCCAATGTACGAACCTTATTTCAAAGTATATGTTTTTCTCCATATTTTCTCTCTATTATAAAAATAAATTCTGGAAGAGAAAGACTAGGGAGATGAGATGTGATCTTGAAGATCACGGAAGACACGTAAAAGACCCGCAAGACTAGAGAGATTGGCCACGGAGCATCTTGCGGGGACCTTAAACATGAGACTTTGTGCCAAGAGATTGACTCATGACCGTCACGCGATGACGTAGAACATGAGATTCTTGCAAGACACGCCTTAATTCAACTAATATCAAATAAGACCACGGGCAGCAAAACACTCAGTTGTGTAAAGGCTTTGAGCACACACGGATCCAGGGCTCTCAGCGCATATAAAGTATATAAGGACAATATGTTATAAATGAAACGTAGATGACTAAGCGAAGAAGAAAGAGCAGCATGAAGAAAAGAAACTCAAAAGTGTTAGAGAGAAAAAATGCAAAAAAGAATAAAAATAATCTAGGTGCAAATTCAGAAAATAAGAAAAGTAATTATCAGCCCGGAACAAGTGGAACTGAAAAAAAAGCATGGGCTCAGAATTAAAACACAAAGAGTAAAAGACAAAGTAGAACTTCATAAAGACGTTCAAAAGTGTTGGCGCTATACACATGCTGAGCAGGTTAGATATTATGAAAGCAGTGGAATTTGAAAGGCTCAGAAAAAAGTTGGCGCGATACACATGTGGAGAAAGTTAAAGAATATGAAAGCAGGAAAATTAGAAAGTATCAAAAAAGAATGTAAAGATCGCAGGAGCCCAAACAAACGGAAATTATTACTCGAAAAAGGGAAAATAATCACCACGTATCAGGTGTCATTGAAAAAAAAGCAGGACAAAGCGAGGTCAGAAATAAAAGACAAAGAGTACAAAAAAAAGTAAAACGTCATAAAGAGGTTAAAAAACAAGGGGGCCAAACACATGCAGAACAGGTTAGAGATAATGAAAACAGTTCAACTGAAAAGAAAAAAAAAAGTAGGTGCAATACACATGCAGAGCAAGATACAGAAAATGAAAGCAGAAAAACACAACAGTGTCAAAACAAAGAAGGTAAAGATTGCATTAGCGCAAAGAAAGAGAAATTATTACTCTGAGAAATAACGAAAAGTCGAATAGAGATCAAATATATGGACATAGGTGATATGTCAGAAGTATGTAAGTATTGTAAGGCTTTGAAGTTTAAGTCAGAGAATTTCAAAAACGGAGTTTACCTCACATGCATTTATTGGTTACTTTGCAAAAAAAATATTAATTGCTGATGATGTAGATGGGCAGCACAGTAGTGCTGCTGCCTTGCAGTCAGAAGACCCGGGTTCGCCTCCCTGCGTGGAGTTTGCATGTTCTCCCCGTGTCTGTGTGGGTTTCACAGTCCAAAGACATGCAGGTTAGGTGGACTGGCGATCCTAAATTGTCCCTAGTGCGTGCTTGGTGTGTCGGTGTGTGTGTGCCCTGTGGTTTTCTGGAGCCCTGCCCAGGGTTTGTTTCCTGCCTTGCACCCAGTGTTGGCTGAGATTGGCTCCAGCAGACCCCTGTGACCCTGTAGTTAGGATATAGCAGGTTGGATAATGGATGGATGGCTGGATGATGATATAGATTGTTTTGTCTGTGCTGAAATTCCAAACAGAGAAAGCTATCCTGAGTTATGGTACAAAGTCATTAAGCACACATCTCACTGACCTCATTTAAAATGTTCAGCATGTTGGGACTTGAAAGATTCCAAATATTGTTTTTAACGAAGTTCTGAAATAAAAGTGAAACAAATGAAATAGCAACAATTCAAAGAAAAAAAAATCTTAAAAGTGTGTATCTGGAAAACCAAACATGGGGGTTGGCGAGCGAAGCGAGCAGTGGGCAAAGCCCCCTAGTCTGCAATAAAATCAAAAGCTTTACCTTAATTTCCTAATTATCTAATATGAACGTTGCTCTGCCACCTTGTGATATATGGGCGGGTACCACTTGGGCAATCATATTCTCTCAGGGTGTAACGAGAAGTACAGATGTGCCACAGCTTGTTCAATTTTTAATGTAAGGAAAATTCCAGGAGTGAGTAAGTCCAAACATGAGAAAGAGAATCACAGGAGGGATCAAGGTAATTAGCCCAGCCCTAGTAGGTTAAAAAGTATACTGCAATTTAACTAAATTCTCACTACACACCAAATTAAAATCCTAACACTACTAATACTAATAACAAATACTAGCAATAATTGTTATAGAGCAGCTTTCTCATCCTCAAAGCAATTCATAAATATTCAAAAGGACGACATTCAGTGTCAAACACATTAGTCTGGTGAATGTCTTAAAGGGACAGGTTTGAGAGGGAACAGGGGGTATGCATTTCATTAATTTTCATTTCATTGCTGCCCTTAGAGTACAGGCAGTCCCACCCAAGCACACCTGACATCATCTCTAATCTACCTCAGAGCTCCATCCCTTCTTGAAAGCCAGAAAAAAAAATCCTTCCAACAGGAAGACATCATTCAGTTGAGAATCAGAACTGAATGTCAAGAGCTACTGTAGCTACATCTCTGTGACTTGTTTAACAATCCCTTGCATTTAAACTCATTCATGTGCCATTTGTGCTTTTCATATAAAACTGTAGCAGCACAGAAACTTAAGCTAAATAAGTAAAATCAAACACAAATAAGTAGAAAAAATAAATTAAATATGAAATTGTAGGTTAAGTAAAAAAATAAACAAATATGCACTGGTAGAAGACAGTAAACAAATAAACCCAGTTCTAGGTACAGAGTTAAATAATATCGGCTGAATTAGAGAGAGTGAACTTAGAGATGGTAATAATAAAATTACATTTACTTACCACTTTTCTAAGTGCTTAAAGTACATTACATAGACTGAGGGGAACAAATTCAGCCAACACCCATGTGCAGCACCCACCTGGATGATGCAACAGCAGCCATTCTTTCTCCAGTACACATCCCAATAGCTATTAGATGTGAAGGGGTAACAGAGATAGATAGCTAATTAGAGACAGCGGATGATAAGGAGGCTAAAATGACCAGGCCATAGTGGGAAATTTAACCAGGACATCGGGTATACCCTGATCTTTTATGGAAGATGCCCAAAAATCTTTTGACTACAGACAATCAGGACCATGGTTTTACATCTCATCCAAAGGATGATGCCATTTTTTCCCTGTCAATGAACTGGGATCCACACACAGACCAAAGGATAAGCACTCCTTGCTAGTTTTACCAGCACCTCTTCCAGCAGCCACCCAAGCTTTTTCTAATTGGTCTTCAATCCAATGTACTGGCCAGGTCCATACATGCTTAGCTTCAGGTGGATGACTGAAGTGCAGGTTGTATGCCTTCTGGTCAGAATAACAAAGACAGGCTGTGTTTTAAAGAGTGAATGGTGTATGTGGTATCAGGAGATCTAGAAACTAGAGAACTTGTCTCAAAGACTGAATGCAGTAGAAATGAAGGCTCTATCATACATGAAGCAAAAGTTACTTGAAAGCCTGAAAATGAAAAGACAAAACTTCAGATTAGAAGGAGCACCGGGATGCAGAGTTAAAGAAGTTACTCAGAGGGGTGAGGCAAAAGTCTTTAGAAGTGTCAGAAAAGAATATTTAACAAACATATAAAGGCAGTGTTACAGGAGTCTTTATGTGATTTATGTCAGTTGAAAAGAAAATATCAAGGATCAAAAATGAGGCAATGGTTTCTCAAATAAGATTAGCATATAACTGTCATTGTCTAGAGGGAGAGAAAATAAGAGTCATTTAAAAATTAGCTTTAATGTCAGTTTGCATAAGACCTGTTTTATTGCAGTTTACTTTAAAGATGTTCTGCTCCACCTAGTATTTGAATTATTCTTTTGAGCTGGAAAAGTTCTCACAAACACCAGTGTATCACCCGCCTTAAAACAGTAACCCATGCCAAAGTTATGAATGATATAACCACAGAAATCTAGTTGCTATTGTCAATGCTAACAAACTGTTATGTTTCACTTGGATAGGCCTTGAACCACTGGAGGGCATTGGCAGAAACATCAAGGGTGCTTTGAGTTACATTATATGCTCTCCATTCTGAAGAGTACAATGCTGTTACTGACTGCGTTAAATGCTGCAGTAGAGTGTAATGCAATTATTTTTCTCTTTCCTTTGTTAGTTTTATAAGATTGTATTACAATAACTATGATACAGAAGATTTGATCATTGACAATATTTCATATGAAATTCTAATTCAGCTTCAATAGATAGATAGATAGATAGATAGATAGATAGATAGATAGATAGTGTAACAAAAAGCACAGACAAGCATAAAGGTTTGGGGTGTTTTAAGCCCCGTATACTGTAAAGACAAAAAAACGCGAGTTAAGTCAGTGTTTTCAATCAAGTACAACGGACAGTCAAAATAAACCGGGTCAGACATTTTATAAGGGTGCAGAGTAAATGATGGGGAGAGCAGTGTTGCGTGATGGGAAGAATGATGTCATCTTTGGGGGACCGGAGGTTAGAAAGGACCCCGGAAGCTGGAGGGAGTTGTAGACTTCCGGGTACATCTATGGCGGTGGCGTTTCAGTCCTTCTAGGGAAACAAAAGAAGAAAGGTCATTACTTTGCCCTTGTCCCCTGGCACAGCTGATCGCGGCACCCGGCGGGTCCTTAAGCCACTCCCCATGCGCTTGTGCGTGACAAGACTCTCCCACCAGCCCAGACCCAGCGGGGCGGGCGACCCTAACCGAGAGGTCGTGGACCCGGGACAGAGCATCAGCGTTGGCCTGAAGGGAACCTCGGCGATAAGCGAAGGTGAACTTATAGGGCTGCAGGTCCAAAAACCACCTGGTGACCCGAGGATTCGACTCCTTGTGCAGGGCCATCCACTGAAGGGCGGCATGGTCCGTCATCAGGGTGAACTCCCGGCCCAGCAGGTAGTACCGCAGATACGTCACCGCCCACTTAATGGCCAAAGCCTCCCATTCCACCGCCACGTACCTGGTCTCCCGGTCCAACAGTTTCCGGCTCAGGTAGATCACGGGGTGTCCGACACCGTCGACGCTTTGGCTCAGCACGGCACCCAAGCCTGTGTCCGAAGTGTCGGTTTGGAGGAGAAAAGGAAGAGAAAAATCAGGTGTTCTCAACACAGGTGCCGAAGTCAGAGCCCTCTTTAAGTCACTGAATGCACGTTCCATATCAGCGGTCCACACCACATGCAAAGGAGCCCGTTTCTTTGTCAGGTCTGTCAAAGGTGCTGCTCTCTCGGAGAAACGAGGTACAAACCGGCGGTAGTAGCTCATTAAACCCAAGAAGGTTTGCACCTGCCTTTTGACTATCGGACGGGGCCATTCCAGGATGTCTTTGATTTTTGACCTCTGTGGTTTCACCAGCCCTCCGCCCACTAGGTAGCCTAAATATTTGGCTTCATTGAAGCCGAAATAACATTTCCGCGGGTTGATACGAAGCCCGGCCTTCGCTAGCGTCAGGAGAACAGTGTAAACCTGCAAGACATGTTCCTCCCAGGTGCCGGAATAAATGAAAACGTCATCCAGGTAGGCGGCACAATAGGACTGGTGGGGCCGTAGCACTCTATCTACCAGACGTTGGAAAGTCGCCGGTGCCCCGTGCAGACCAAATGGGAGGACCTTGTATTGCCAGTGTCCACTAGGGGTACTAAATGCAGTTTTTTCTCTTGTGGATGCCGCTAAGGGAATTTGCCAGTAACCTTTGGTCATATCAAGTGTAGTCAAATAACAGGCGGCCCCCAGCCGCTTGAGGAGCTCATCAACGTGCGGCATGGGGTAGGCGTCAAACTTGGAGACTTGATTCAGATGCCGAAAGTTGTTATAAAATCTCCAGGACCCGTCAGGTTTAGAAACGAGGACGATAGGACTGGACCATGGGCTATGGCTCTCCTCGATAATGTCCAAATCCAGCATCCGTTGAACTTCCAGCTCGACCTCGGCACGTTTCGCCTCCGGGAGTCGATGGGGTGCTCCCGGACTACTACCCCCGGGTCAGTGACGATGTCATGCTGAATCAGCGAGGTGCGGCCTGGTGCTTCGCTGACCAAACCCGGGACGGACAGGATCGCTCGCTCAAGCTCCTGTCGTTGGAGGGGCATCAGGTTCTGACCGAGGTTAAGATCCGTTGATTTCAAGAAAAGGGAGAGGGTGTGGCCGGTGGGTGGAGGGTCTTCCCTATCCTTCCACGGCTTTAGCAGGTTGACATGATACACCCTCTCGCACGGTCAACGGTTTGGTTGACTAACCAAATAGTCCACCAGCCCTTTCCGTTCCTTTACCTCGTAAGGGCCAAGCCAATGAGCCAGGAGTTTGGAGTGGGAGGTGGGCACGAGCACCATAAAACGGTCCCCCGTGTGAAACTCCCGTAAGGTGGTATTCCTGTTGTAAGACCTCGCCTGTGCTGCTTGAGCCTTCGACATGTGGTCTTTTAACAAAGGCCTGATCTTTCCCAATCTATCGCGTAACTGCGCGATATACTCCAATATATTGGTGGAGGGAAGTGCCTCACCTTCCCATCCTTCTTTTAGGACATCTAAAAGGCCCCGGGGTTGACGCCCGTATAACAACCCAAAAGGGGAAAACCCCGTAGAGGCTTGGGGCACCTCCCGATAGGCGAAAAGTACGAGGGGCAACAGCTGGTCCCAGTTCCTACCGTCCGCGCTGACTACTTTGCGGAGCGTCTGCTTGAGGGTTTGGTTAAATCTGTCCACTAACCCGTCCATCTGAGGATGGTATACGGAGGTTTTGAGATGCTGTATATGAAGCAACTTGGCAACCTCCCTGAACGTATCCCAGGTGAAGGGGGTACCTTGATCCATCAGGACTTCTTTAGGTATGCCCATTCGTGAAAAAAGTCCTACTAATTCCCGTGCGATATTTTTTGTATTAGCGGCTCGCAGGGGAACCGCCTCTGGGTACCGGGTCGCGTAATCGACCATAACCAAAATATATTTATGGCCTCATGTCGAAGGTTCCAGGGGTCCAACAAGATCGACGCCGATCCTTTCGAATGGGATGTCTATGAGGGGAATGGGAACAAGAGGAGCGCAACCCCTCCAGGGTATCTGTCGCAGCTGACAAGTCGGACAAGACTGACATAAATGTCGGACCTCCTCATTTATTCCGGGCCAGTAAAATCGGAGCTTCACTCGCTCCAAGGTTTTTTCAGCCCCGAGGTGGGCGCCTAAGAGGTGGGCATGAGCCAGCTCGCAAACCTCCCGCCGGTAGGTCTGCGGGACAAGCAACAGCTTCCGCCTCTCACCTTCGTGTTTCGGCCACCCGGTACAACAGATCGTTATCTAGAACAAAGCAGGGCAGGGATGGTGTGGAGTCCGCGGACGGTATGTCATCTACGGAAACAATAGCATTCCTGGTGAACTTCAGGGAATCATCATTCCACTGTTCTCTCTTAAAACAGGCTGGCGTGAGGCGAAACTGATGCTCCACGTCAGCAAGCGGGTCAGGTGGAAGGTCCGCGGACATCCCCGTCCGACTCGGAGCCCTACCCCGTTGCACTTCCGGCATGGGGTCCCTCGCCGAAGAGGTGTCCGGGCGGCCACCTACGTCATCAAATGTCGCCGAACTGCACGGTGTGGGAGCGGCCCGGAGAGCCCCTTGACCCTCCATAAGCAGACCCAGGCTAGGTGCGGGAGTGGCTAATGTTCTACCGCTGTTATTCTCTGACTAGTCTTGTCCCAGAATCAGCTGGAAGGGGGGCTTAGGCAAAACAGCGACGAGCATTTGTTTCAATGTCCCCTTCCAGGAGACAAAGCACTTCGCGGACCTATACGCCCTGGTCTCCCCGTGTATACAGGTTACTCTCAACCACTGAACCACCCACTGTCGCGGTAAAACATGACAGTATGCAACGATAGAGACGTTACTCCCGGAGTCAAACAGTGCCACCACCAGATACCCATTCAACAATTGTTATTGTGGGATACCACAGCCCAAGGCTTAGTGACTTTCATATTCTCTCTGACACGACCATTAGACACTTGCCACATAGTCTGTCAACATCTGACCAGTATCACTCGATTCAAGCAATGGCTCAGTTTCAGTTCATTCTAAAATGACCTTTATTTGCTTTGCCATTCTGTCTTTTGTTAGATTAGTGTTTTTTTATATTTATGAATATTAATGAGTTACCTTTGGATTACAATAAAGTGGCAAAAAGAGAAGAAATATTCATGCTTTTCTGAAACATGAAATTATTTCATCCACTAGATGGCACAAGTGTACATTCCTGTGTGTTATACAGGACCAACATTATGAAATGAATTATTTCACATAAACCTGAGGTACTCTACAGGTTAATGTCAACTAGGTTAAGCAAATGCTAAAGAAATGGAAAGATAGAGAGAAATCAATCATTTAAGACAATAAATAAATAAAAATAGAAAACTTCTTTTACTTATGTGCTGATATTCAGAGTGTGTTTTTTAGTAATTACAGTATGAATATTTTGCATGTTTCCTTAATAGCTCTCCTGTGTGTACCTGATATCCCAGTGATTTCCATGCTACCATGTTTTCTTAATCTTTGATTTTGGTTGTCACTTATTCATTGTGCCAAGTTTTTCACTTTGGTACAGTTTTATTTATCTTTAATGCACACAGAAGCAAAGTTTAAACATACTAGAGGAAACAGGTAGGCAGAGGGAAATCTCTTAACAGTACAACTCTAATGGACCTCCATTTCTTATTATGATGAGCTTCATTACAGAAAAACAGTTTTCAAATATTTACTGTTTGTAGCTTACACACTTTATAAATGATTAAAATGCATCTAGCTGTCTTTTAGAAATAGGGGTTTGTGCAGGGATATGCCTGCAAAGTAATGAAGCATATCTGACATTTTGCCTGGAGTCCTACAGACAAATGCACCGCCAGTTACCAAGACTGTCAGCCTGGTGATTATCTGCCATAATGGGGTGGGGTGTGTGTAGGGTTGCCACATTGTAATTGTCTATCTTTGACTCAACATAGCCCTGTCTCTGTGTTTAGATAGATAGATAGATAGATAGATAGATAGATAGATAGATAGATAGATAGATAGATAGATAGATAGATCATAAAGGTATAAAGGAGCATTAGTAGCATTTCTTGTCACACTTGTGCTGGATAATTGCTAAGTCCTGTGTTAGCGTGTCACAAAGAGGATGTGCTGTTCATCATTTTTGTCAGTTTTGTTTTCATTCTCTAATCCACTTGCTACATCCAAGAGGTTTAGAGCACATCCCATATTTGTGCCTTCCTTCTTAATCATATATAAATAAATAAATTCCCAATCATAAAAACATCTTCATAAGAGAATGTGAAAATGAAAGACTCCTTGTGGATATTAAGGCTATTACAGAGTTATATATATATATATATATATATATATATATATATATATATATATATATATATATATATATATATATATATATATTGCAACCACCAGCAGTGAGTCATTTTCCAACCCGCTATATCCTAACACAGGGTCACAGAGTTCTGCTGGGGCCAATTGCAGCCAACACAAGGCGCGAGGCAGGAAACAAACCCCGGGCAGGGTGCCAGCCCACCGCAGGACACACACACCCATACACCAAGCACACACTAGGGACAAGTTAGGATCGCCAATGCACCTAACCTGCATGTCTTTGGACTGTGGGCAGTCAGTTGTTTTTAATATATGTGGACACTTTTAGTACAACTGTCCCATTCACAGTACTTGGTATATCCAAGCTATAACACCACTACTTTTGGACCACCACAGACGTTCCAGTTGTAACTGTTGTACTGTATGTGTATACTTATAATATAAGAAGAAATCACAAACATAATGGATTGCAATGATAGAAAAATATAAAGGTGATTTTTCTGATCAGCGGGTTGAAAATCCATAAGATATGCCAAAACATATTCAGGAAGGAAAATGTTTGTTGTCCAGTGTAGTCGATTTTATATTCCTATAGTACTTTATAGACATATTTAGATCATTATCAAGGCAATGGGCATAAAATTGTCTGATCCAGACATATTAAAGGTATGTTTATTCTTAAATTCAGTCAAATTCACAATGAACTTGATACTTTTGTTGCATCTTAAGCTTTCATCCATTCATTCATCTTTCAGTGTGTTTACCCATTTCAGGGCTGTAAAGAGGCAGTCCCTATAATGGCAACATCGGGGAAAAGGCAGGAGCCAATCCTGGAAACTGGTTCAGAATTGAGGAATAATCAAAATCAGAGAAAATGAGATGAAAGCCATGATTCTACACTGACCAATGTTCAGAAGCTAGTTTAAATATAACAGGAAATTAGAAAAATAACTTCAAGTGACTATAGAATAAGTAAACTTTCAAGCTGCTGCCCCATAGCAGTAAAAGACTGGGACTGAACAGTGAGCAGGCTAAGTGTTTGCATGCTCTCTATGTGCATATTTTTCTCCAGGTATTTTGGTTTCTTTCCATACCCCAAGGAAATACAGGTGAGAGGGAATAATTAATACAGATTGGCTCAATGTGAATTTGGGTGAGCTTGACTGTTCACCAGGATGCTCATGAGTTCATGCTTCTCTCAAACTCACTTCTACCAGGACAGACACGAAACCATAAAACAGTACAATTAACTAAAAAAACAGAAAAATAAAATACGTATTAAAAAATAACACAATAAGTAATCAAAACAATTTAAAAGGATAAAATCTATGGCACAAACACAGAAATGTTTGACGTCTGAGTAGATTCACACCACTGATCATGCGTATAATTCAACTGATTTCTATACTACATATACTATATGTGCACAAGTAGCAAATCATATTTCTCTGATTTGGACAGGCTATGCAAATTAGAGGAGATCAACTATCTGTATTTTTTTTCCTACTAGGGGGCTCTGCCCCCTGCTCGCTTCGCTTGGCAACCCCCGCGTGGGCTCTACGCGCTAGTCTTTTCCCAGATCTGCCGCTTGCGACAAATCATGCTGTGCTTTTGGATAAACACGAATATCATCTCCGTCCTTCGAAACTATAATCGCTGACAATCCGTCACATGTTGGATTACTATATATGCGAACGTGATCTTTCAGATTACTTTCATAATCTCTAACCTGCTCTGCATGTGTACATTTTTGAACCTCTTTATGACGTTCTACTTTGTCTTCTTCTTTTTTGTCTTTTCTTCTTCTACTGTTTGTCTTTTATTTCTGCCCCCACTTGGACCTGTTTGGTTTTCAGTTCATC
Organism: Polypterus bichir lapradei; assembly: GCA_026402145.1. Taxonomy (NCBI): domain Eukaryota; kingdom Metazoa; phylum Chordata; class Cladistia; order Polypteriformes; family Polypteridae; genus Polypterus; species Polypterus bichir. The sequence continues at coordinate 24,041,132 of JANRMT010049829.1, read as the reverse complement.
TCTTGGCACAAGTCTTGTCTCGTGGGACATGAAATTATCTCTCTGAAAAAGTCTTGTCTCATCCCAAGATTTTTTTATATAATAGAGAGATGTCTTTATTCACCACCCTGAGACTTTCAGTCCACAGTAGTCTTCCTTGATGTAGCCTGGCTCAGGCTCTGACAACAAATATTTTGCATTTATGGCAGGGGGCATGCCTACCTCATTGGGTCACAACACATCGTTAGGTTTCTTTCTTCGTAATAACTTTATATCTTCTGGAAAAATCCAGACACATAGTCTCATTTTCATACAGAGGATGATGTTGTCACCATGAAGGTGAGGAGTAGGTTGCTTCCATTTAAAAACAGTCATGGTCTAAAAGACGATGATCATGTTAATGGATGAGCAGGTCATTTGGATTTCTTTCTCTGTTCCATGCAACCTGTAGAAAAAACAATCACAATTTGGATTTTTGCTTTACCTTTAACACTTCAAATTTAAAAAAAAAAACTTTCTTACATCTTTGTGATGTAGAATGAAGAAGTTTAATTATAGAATGACACTTTATGTACTGTACTATTATAATTCATAAGATAGGCCGCAGTTCAGATATAGTATGCTCTAAAATATTCTCTGTTTCACTTTTTTGAGTATTAACTCCAAAGTGCATTGCTGTACTTGTGTAATTATTATAGGGACAACTTTCCAAGAAACAGGGCCAGTACCTAAGATAAAGGTAATAAATATCATAGGTTCTTAGAGTCAATATTGTTACACCTACAGACCACAGTGAATACTTTAGTTGTATGTTCTAATTAACATGAAACACATCACCACTCTTTAGTACCATTGTGAGTATTACTACCTTACCACAAAATTTCTGTCTTTCTTAACTCAAAACCTCGGTATTCTTTACATGTAATAGCTACTTTAACTCAAAGTTAAAATTATAATAGAGCCTGAACTATGAATTTATGAAATAATAAATACATACATAGACATGAAAGAGCAATCATTTTAATTTAGGTGTTGCTTTCTTGTAAAAATAATACAAACAAGTGCTATATGCCATTAAATCATAAACCACTATAAAACACTATAAATTAGCTATTTACGCAAAAGCAAATATATGTTTTTTTAACATTTAAAACACCAAAAAGAATAGCTCTTTAAATTATAAAAAAAATCCTATACTTTGTATGCTATGATCTTTTCTTTTAAGCAATTGCTTAACAACTTAAATTATATCAAAACTCATTTAATATTTCTGTATCTAAAGTATAATGTTTTAAAATGTAACTTTTTTTTTTTTTCCTCCTTTCCTCAAAGGGGAACTTGTTTGGCTTTTTAGTTATAAATCAGGGTGCAAAGTTTCAGAAATCACAAATCTATAGAAAAACATGCTGCTAAAGGCCCTGATATTAAAAGTGATTAAAAGAACCCTCAGTTAGTAAACACCAGGTTGGATATAAATTGGCATTCCCTACCATGACTTACTGAAGTTTACAGTGGGAGACAAAAGCAACCAGGAGTGGCACACAAAAGACAGACGAGGGAGACTCAGTTTGTTTTGTTGAGTAGAAAATAAGGTAAGCTGTCCAATTAAGATGGGTGCCAGTATCAGTATAGGTAGGCAACGTGATTTTTAATTGAGTGTTCATTTCGATATATTATTTATTTTTGTTTTTAAGTTGATTTTTTTTTTTAATAATTGATTTTGAATTTCTTGATTCGAAGTGGCTGGATAGACAGAATACTAAGTCTGTGTAAGAGCTCTGTCTGGTCTGCCATTACAATAAGTTTAAATGTATATTTCAACAGTTTGCTGCCAGATACACAGAATCTCAAAATGAATTACTTTGCACGTACCTTGGTTTTGTCTCTTTAATATAAATGTAAAGTCCAAACAGACAGCTGAAATGGTATGACTTTCTCCACATAGTTGTTAGAAGTCTCCAATAATGTGTGGGCTCCTTACAAGTTCTTTTAGCAATGAGACAAAAAATGTGGATTGAAATCATCAAAATTCCATGGTACTTAATGTAAGGGAAGGATCTAAACATCTTCATGACAAGATAAAGAAATGCAAATTACTAGTATCAGCGGTGAGTTGGCGCCCTGCCCAGGATTGGTTCCTGCCTTGCGCCCTGTGTTGGCTGGGATTGGCTCCAGCAGACCCCCGTGACCCTGCGTTTGGATTCAACGGGTTGGAAAATGGATGGGTAGAAATTACTACTATTTACCGATTTATTGCAAAAAAGGAGGATTAAAAACAACCCAAAATGAAGTAATTCACTAAGCCTAATTTATTTAAAGCCAGCGATCCATCTTAACATGTTTAGACATTCTCAGGATGTCACTCCCTGTGCTGCTCCAGTAAATATAAATACAATTCCCACAATCCATTCAAATGAAATGCCATTTAACCATGATTGAGGGTCTTGTGGTAGATGATGTAGCCTAGTGGCTAAAACATTGGACTGTGAAAGATGAGGTTTCTGTTTCAGCTCCTGTCTTGGACACCATTTATGGCTTTAGGTTACTTTTCCTGAGCATATAAAGCATATTGAGGTGGTGTTCATTAAAGTATAGTGTGATATTAAAATCAAGTTTGTTATTTATTGGGTTATCCTTACCTTTTTTCATTCATGTTTAAATTGATTGTGGTTTTACTTATGCTGGCAGTATTATTACTATTCTTTCTGTCAGGTGTGTGTTGCAAGACATCTGTTTCTGCACATGAACCAATGAATTTTATTGGTTTATAAAGTAGCTGTAATGATGCATGCCACTAAAACCATCCAGATGAATGCTCACACTTCATAGTTTAAATTAGAAGGTGTAAAAAATTTGAAATAACCTCTATCAAACCCTATAGAACTAAATATTAACTAACATTATGGTATAAATATGGTATTGGAAGAAAATACGCAAACGAAGATGTCAGAGTTTTATTTACAATAAATAATACAAAT
>JANRMT010049829.1:24005265-24033175 GCA_026402145.1 Polypterus bichir lapradei | reverse complement strand
AAATGCACATGCCGGTGTGGTTGCTTATTTACCTGACGAGGTAAGAAGACGATATCGGGGCAGCCGAGCCGGCGCAAAGATAAAAGATAAGATTAAATCGAGACAACTTGAGAGAAAATGGCGTTATAAACCGTCGGTGCCTTCTGTGATCCTGGGAAATGTGAACTCACTACCAAATAAGATTGACGAACTGGCTGTGCTGGTGAAAACTTTCAGAACCTACAGAGAATGCAGCTTGCTGTGTTTTAGTGAAACGTGGCTAACAACTACCATCCCAGATGCTAACGTGGAGCTACCCGGGTTTAGCACAGTTAGAGCGGACAGAGACGCAAGTACCTGCGGGAAGAAGAAAGGAGGAGGACTCGCTCTCTATGTCAATACAAAGTGGTGCAACTCAGGACATGTAAACGTTAAAATCTCCAATTGCTGCAGGGACATCGAACTGTTGGCCGTAAGTCTGCGTCCGTATTACTTGCCCAGAGAGTTTGGACACGTGATTGCTGTCATTGTTTACATCCCCCCTCAAGCGAAAGCGGAGATAGCGAGTGACATCATCCATTCCGCAGTTGCTAAGTTACAAACGCAGCACCCTGAGGCACTTGTGCTAATCGCTGGAGACTTTAACCATGTAACGCTGGACAAAACATTACCTGCCTTCTCCCAGTATGTGGATTGTAACACCAGGGGAAACAGGACTATCGACCTACTGTATGCAAACGTTAAAGACGCATACAGCTGAGGCAGAGCAGGCTCTGAGAGACTGCTTTGGAACTACAGACTGGGATATATTCCTGGGGTCACATAGTGAGAACATTGAAGAGGCTGTTGAATGCACAACTGATTACATCAACTTCTGTATGGACATTGTAGTTCCAGTAAGAACAGTACGCTGCTATGCTAACAACAAGCCATGGGTTACAAGTGACATCAAGGGCCTTTTGAACCAGAAGAAAAGGGCTTTTAAAGGTGGTGATCAGAATGAGCTCAAGTGCGTGCAGAAGGAACTCCGAGTCCAACTCAGGGCGGCGAAAGAGCAGTACAGGAGAAAGCTGGAGCAGAAGTTGCAGAACAACAGCATGAAGGAAGTGTGGGATGGGATGAAGATTATCACTGGCTGCAGCTCGAAGCGGGGTGCCGCCATCGAGACAGACGTGGAGAGAGCAAACCAAATGAACAACTTCTTTAATAGGTTTGATCACCCTAACCCACTATCACCTCGTAGTACTGCATCCTCCAACCATCCTTCTGCTGGTACCAGCATAGGTGAGACATCCCCACCCACAATTACAGCAGCCCATGTGAGCAGAGAGTTGAAAAGACTTCGTGCCAGCAAAGCAGTGGGTCCAGATGGTGTATCGCCACGACTACTAAAGGCCTGTGCGTTGGAACTGGGGAGTCCTCTACAGCGCATCTTCAACCTGAGCCTGGATCAGGGGAGAGTCCCAAGGCTTTGGAAAACATCTTGTATCACCCCTGTCCCAAAGGTATCACGACCTAGTGAGCTGAATGACTTCCGGCCTGTTGCTCTGACGTCACATCTGATGAAGACCATGGAGCGGCTGCTGCTTCACCACCTGAGGCCACAGGTCCGCCACGCCCTCGACCCTCTGCAGTTCGCATACCAGGAGAAGGTGGGAGCGGAGGATGCCATCATCTATATGCTACACCGATCCCTCTCCCACCTGGACAGAGGCAGTGGTGCTGTAAGAATTATGTTTTTGGACTTCTCTAGCGCCTTCAACACCATCCAACCTCTGCTCCTTAGAGACAAGCTGACTGAGATGGGAGTAGACTCACACCTGGTGGCATGGATTGTGGACTATCTTACAGACAGACCTCAATATGTGCGTCTTGGGAACTGCAGGTCTGACATTGTGTTCAGCAATACAGGGGCACCGCAGGGGACTGTACTTTCTCCGGTCCTGTTCAATCTATATACATCAGACTTCCAATATGACTCAGAGTCCTGTCACGTGCAAAAGTTCGCTGATGACACTGCTATTGTGGGCTGCATCAGGAGTGGGCAGGAGGAGGAGTACAGGAAGCTAATCAAAGACTTTGTTAAATGGTGCGACTCAAACCACTTACATCTTAACACCAGCAAAACCAAGGAACTGGTGGTGGATTTTAGGAGGCCCAGGCCCCTCATGGACCCTGTGATCATCAGAGGTGACTGTGTGCAGAGGGTGCAGACCTATAAATACCTGGGAGTGCAGCTGGATGACAAATTGGACTGGACTGCCAATACTGATGCTCTATGTAAGAAAGGTCAGAGCAGACTATACTTTCTGAGAAGGTTGGCATCGTTCAACATCTGCAGTAAGATGCTGCAGATGTTCTACCAGACGGTTGTGGTGAGTGCCCTCTTCTACGCGGTGGTGTGCTGGGGTGGCAGCATAAAGATGAAAGACGCCTCACGCCTGGACAAACTTGTTAAGAAGGCAGGCTCTATTGTAGGAGTAAAGTTGGACAGTTTAACATCGGGCACTAAGCAAACTCCTGTCAATAATGAATAATCCACTGCATCCACTGAACAGTGTCATCTCCAGGCAGAGGAGTAGCTTCAGTGACAGACTTTTGTCACTGTCCTGCTCCACTGACAGACTGAGGAGATCGTTCCTCCCCCACACTATGCGACTCTTCAATTCCACCCGGGGGAGTAAATGCTAACTTTTTTTTTCATTTTTATTACTATTTAATTTAATATTGTTTCTTTGTATCAGTATACTGCTGCTGGATTATGTGAATTTCCCCTTGGGATTAATAAAGTATCTATCTATCTATCTATCTAAGTTCACCGCAGGGTGAATACGATTTAACATCACCGAGTCCCCCATCCTGCATGCTTTGGAAGTAAACCAAAGCACACCAAGGAAACCCACCAGGAAAACATGTAAACTCCAGGCAGGGAACACCTAAGACATGACCCCCTTACTGCGAGGCAGCAGCGTTTCCAGCATGTCACTCTGCCCTCACATGTTTAATTATTAACAGCATACATTATTTAAATGAAGTTAACAATATATCTGGAAAATGAAATATACATACTTTAATGCATTTCATCATAAAAACATCAAGTATACATCAAAGTTTTTTAAACAGCACACAGCCCCAAGCTGATATCTCTTGGAAATCAAAATCGCCAGTCATCATCATGGGACAAAAAGTCAGTATGATCTGTAAATACACGCTCTCTTCTAATTCTTCCATTTGCGATGTTTGCTAATAACGCTAAAGACCCCATGGTACTTGGAATAGTTTGGCCATTCTGTGCACCTTTATATTATACAGATTGATTACAATTAAGTGCCTTAAATTTGTAAATGATATGCAATTAATTTTGCTAAAGCCCACATCACGATTGTGAAAGTAAAAAATAAAGGGAGACCACACAGAAACAGAGGACTGCTTTGACACTGGGTGCAGCCCATTTACAAAAACAAGCAGAAATGTGCTTACTCAATGGTTTAAGGCTACCATGAAAATGTGCGTGTTTTTACACCAAGTTTGGTTTGTATACCTCTCAACGTGAGCGTGGAAACAGGCGTACGCAATATTTTTGTGCTTAGACAATGTGGCAGACAGCTGGGGCCCTTGCCTGGTTGGGACGCCTCTTCTTTATATGGTCCAGGGGTATAAGCATGGACTGGACATTACCTCCCCCGGGATGCTAGATGGAAGCCCACCTGGCTGGCAGTGGTGCCTCAGATTCCCGCAGGGCTCCATGGGAGATGGAGTCCTCTACAACCCTCTTGGGATCTGGGGGTGCCGCCAGCGGGTGGTGCAGTGGATCCTGAGCCCATGTGGGTGGTTCTTCTGCCACACCCAGAAGTGCAACCGGAAATGGGTCATCAAACACCTGGAGCACTTCTGGGTGGGCTATAAAAGAAGCCGGTAGCCACCACTCCGGGAGCCAGAGTTGGGAGGAGGGAGACAAGCTTACTGGAGAGGAGTGGAGGAGAAAAGAAGAAGAAAAAGTATTGTGTGTGTTTAGTGCTTATTGGGAAGGTGTTGTGCCTGTAGGAACGGGGAAGGTGTTGTCCACAGGTGAAGAAAAGAGAAATAAAAACTTGTGTTTTTATAAGTGTGCCGCCTGTGTCTGTCTGTGTTGAGTTAGGTGGCTGGTATGCCCCCTAGTGGTCTCGTTACAGCACCTTTTATACATGGGGACCTTGGTGTTTTCCAATACAGCACTGTTTTTGTGTTTTTTATCACTTGGTAGTAAAATGTTTCAAACTTGGTGATTTCCCTGCATAATCCCAGTTTTGAAACATAAGACACTACAATTAAATGAATACTTTACATTGCTAAATAGCTGGTTACTTTGATTTGTATACAATCCACCTAGATCACCCTTTTTCATACTGCTTGTTATGTTGAAAGGAAAGCATTACTGTATACTAAAAACCCTTGTTTGATTTGGTCACTCGCATAGTCAAGAAACTTTTATTCGGAAAATGAATTCGAAGTGCTGCAGAAGATATAAAATAAACAGAATAATATTAAACATAGTGAACTGGAGCAAATAGCAATCGAGGAACGGAAAATTATTTTTGTTTCTACTACAAAGTTATAATGTAGAAAATAGTGATATTATTTGTTCTGAATCAGGTTTCAGAAAGACCATGCAGAATACATTCCACAAAAGAATAAACAAAATTTTATGCACAACATAATAACCATTAAAACACAGTTGCCCAACATGCCCTGCCATACAGAGTGACTTTAGCAGAGAAATTACAAATCACAAACACAATTTAAAAGCGATCTGTTAGAGAAGTTTATTCAGTTGAAGCATCAACACCACAATCATGGAATTAATACCAGGAAAAGAGTTGTACAGGGGATCATATAGCAAAATGAAGTAGCCACATTCTTTTCAAAATGTACCTCTTCATATGATAAACTTTTCTTAGTCTCAATTAGTTTTGCATCATACTCGTGGCAGGTGTCTAGTGCAGTTGGCAGAACATTTTAAAAAATGGCATGGTTTTAAAATTTTGCAGAGTTCTCGCTCTTGTCCTGTTAAAAATTTTCCCCAGTGTTATTTTGGGATTACTGTTATAACAAAGTTTAGAAAAATGGGATGAAATCCTCAAAACAAAAATAAAGCTGAGGCTTTTAAATATCCAAAGTTTACAAAACATTCTGAATGGAGGAGAGGTGAGTCCAGCACCGCGTGCTAGCTCCTTAGATGGACCTGGTTCAGTTCTGGGAATCACACTGTTTAAATATAGTTCAGTTTACAGTGCCACCTCAATAATAAAATAACAACATCGATAACAGACATTATTCAGGAAACAAATCATGAATTTTTAATACAGTGAACTAAAGAGGTCATAAGCATAAAGTCTCCAACATATTAAAAATACCCACTGGAGGAAGAAATAACCATTACATCATGGTTATTAATAAATAACCTTAGAATTTTTACAAATACAAATATTTCTGCTTCAGGAAAGGCTCTCTTTTCCAAGAAGCTCCGACGAGCACAAAAAACACAGAAGGTAATGGCCACCTAATAGGCAATCCAAAGCAATCACAGTCCAAATATGAAGTCCCAAAGGCAAAAATCACAAAAACTGAGCAAAAAGGGTTACAAAATGTCAAAAGATCAGAGCAATCAAAAAATCAATAGAACTCACTGCCACCATGAGTGCATTTAATGAATCGTAAGGAACTGTAGGATTTCCTCAGCCTTTATAGGGCTGAAGGCAGTCCTCTACAATGATGGGCAGATGGCCCTGCTTTTTGCCGAGCCACCCACAAAATGCACAGAACATAGCAAAATACACTTTGACACAGGAAAACCAAATTATTAACACTGATAACACAATAAAGAACAAAATAAACAAAATGAGACATATGAACCCCAGCCACAGGGGAACACTTGCTGAAACACAACACTTAGCTTATTTTAAAGAGTAATTAAGCATACACATTCAGAAACAGGCTCTGTCAGAAAACCCAAACTAAAAGTCAATAGAGGTGAATGCGGCAGTATGTTGAGGTACACTACGTTCTTATCCAGATGTTGTAGAAGTGTGCATAGGTTTCCATTTGGATGGTTAAAGAAGACATCAATTCAAGAACCTCATGGCTCAACAGACGTGGTTCTCCAGTTTGTCCAAGGATAATATTGTTTTGAGACAATAAAACAATCTGTGTCTAAGTAGGAATTTTACCCTTCCTTTTCTGGAAGTCTCTGTAAATCCTTAAAAACTTTCACTGCCTTTCTCCCAGCAGAGTCCAAGAAGTGCTCTATTACTGATACAGCACAAGAATGAAAAAAAGCAAGCATAACAAAAAGGAACAAAGAAGAGCGAAACATATTACAATATATGTAAGCAGACTATCGATATGAGTGGAAAGCTTATTAAATACATGTGATGCACTGAATATTATTAATTATTACGGCTGCCTACAAGAAGGAAACCATAACACTCTGGTAAGAAAGACAACATAAATAAAATTCCTTATTATATAAGTAAAATAAGAAAAGGCCATAACAACAAGGCAAGATAAAGGAGCAAAAATGGGGCAAAATGATATGCAAACAAATTCTATACAGAACCTAATAGACAGTACCTTTTAACAAATGCAGGGATCAAAAGCCAGTCAATTCAATCAAAAAATACAAATCAAGAACCAAAACTGCAATTAAATTTACAAGGTAAAAGGCATAGGTATAACGAATCAGGGGCATGATGTTGCTAAAAAGAAAGGAAAAGTCAAAACTGGGAGAAAGCAATTTAACTGTCATCAAAATGTGAAAATGTAGGCCAGAGTTCTTCAGCCAGAAAATCAGAAAAGTAAAGAAATTGTGAGCAAAGTCTATAGCATACCCACAGTCTTGAATATTGATTGGCATTAAGGGGGGCCCTATAATCCCATCATATTGATCTGTGTTTCCCAAGCCTGGCCATTAAATGCAATGTAAAGTCCTTGATCCACAAACCTCATTGTGTGTTAAAACCGGAAGCCTAACACTCTTGTCCTGTAATGCACAGCATTGAAACTTGATGGGGAACAATGAAGGATGATTGATCATTTCCATACAATAGCCACAGCCGTGAAATTCCCAGAGGAATCACCCCCCCACCCCAAGGACAACTGACAGTTTCCAAATGAATGCCTCAAAACTTCAAGGGGGACCACACTTATCCCCAGAAATGTTGCCCACTGATTCAAAAAATGTTTTACATTTTAATACCAGTCCAGTTGCCAAAAAGTTTGAAAACCATCGATGTAGATGATGTTACACACTCATGTAGTGAAGTTGTTATAAAGAATGGCAACTGTCAGTTAACTGACAAAATACATATTGTGGTCTATTTCCCGGCTTGTCATCCCGGCCAATACCCCCAGGCTGCCAGATGGAGCTCTCCCTGCAGCATGGAGGTGCCCCAGATACCAGCAGGGAATCATGGACAATGGTGTTTTCCTCTACAGCACTGCTGGATACCACAGGGGCCAACAGAGGACGCTGCAGGGAGGCCCAGAGAGTCACATGTGCCCTATAACCCGGAAGTACGTCATAGGCAAATCGACAGCGGAAGTGACGTACTTCCGGGATGAAGAAGAGAGTGATATGAGGTCACGTGGACTGAAGGTTCGAAACACTTCCGTGTCAAGGACTATAAAGGACTCTGAGAAACACCAGAGCGTTAAGCTGAGCTGGGTGGAAGGGTGGCAACGCGTCTGGGAGAGTAGAGGATTCTGTATTATTGAAGTTTATTGATTATTGTGTATGAGTATTGTGGAAAGGAGGGTGCTTTGTGCACTGTTTACTAATAAAAAGTCATATATTTGGACTCTTACCTGGTGTCTGGCGTGTGATCAGAGGGTTCAAGGGGACGATAGCGCCCTCTATCTGTCACAATATATTAAAAGTATAATACAAGTATACAAAATAATCAATGAACACTATATAAAAAAAGCATAATATTACACAAAACAATAAATAACACAAAGATAGAACAAATAAACACAAAAAAGTGACAACCTTGGCTGAAACATATTGTGTATGCAAACATATTTTGCTACACTGTCAATTTTGAACTGGATCAGTCAAATGCACAATGATGAGTGCGATAAAGGCAAGTATTGTCGCTACTAAAAGCCTTTTTAACCTGACATAGAGCATTCTGGTAACAGGTACCTCTCCACCAAAGGAGATTTTTATAGTTCAAACAATCATGTAGACTCATGTAATACAAGTTTGGACTCAGCTGGTTTAGGAATGCTTAATTCTCTTAACTACTTTGTCTCTCCCTTCTCATAACAGTACATTATTGTTTTTTTTTAACGTTCTGTTTATAGACAAAAAGGAGTTAACCATTTGCTGTCCACAAGCCGTTATTCAGCAGTAAAAGCTTTTGAGTTTATTTTCTGCAAAATTTCAATACATTTATGATAAATCTTTGTGTGTGTGTTTTATTGATTTAATTATCCCTTCCAGAGTGTCATATAGCATGTTAAACATTGCACAACAATGTTTATGATAACATTTGAAAAATTATATGCCAGTTAAAAATACAGAGTGCATATCCTTATGTAATGCTGTCAGCAAATCAACATGATAAAATATTTTAATTTCTTAGTATTTTTTTTCTCATTTGCTTTAAAAAGCTTCATTTACTCTACAATGCTGGCTTAATGTTTTTCTAGCTTTTAAACACTCTTATGATGGCACATATGAAATGGATTTTCACTTTGAATAAAATGAGTAAAGATAGACAGAGAGTAAGACAGAGATAGAGATGTAACATATGTGCTTGAGTTTAACACCCCTTGCTGTACTGTACTGTATGCATATATGTCACATCTCTTTTTCACTCTCTGTCTATCTTTGCTTATTTCATTCAAAACTTCATACCTGTTTTGGTTACTATTTTTATCATACTATGCCAAAGCAGTCAAAAGTAAACTACATCCACAAGAACTGGGAGTGTAACTGAACAAGTGAAAACAGGGTTATGCAGTACATCAGGTAAGCTGATATGTGTTTCTAATAAATATAATTAAGTTATTATTTTAATTTATTCTTGTTTATCATGGCCTGGAGCATGACAACATTTGGCATGTTGATTAGAGATATAAGTGATAATCTCATTCTGCTCTGTACATGTAATGCAACTACTCTATCATAATATACTACTACAAATCCATTCATATTCCATGCATAGCTTATTAATACAGGACAATAATATACCTTTGAGAGACAAGAGTATATTTGGTAAAGATGCAGTACTGGTATGAAAATGTCATGAAGGAAAATGTACTTCAGGAAATATTTTAATTAAAAGAAGTGCTTTGGGACTGTGGCACAACCAGGCTTACTAGTTGCAACCTCTACATTGAATCAAAGAGTGCCAGTATGGAGTTGCAGGTATCACTGCTCAATTTTGGTTAAGAGTGCTTACCCCAAGAATTGTTATTAAGGCTTTGTCTTTTACAGACCAGAGAACCTTGTCCTGCAGAAGAGTCAGGGTGCTTAATGGTAACTTTAATGAAAGAACTTTGTAGAGCATGCTGTGAACATAGAAGCTGTTAAAGACAGAGCTCTAGAATTTTGCACTAATGGTTGCCTTCTACAAGGAATATATGTTGACCTTAACAGAATGTCCCAAATCCTATCTATAGCCTTGTATGTTTATTCTTCCTTTTATATCTATAATATTAGGCAACAAGATAGAGTACCATAACAAACAGGATATACTGTAACGATGCACATTTATTTATACATTGTAGACAATGTATACAGTACAATAAGTGTGACAAATGTCAATACAACCTATTTCAGTTACACATCCAGTATGCTTCAATTAACAAGTGGCTCTCTTTCTTAATATATTGATTGGACTGGACAGATGGTACAGCAGAGAGAGTCAGAGTTTCTTTTTAGCTTAAATTTATGCTTGCCCAGCTTCCTTGATGTGCCTCCTAAATCAACATTATGTTGTAGTGCATGGCTGACTACCCCAGTTTATTTCAGTCCTGTTTCAGCATTGACTTAGCCCCTGTTCCAGCCTTTGCTTTCCTCCTGAAGGGGAAACGTTTGCTCATGTTTCTAAAAACCTACTTCCTGTCCACAGATTCATAAAACCATCCTGTCCCTTCCAATTCAGGCTTTCTTCCTGGTGGAAGATTTACAATGTCTCTTGTTTCTAATATCGGGGATCATACAAAACTAAAACAACGATACTGACATGTCCACATAGGGTTATAACAAAGCACCCTTTTGAAGCTGGTTACAACTAAATTGATACAAAGACTTCAACATACCAGTCCAGCAGCCAGTACAGTATGTTCAAGTTCTGTCATTTTGGTCCCCTCATTAGAATTTCAGCTATGGGCTTCCTGTATGCAGAAGTCTTAGCTGATAAATTCACTGGCTAAAACATTATTACATTTAAATAAAAGTAAAAAAACAATAAAAGACAATCTACAAAATATTTAGCACTATAAATGCTAAATATTACTTTTTTTCAGCAATCTACTGGTCATCTAATTTTAGATGAGAATAAGCCTACTGTACAGGTAACACTTACCATCGGTATATAAACTTTTTTATTTTTTATTTAGCTTTAAATTTGCTGTACTCCCTGTAATCATGTTTCTCATTTTTGGTGAAGGTCATTTGGCTTTTTCCTCTGAGAATTGAGTAAAAACATCTGTAGTGCTTAGATGTACTGTATTATATCAAAGATAGAAAAGGAAGAATCACAAGTAAAATGGAAATATAATCTGAAGCGTTGATATAATCTATTAAATTACTGATATTTTAGTTATTGTAAACACATTATTAACTAGAACAATTACTGTTTTAATTTCCAACTAAAATTTCCAACCAAATCTAAGGCTCACAAAATACGATCAACACCCAGGTAGTTTTAACTGATTGGAATGCATCACGTCCTGTAGGGCTCATAAATCAGACAAGGGAACATTTTCTTGAATCTTTGCTTAGGAAATTAAAACAAAAAAACATATCTGTCTCCAGTTACTATGCACCAGGGCTTATTGTTTTTGTTCAGTTAGTTGAGTTAACTTAATAGCATGCTCAAAAACACAAACTTGATACAATTTTAGATGTAAAGTTTATTATGAAATAACTCTGAAGTAGAACAAATGCAATACTTTCTCAATTTAAGGGTATTTAGAGGTTGTGACAAGATATACTTTTAATCAGACTGAACTCAGAGTACTATCCGAATGTCTCTCTGGCAGCAATACCAGGGCTCTAAATTTGCTGATAGCTCTTTTCCAGTTGACTGAATTCACTTTTTTTTCCCTTCAATTGCTTTTATTTTGCTTAAAAACCTACTGTAGAAGCCAGTTAAACTACCAAAATCTATTGAGGGTGTTCCACAATGTTTCCATTATGCTGAGCATGGCAGCTCTGTGATAAAAGCAATGACAGTCAACATTATACATTGTGTATTGTGTCCCCTAAGGGGTGTCTCAAATCCTAAACTCTTGATACACTCCAAAAACACACAAGTCCTTGATTCAAGGAACCTTTTATTTTATTTTATTTGTATTTAAAATAAACACAACTCTTTCTTTCTTTCTTTCTTTCTTTCTTTCTTTCTTTCTTTCTTTCTCTAAGGTAAACTTAGTCCTTATCATCCTCACACACTGCCTGAATGAGACAAGCGCCCTTTTTGCATTTTTGGATCACAGGCTAGAATTTTCCATGGTTTCTCCCTCTAGTGAGGCATTTTTGAAAATGTAAGTTTTTTTAACTTTAATACAGATTCTCAATTTTTGGGACAAATAAGGCTAAAGCCTAGTGTTGATAGTTAGGAGATATCTGGACCAGCTTAGCCAGTGAATGTCCTGGCCTGCCTTTATGGTCAGTACAGAGCTGGGGTCTGTTGCCAAATCAGTAACCAAATTAACAGGAAAAACTGAGCTTATAGTCAAAATACGTAATAGTGAAATACAAAGATTCAAAAATGTTGAAAAGTTCATTTAACATTGCAAAACATCTTAACTTTGAAACAAATTGCAAACAATTATAGATTGACACCAAAAGCACCAAACCATACCCAAGTAATCTCTTAATAATAATAATAATAATACATTTTATTTATATAGCGCCTTTCCCATGCTCAAGGCACTTACAGAATATAAGAAAGAATGGCTGGGTATACAGTATATAGCATAGTACAAACCAAATAAATAAAGAAGATCAAGACAGTAAATTCAGAGAAAAGCCTAACAGACAACATAATTGATGGTCTCTTATGCAGGCATGAAAGAAGGATACATGAAAGCAACTATATACTTGTGTTTCCGAATGTGGGTATCATTGTTCAAACCTTTCTGTCAAAGAAGAAGTTAAACTGAGTGATTATCTGTGCAACCAATAGGATGGGGCTAGGAAACCTGAGTGAAAAAGCTTAAAAAGCAGGCAAGTCTGAACGAGGGTGTTAGTCAGAGGACTTGCTTGACTAATCTCACTTCGCAGGCTATTTTCAGCCATTGGATAGTTTCATTAATTCTTCTTGTGTAAATAACTGAAATAAAGAATGTTTTTCTAATAATAATGATGGCAATTTTTTCACTGGTATCAAATGGACATTCAGTTAATACTTTAATATGTTCTTTTGAACAAGAAAATGTGGCATTTTCACAACATGTTAACCTGATTATTATTGTGGAATACCAGCTTTTTGTTACTCTAAAATGAAGACATTGATACTACTTTTAATTGCACTATTTGGTATGTATATTTCTAATACTTTTAACAAAAGTTTATGTTGTGCTCGTGTCTTTTAAAACACGTTTAAGTGTATGTCTTTGATTTTGTCTGGTTCTAAAGTGCTTCTTTATTGCAGTAATAAGTTATTTGTGTTTATGTTTGTGCAACTTGTTGTTCTCTATGAACATTAACAGAAGTATTTTAACAGGGAGACCTTTCTCAAGGTTACCTTAGATGAAACATTTCATGTGCTTTAAGCATAGCCGGATATTATAATATGCTTGATTGAGCAGCTTATCTATTGTAATGTTCTGTTTTTTGAAAATAAAATAAGATATTAAAAAATAGATAGATAGATAGATAGATAGATAGATAGATAGATAGATAGATAGATAGATAGATAGATAGATAGATAGATAGATAGACAGATAGATAGATAATTCATTTACTTCAGATATTGAACTGATTTTTTTTAAAATGGAACCTACCATGCATCCTATTAAATTAAGTAGAAGGAAACTGTGGGCCAGTCATTTTACATTTTGTTCATTTCAGTTTTCATTTTAACTTTCCTTATTAACCACTCCCTTAATTCTACTCCCACATTGTTTATTCAGCTTTCATGTTCTGACCTGCAGTAATGCAATCTGCAGTTTTTTCATAGGTAAAGGCACACTGTGCTGAACATGTTGAACAGGTTAAAAGTGAAAGGAAATCTGTTAACTGTTCAGAAACATAAGACAAACAAAGTTTAAAGCATACCAGACACTCTTTATTAAGCTAATAGCATTCACATTTGCAAAAGCAAAAAAAAAAAAAAATGGATATCTCCTCACTGAAAAGAAAAATAAGCAGGCAAGACGCACAACGTTTTGGCTGCTCACCTTTTATTGCTTCTCTAAGTTTATTACTTGTTTAAGTTTGGGCATAACTTTGCTTATTTTTTCATATTAAATTAAAGTAACCTTAAAGTTCACAACTCAAACAGACTACAACAATCTTAAAATTCTCTGTTATGTTTTGGTTTAAATCCTGTATAAAATCAATCAGATTTCATTCTGAGTTGTTCCTTGCCATTCCAGCAGCAAGTTCCAGCCCTTTGCAACTATGAGCTGGATAAAGCAAATTTCATAATTGTGTTCTTAACAATTACTTATGAATGCTTTATAATCATTTGAGTTTTTTGCATTTTCACATATAATATACCATATTACTCATTCTGATGTCTAGCTGTGTAAGATGTCTGGCTTTTTGACCCTCTAGACCAAAAATAACCCAAATTTTTAGGTCATTTTAGGACCATAGTTTGTACAGGAAAGTACAACTTTATGGTAAAAAAAACCAATGCATATCTTCTGCAAAAACGATTAGAAGGACTCAAAGTTGTGTAAACAAGATAAATTGACCCCTGGGGTTTTCCCCCAAACAGAATACAAGGGGTTGAAGTTACTCATTTTCAACCAAAAAGAACACAAAAACTGTGGATTGGTAATACAGTATTGGCACGTGGATTGTCGTTTTATGGTATTTTGTGGTTGCTGTTCAGGAATGTAATCATATTTTTGATATCTGATTATTTCCTGGTGGTCTTTGCTCTCTAAAAACTACTCAGAAGGTTAAAAATAACAAATTCCAAACATAAGCATGCAGGGTATTGTTTTGGAATATTTCAAGGTTAGCGATTATGAATCAAGAATATTTAGACTTAAACATTTAGAGTGAAGTACACATTTTAATATTTCTAATATCTGACAACATTATTCTTGCTCATTATGTACTTCTACCTCTCGAAGTAAATCATTTAATTTCTTATGAACACACCAAATTAGGGTGGCTTATACTCATTCAGACTTTTTATAGTATGTTGGGCAATTGCCAGAACATAACAGAAACTAGAATTTATAAAATATACTTCTGTTGAATTAAGAAAATGTCCTAGATTTTAAAAAAATGTGATAAAAGTAAATTCCCATAAATGAAGACAATCATTTTTATTATCAATGATTTTGAAGACCAGGAGAGTGTTTAGGAGGTTTATCTTTTGTGGCTTAATGATTGATATATGTATGGGGAGCAGAGTGGCATAGTAATTAGTACTACGTCACCAAGGAACAGAGCCCTAGTTACCTGCCCCAAGTCAGACTGTATTACCGTAAGCTCCCCTACAGTGTATGCATGCTTTTTCAGAAGTCCCCCAGTTTTGCTATTATATCCTTTATGCTGATTAGGATAATTGGCAATTCCAGATTGGCCCTGTGCAGCTGAACATTACCATTTTGTGATGTTTCATCCATGGGTACTTTCTGCCTTTCGGCCAATGCAACACTACAGCCTTCAATTGGATCAAGAGGGTTTAGGGTAATTCACAGGCATCCAAGAATAAATGTACATGTGTATGCCCTGGGCTATTTCCTGCCTGTTTTCTTATGCTGCCATCTCCCTGTGACATTAAATTGGACTATGTGGGTCTGAAAGCTTTTTGATATTTGGATATAGTGGCACAATGACACAGCGTTTAGTGTCTCCCCTTTAAAGCTCTAGAGCTTTGGTTTCAATTAATGCTCTTGTTGACTGTATGTGTTTACTATTTGCACTTTTTCCCCTTTTGTACATGTGTACTCATCCCACATTCTAAAGAGACACATGTTGGGCTAACTGGCAAATTTAAATGGGATCTGTATGAGTGAGGGTGCCCTGTAATGAATCAGTACCCTGTCCAAGATGAGGTCCATGCCCTAAGCTAATGTTGCTGGTTTCCTATGCCCGTAAACTAAACAAGTTGGATTGAAAATGTATGACTAAATGGGTGCTATTGTATGCGAGAGTGGTAACCTAGCACCATCTAGTGGTTGATCATTTATAATGCAAATGTGTAGAAACTCTTCCATTACATTTACTGTACTTATTCGTCCGTCACCTTTACCCAAGGCCATTTACAACATTTGTCTACATTTCATTTATTTAAGTTGCTTATGATTACATAGTGTCAGTACAAGGATTTGAGCCCTCAACTTCTGGGTTTAGAGTCCAAAGTTTTAACCACTAAACCACACATAACAAACAAACAAACAAACAAGCAGACAAATAAATAAAGGCAGTTAATATCTTCACATGATGCATTCATGTAATTATTACATATACAGATACTTACAAAAAGCTGAAGTAATTACAATTAAGTTTTTTAAATCAGTTAGCAGCTCAATATTAATCTTTGCAGTATTTTCATCTCAATGTGCCTTCCTCTTTGCAAAGTTGACAGGCCATGGTTAAATTGCAGAAGACCATAAGGTCCAATATTAGCCCTTTCATTTCATGTCACTTCTTTGTAATCAGTCAGATGCTCACAAAGTCAATCTTCATTCATAAGTGATATATGCATCATACAGTTATGTGGAACAATGTGTCTACAGCCAATAACTGTATAATTTTCCAATACATGAAGACAATTGTTATCTTTAATTTCTTTGGCATTTGATAGGATGTGAACTCTTATTGTTCTTGTCAACTTCTATAAAAGATATCAGTCTGTCTGGATCCACAAGAAAAAATATAACAGCATCCAACCGTTCTGGAGCCCATCTGCTTTTTTGACACTTGCGGTGGTGCTATGCAAAAACACATTTTTAAATTAATGATAAGAAGTGTTTTTGTACTTACCACATACTTGTGTAGCTCCTTTCCACTTACAAAAAAAGTCACATTGACTCTTAGTGTGTAACACACCAGGCAATGTATTTTTTGATGAAAAGTAAAAGGACATGTTTGTAGTTTTGTTTTTGATCTTCCTATAGCTAAATTCTACAATGCATTTTATTTCATTAAAACATCAATAATTTAATAACTCTGAACAGACTTTTTTTTTCTTTACTTTTCACGTGTCTTTGTTACTCATAGATAAAGGAAGTAATCTCTTGGGAACTATGCCCATTGAGAAAAAAAAAGGAAAACATTTTGTAACTTAAAGTCATATGCTGCATTTATGTACAGCTCCTAGGTAGCAGTTTAATAGCTACATGTACACTACCACTCTGATGTCACCTGATTAACACATTTTCCACATATCTTACACTTAAAACCATATAGCATCCGACTTTCGATTGAATTACAGCCCATATTTGTATATGGTACTGATTGTGTTAAGTTGCCCATGTCTGATCTGAACTCAAATACATTAGATTTTCACTCAGGGATTTGGCTTGATTAGGTCACTTTTGTGCATTATGAGACATAAATTAAACTATCATATTGGACCAAATGAATGCTCACTAATGCTGCAATATTTGAGTTACCAACTTGCCATATTTATAAAGTGATTTCTGCTTCTAAACTGTAAAAAAACAAAAAGCATTGACAGAAAAAAATGCAAAGATTCCTATTTATACTTTACCTGTATGACTAAACCACAATGCAATCACAGCTCATACTGTATATTGCACCAAAGACGAATGTACATGTAACTGTTCAGATTATGCTTTGACACTGTAATGTAAACAGCATGAAAATTGGATTGGATGTCTCCATTAATTCTGATTAAGGCATCAAAAACTGGTAGTGTAAAAATGGCCTATGAACCCCAGCATAACTGTAAAATTAAAACACCATATGGCCATAAAATTATTTCCCTTCTTGTTCTCAAGTACTGTATATTGTTCTTGCTGAGCCTGAAAATTACTTTTTAATTCTCATGCACATTTTCTTTAAGCATGTACATTCAATAGAAACTTTAATACTTCAGCTCTGCTTTCTTTGCCCCATTCATATTTAAGTGCAAGGACAATAAGAATGCAATCAATCAGTCAGTCACTCAGTCATTATCCAACCCGCTATATCCTAACACAGGGTCACGGGGGTATGCTGGAGCCAATCTCAGCCAACACAGGGAGCAAAGCAGGAACAAATCCTGGGCAGGGTGCCAGCCCACCGCAGGGCACACACACCAAGCACACACTAGGGACAATTTAGAATTGCCAATGTACCTAACCTGCATGTCTTTGGACTGTGAGAACTAAACCCACGCAGACACGAGGAGAACATAAAGACTCCACGCAGGGAGGACCCAGGAAGCAAACCCAGGACTCCTTACTGCGAGGCAACAGTGCTACCACTGCGCCACCGTGCTAAGAATGCAATTATTTATTTATTACTTAAAACATTAAAAAAGGGAAGTTCTCATACATTTAGTCTTCATTTTCTATCATATGTGTGCTGTAACTCTTTCCTTCCTAGTGTTGTAAATTCCACACGGTGGAAACATCCTAATCATTTCATAGCCATCCTTTCTAGGGTATCCATTTAATTTAACTATTTCAAAATTTGGCTGTCCACATATAATATTGTGGCAACAGTCTGATGTACCACCTGCACCTAGCTCCTATGATTCTTTTTTTAGACAGACATACAATTACGTCATCTTCCTGTATGTCTGTATTTTCCAGTGAATCATCCTAATTCTACTTGATCCCAGGGATTTCTTCCTTCTTGGAGTTTCTTTCTTGTGTAAATGCTCTTTCTTTCTTTAACTGGATATTCATAATCAGTGTATTGTGCATACCCGTATTGTGGCATAACTTATGGCTATATAAACTGTATGCAGATACTGTACATCAGAGGTCACTAACAGGCGGACCGCGGTCCGGGTCCGGACCCAGAAGCTGTCTCATATGGACCCAGACTTACAGCCAAAACAGAAGGTTATGATTTAAAAGGTGCTTCTATTTTACGTGGTGCAGCTTTTGTAGTCTTTACGGTAATGTTTTAGTGGACGAGGAAATGCACAGACTAATTGTATGCGCGTTAAGCTATTTCACGTGATACCACTCAGCCAATCAAGTCTGTGGATTCTAGGTGGTGAACATTGCTTTACTTTACTTTACAGCGCAGACAGATGAGAGAGATAGAGGCAAGGAAGAGAGACGGTAGAAAGAAAAAGAAAGATAGCGATACATGTAGAAAAAACAAAGGGAAAAATAAGCCGAAGAAAGTGAGAGATATAGACGACTGCGCTGGAAAAATAAATGATGGGTGAGACGGAGAAAGGGACAGAAAAATAAAGAACAAATGGCGCTCTCCAAAAAAAGGAAAGTGGACAGTGAAAATAAGGCATTTAATCTGGAATGGACAAACTCATTTCTGTTCATACTTCCCACTGGGAGCACTAAACCAGTGTGTCTCATATGTTCAGAAACCGTGGCATTATGAGACGAAACATAAAGGTTTCAAACAAACATACCCACTCAAATCCGAGTCTCAGAGCCCAATATTAAAATTCTGGCAGGACAAGCTAGAGCTCAGTTCTCTCACTGAGCAAAAAACTGTGGTGATGAATATAAGAGGGGAAGAAAGTGATCATTTAAAACTGTTTAATTATTAAGATGTGTTGAGATTTATTATCTGTAAAATTGATTGAGACTGTTGAGTCAAGATGTGAAACAGAAAAGGGGAATTCAAGCTTTTTCTCCATTTATTTTATTTTTCTGAAGTTAAGCACTTTACTTAAACATGCACAATTTTCACATTTGATCTATTTTGTCTTATTTAAAAATGCAGCCCTACTTTTATATAGTAAATTTAAGAACATTATATACTGTGACAGAACATTATAAATATCTGCAGTCATAGTCAGTTCTGTGTTACGTGACAATAAATATTGTCAAAACATTTTTGAATTGTACTGAACTCATTTGATTTGAAAGTCTGGTATTGATTACATGCAGATGTTGATACAACTATTAGGCTACATAAATATATATGATACTAAATAGTTAGACAACATTATCTTCCGGAACATTGCTTCAAGAAATTTTCTCTGATTGGACCTCTTTAGATTTTAGTTGAATACCCCTGCTGTACATCATTTCTGATTTTTTTTCTCATTTTCCTTAGGTGCACAAATACATACTTTGACACTGTATGCTGTAAAAGGTATCCTTAATGCAGATGTGCTCCTACCTTGTGTCTTCCATTTAACAGGCAATAAACATGGATTGCCAATTGTGACTTGGAAAAAAAATGGTTTTAAATTGATTAAGTATGAAAATGGGAATATAAACAGATCCCATAGGACATCCCTGTGGGAAAATGAGCTTCAGAGAGGAAATGCCTCCCTGCTTCTAAGAAATATCACCATAAGTGATGAAGGAAACTACAAATGTGAGGTTGATGAGCCCCCAAGCACCAGCAATGTGCAACTTAAGATTACAGGTAAGGAGAAACTCATGTGAACTGTGTAGTTTACATATTCCTTCAGTGTGAGCATTTCTTCTAATAATTATTGGTTTATCACCAGTACATACTAGATGATTTTACTTTACTGTGTTCCCTTAGGACGGCATGGTGGCGCAGTGGATAGTGCTGCTGCCTCGCAGTAAGCAGACATGGGTTCGCTTTCTGGGTCCTCTCTGCATGGAGTTTGCATGTTCTCCGTGTGAGTTTCCTACCACAGTCCCTAGAAAGGATGGCTATGAAATGATTAGGATGTTTACACCGTGTGGAATGTACAACACTAGGAAGGAAAGAGTTACAGCACACATATGATAGAAAATGAAGACTAAATGTATGAGAACTTCCCTTTTTTAATGTTTTAAGTAATAAATAAATAATTGCATTCTTAGCACGGTGGCGCAGTGGTAGCGCTGTTGCCTCGCAGTAAGGAGTCCTGGGTTTGCTTCCTGGGTCCTCCCTGCGTGGAGTCTTTATGTTCTCCTCATGTCTCCGTGGGTTTAGTTCTCACAGTCCAAAGACATGCAGGTTTGGTGCATTGGCGATCCTAAATTGTCCCTGGTGTGTGCTTGGTGTGTGTGTGCATGCCCTGTGGTGGGCTGGCGCCCTGCCCGGGGTTTGTTTCCTGCCTTGCACCCTGGGATTGGCTCCAGCAGACCCCTGTGACCCTGTGTTAGGATATGGTGGGTTGGATAATTTATGGATTATTATTATTAATAATAAATCAAACTTGTCAAGTTAAGACTATTATTAGTTCCTGTAAAAATGCTTTAGTTCTGCTGTTTTCAAACTGCCTTGTATAACTGATTACAATTTGTAATCACCCATGTACTTATACAGAATTTACTGCTGATTTAAATAGCAATAACTATTCTTAACTGGAGGCTGCTTTCAATTCATTGCTTTACCATCCAAATAGGCATCCTTTGTGTTTTCACCATATTTGGCAAAATTTTAGTCACTATAGTCAGGAAATTAATTTGATTTCAAAGGCACAACAAACAGCATAAAGGTACTGTTTGCTGATTAATTTTCAGTAATTCAGCAGATTGCACATCTTTGTTAATTTTGTCATCATTGTTGTGCAACCAGGATAGGCACACACTTCTAGTGATCCTGAACTGGATAAGTTGGTTACAAAACGAATGGATACACAACTATAGCCACGCTCATTATAGTCAGAGGCTGTATACAGGCCTATATGTAGGGTGCCCTATTATAAAATGACTAAACTGTTGATCATGTCACCTTTCTCATTCAAATCCATGACACTATACGCTATGACAGCCACAACTGACAGCTAATTGATCATCATTGTTCTCATAGGAAGAACATACTGGGTTACTTTTTATTTTTGAACCAATTCCAGAATCTTCTAAAAGTGTTAATAATGATTTTTTTTTTTTCTTGAAAACTCAAGTTTCCTTCTCAGTGTGCTAAGAAGGATACTCGTCTCCCTTACCAAAAGTGCTTCCTAAGGTATAACTGCAACTGTGACCAATATCATATATTTGCTGAGCTACACCTGGAGCAGTTTTATAATAGAAATTAAGGATACTAGTTAGTGTGGTTAGAGTTTAATGTGAATAACACCAATGTAGATTTAGGATGGCAATTTTACTATGGATGTTAGAGTTAGAAGTTAGTGTGTAGAGTTTTAGTGTACATATTACTCACATTCTTCACGTAAAGGACTTTTTTGTTTTTGTTTTAAGCTGCACACATAGCCCTGTACAATTGCTGTTTAATGTTATTTTCTACATGTTCATAAAATATCTACTCTGTATATATAAAGTTCCACTCTAAACCTTCTGTACTAAAACTGAACAGATGTCAAGGATCTGCAGATCTTCAAATGCATGATTCTCACTGTGGGCTTTTTTCTTTCTCTCCCTCCCTCTTTTAGTCTTTGCTCATGCTTGCCGCTGTTTGTTTTTTGTGTTCCCTTATACACCGTCCCATAACTTCTTGTGTTGTTCAGAACCACTTGTCTACACCATTCCTACACTAAGTGTACAGCCTCAGTTTTCTCTTCTCAGATGACCCATTAAAGTAAATCTCATGGTTATTTCATTCAATCTTAAGTACAAACTGAGAAATGCTTAAGTGAAGCTCTTCAAGACATACAGTACTCTATCTACTTTGAATGTCATGGATAAGTCTTGACAAAGGGCATTATTTCATTTTATTATTATGGAAGCATTTTAAATATCTCAACAATTATTTTTCTTCAAAGTTACGTGGTTTATAGTACATACAAGATCATTTATAATGAATTAAGTACACTTGGATATTGATTAGATTTGCTGTTGGTGTGTTTAAGAAATATTCTTTTTTTTTTCAGCTTCTCCAAAAGTCTCTGTGAACTCCGCTCTGGTAGTCGTGGGTAAGACAAACTTTTTAGCATGCCATGCCAAGAATTTCTACCCAAAAGACATCAAGATTGAGTGGCTGCGTGATTCCAGACCTATCTTCCAAGACCTTATGGAGCCTGAGAATAATTTGGATGGCACATTTAATGCAGTTAGTTGGTATAACAACACACCCAAAGAGGAAGATGTTGGCGTCCTCCTGTCCTGTCTGGTGAACCACATCTCGTTAGACAGAAGATTGAATATCACTCTCCCTATCTGCAGTAAATATTTTTTTAAGTAAAAATTGTATTATATCAAAATATTCACACTACAATATGCAGATGTGGACAAAAGTATTGGTACCCTTTCACTTTTTCATACAAATTCACAATTTTCTCAGAACAAAGTTGAAATTAACAAAAGCAATAGATATCTATGATTCTTTTTTCACATTTGATGCATTAGATAATTTGATATTTAAATATTTATAACTATACATATTATTTTAAATAATAAAAGTAATAAAAATGGCATGGACAGAAATACAGAATTGGCACCCTTAACCTAATATTTCATAACTTTGCCTTTGAAAATAATAACTGTAATCAAACACTTTTTCTAGCTGTGAATGAGATTTCCACTCCTCTTGACTTGTTATTTTGGCCCACTCTCCTTGAAGCAACTGCTCTGGTTTTGTTATATTTGATGGGATGTTTTTCCTAACCCAAAGTATCAGCTCCTTCCATAAATGCTCAGATCAGGACTCATAGCAGGTCACTTCAGAATGGTCCAATATGTTCTTATCACCCTTTCTCAGATGTTTTTTGACATTTGTTTTGGGTTTTTATTCAGCTGGAGGACTCATGACCTGCACCTAAGACACAGCTTTCTGGGCTCTATGTTTCACCCCAAAATGCTCTGAAAGTATACTGATTTCAAAGTGAGCCTTGCACACATTCTAGACACCCAGTGACAGAGGCAGCAAAGCAACCCCAAAACATCACTGACTGTCCTCCACGTCTCATGGTAGTTTTGGTGTTCTTTTCTTTGAAAGCTTAGTTTTGTTTTCTGTGAAGAGAGTTGATGTGATTTAGCTAAAAGCTTTAACTTTGTTTTGTCTGTTCAAAGGGCATTCTCCTTGAAGCACTCTGGTGTGTTAACATGCATTTTAGCAACCTTCAGCTGTAAGGTCAGCTTGGATCTGTTTTGAAGTTTTTCCTTCGTTCTTTCTTCACTACTCAATCAGTCGTTCTCATCAATCTTGGGTCAGTTTTACTCTTGCAGTCATACCCAGGGATGCTGGCAACAGTCCCATGGTCCTTACATTTATTGAACATATTAGCAACAGTAGTCACATGAACATCAGACTGTTTGAAGATGATCTTGTATCCTTTACATTGATCATGCTCAGTTATTATCTTCTTTCTTCCTTTCACAACCCACTTTCTGCTTTTCCTTACCCTTTCCATGCTTATTACGATGTGCACAGTAACACAAGCAGTTGAGTGAGCTTTCTTCTCTGTTTAAATTGACTGAATGAGTGATTACAAGATAAAAAGGTGACTGGGATAATCATTAAAAACATGAGTCTGTTTGAAGAATCACTTGTAGGAAGAAGAGACATGAGGCATGGCAAGGTTTGGGGCAGCCACCCGTTTATTCCGGTTTCCTGGCTGCAAAAGTAATAGATTTCTCATAGTCAAGTTTACTCAACAGAGTCCAAAACAGAACTGCCTGCCAGAGCAAAGGCAGGAGGCTTTATAGGACGGAGGGCGGAAGTGATGTCGTCCTCTGTGCCGGAACCGGAAGTGACATCATCCTCGGTGCCGGAACCGGAAGGGATGTGTCCCGCTTTGAGGTGTCGGCTCCTGGTGGGATTTCCCGGGAAAGACCTGTAGAGAACTCAGAAAGAGCGTTAGCGTACCCCGCCCCCCCCCCCGGGCAGATGTATAATCAGTCCTCTCTAAGCCCTTCAGCTGCCTCCTATGCACACGTGTGTGACACACTACAAGAAAATTATGTCTTATAACTTCTAAAAGGCTCCAATAAATTTTTTCTTGCCATTTTTGAATATCTTTGTAGAATAAGCAAGATTTCAGTTCTTGTCATGGCTTTTGTTGTTTTGTGCCATTGCAAACCAAAGAAATGCATGAAAATGAAAATGATGAAAAAATATCCTTTAATTTCAATATTTTTCAGGAAAAATGGTGCATTATTTGAATAAAATGCAATGGTACCAATATTTTTAGCTACATCTGCAATTCCACATTTCCTTATACTTTATAGAATATAAGAAAACTAATTGCCTCCAGTCTAGGGGATGAACTACATTATCTGTTTAAAGGTTTTCTTTTAGGAAACAGGAATGAAGAGACAGCAGGACACGTCACCTCACTTATCAACCACCTTGGAATTCACTGCCTTCACACGCCGTGGGAGGATCAACGATGGATCTGTTTAAGGAAAAGACTCATATTTAATAATCATGGACACTCTCTTTTTTACTCTGATGGATACCCTACAACTATGTCATGGATTTGGACTGATTTCTGCAATGGACTTATGCTGTGACCCAGGCCATCTCTTGCCCTGTACAAAGTGCTGCTGGAATTGGACTAAACTGGTTAGAGAATGTTATTTTTTATTGCTGCTGTTAAAATAATTTTTATTATACAGTGCCTTCTTAAACTACTCACCCTTCTTAGTTTAGTTAATATAGTTGAATCTTTTGCACAAAATTTCAGTTCTGCTAAATAAAAATTCTGGGAGTTTATAGATATTTTATGAAGTTAAGAAAAAAGCAGATTATTTATTTAACTAACTCTTCAAAATATGCCCAGAGCCATCCATATGTCTTTTTTATGTCACTTTGGACCATACCCATGAACAGCATCCTCCTGTAGATATTTCAGAAAAATGGCACGCTTTGAAAGTTCCAAGAGTTGACAACATGATTCTGCAAGAAAATTTACTAAGAAACTAACAGTATGTCTATGCAACCACTATATGTGATGAAAGTGAGAAGAGAAATAAATCTGGTAAAAAAAATAAAAAAAAATAGAAGAAGGATCTAAAATTCCTTAGAGGATTGTCGGCTAATATTTAGGCAACTGAAAGAATACCGAAACAATAAGAGAAATCAGATAATGACTTTATGTAAAACAACTAATAACCAAATAAGCACTCTGACAGAACTTAAGCGTTCCATTCCTTAGGTATAGTAAGCATTTCAGTTAATGACATTCTGCAGTACTTACTTGCCATCGCTATAGACCAGAAGCTATACAGAAGTCACATTTGAAAAAATTAATAACATTAATAATCTGGAGTTTGCAAGAGCATATATTTTGGACTCTAGGGCAATGGGTGAAAAGATCACCTTATTCAATTAAATAAAAAATTATCTTTTTGGCTACTAGTGACAATGTCATATGGCAGAGTAGAAGGATCTGAATATTATAAGGAATAATCCAGGCCAGTCATTGAGCAGTAATTAAAGATTAAAGTTTAAGAAAGTCAACGAAGACAAGCAAATGGCCAAAACAATACTGCACTGGCTTCAGAAGAGAAAAATGAATGTCTTGCAAGTCCTCAGCTGTACATGATATATATAAAAGATGGAGTGAATTAGTGAAGTAGAAAACAATCATTGAGTTTAATTGCAGCTTACCTTATGTAGTGGCTGTTTAATTTTAGATGGAGATATTTAAAGTAAAAGTGTAAATTAAAAGTTGAAAATAAAAAATTATCCTTCTGCTCATCATCTTTTTACAACAGTAAATGGACAGTTCATAACCAATGTCCTAAGACATACAATCTTATTTTTATTTTAAAAAGAAAACAAAAAAGCAAAAAAAAAATTGACCTACTAGCAAAAGAAAAATTCTACCGCATTAAGGTTTAATAGTCATGTATCTGCTTTCTTAGCTGGTTCATTAAAAATAGGGTACACTGAGGAACAGCTTAAACAACTTGTTCTGGATACAGTGTAGGGCAAAGCCTTGATAGGATACCAGTCAATCGCAAATCACATTGAGTCATTCTTAATCAATTTAGAGCTAATTAATACTAAAAGTAACCAAAGTACCCAAATTATACCCACAATGGTAATAGCAAACTTAATATAGAAAGTAACAAGGCTGAGAATGAAACCCAAGTCCCTGGTGTGCTGAGGCAACAGCACTAACTACTGCTTTGCAGTGTTATCCTGAAGTATACCAGCTCAAATAAAGTATATAATCACCTTAACTTTTGTCATCACAAAGTTTGAGTCTGGAAATATTTGAGACTAATATTCTTACTAATTTGATAATGGTGGTTATATCAGGTTGAGTTGATATGTATCAGTAGTGAGGTTTATTTTTATGTATAGCATGGATCTCATCAATTATCCAGTGTACAGCAAACATTATACCAGACCATTGTTCTGAAGCTGGGATCAAGTTATCAGATTAAGCTATCAATTTATCACTTAGACTACATCCCCATCTTCAACCATTGTGATAATCCATGGATACTGCCAAATAAATTAATCTGTGAGCACCTGTTATGATGTTTCCAAAGAGGGCTACTTGACTTGTTGTCTGTGATGGGGTGAAGAGCTTTGCAATATGGGAGAACTACAGCTTGAACCTCTGCTTCATTGGATTGGTAATGGTCATCTGAGGTGATAGGAGCCTGCAGTAAAACATGTCCCTAGTGCACCTTCAATTCACTGGGAAAAGATTAACCTGCAAACCCAGAATGAACATGAAGTACTATGTTTTTCAACCAGTCTGGAAACATCTCAGAAGTCCCCAGGTGAAGCTAGAAGGAAGTTGTCAAGGATAGTGTGACCTGGTCAATCCAGTCCAGCATATTATAAAAGCAACTCTCATTAGAAAAAGTGAGAAGAAAGTGCATTAAGTGAATACAAGTAGTACAGAGCAAAATCTATCCAGAGCATACTTAAATGCCCTATGCACTGCTTTTCTCTAAGTCAGATGTGCATACCAAAAGAGCTAAGAGCAGGAATTTCACTTGGAGGAGTTTGTAAAATACAATGATTCAGAGAATGGTTAATATTTAAAAAGTGAGTTTTAAATATTAATGTATACATGAAATCTTGCAACTTAGTCACAGACAGTTCTCTGTGTTTATAAGAAGAGATTTTTTTTTTAATACAGAGGTTACAACAATCCCATTTTACAATCATTCAAGAAGGGCTAATTTCTGAGGCACTGTATAATAAAAAAAAGTAAAAATTTTTATGTATGTTTTATAAATAAGAACTTCATAATTTAAAACATACCTCAGGTATATAATTTGTATGCATCAAAATGATGGTGTATGAAAAATCTATACAGCCCCTTGCCAGTGACCAGAACCAAAAAGCACTGAAAGCACACACTGAGCATTCCTTCATATTTTTCATACACCAAATGATGCATACAGGATATTATCAATGAAAACTATCATGCGTTTACAATGACTGCTGCTGCTAAAATCAAAACAATATTGAATAAGCCAGAACTATTAACCAAAAATTAATAAATAAATCTAAAAATATTATTTCAGTGAAAAAATCTTAACTATGTGTTAAGTACGGTGAAAAATGTAATCACAAATGGTTAAGATCAACTTCATA
>JANRMT010049829.1:23980360-23991375 GCA_026402145.1 Polypterus bichir lapradei | reverse complement strand
TAGTTGTAATATAGGTTAAGTACATGTGAATATATTTGCGCCGTTTATAAGTAAGATATTCTTTCTGTTTCTTTACCTTGCTTTCTTGCTGCTGACGGATGGCTTTATATGGGCAGGCAGTCAATTACGTGGGAGGCATGGGGATGGGGATGCAACCCTGCCTCACACAGCGACTGAGCTGCAGGCCATGGCCGTATATATGTATGTAAATAGGATTCAGTTATGACCGTTACGTGTAGAATTTCGAAATGAAACCTGCTTAACTTTTGTAAGTAAGCTGTAAGGAATAAGCCTGCCAAATTTCAGCCTTCTACCTACACGGGAAGTTGGAGATTTAGTGATGAGTCAGTCAGTCAGTCAGTCAGTGAGGGCTTTGCCTTTTATTAGTATAGATTCTTCACGGGTATACTTGATTACAGTTGAACACCAAACTTCTTCTTTTTCTTTCGGCTGCTTCCGTTAGGGGTTGCCACAGCAGATCATCTTCTTCCATATCTTCCTGTCCTCTGCATCTTGTTCTGTCACACCCATCACCTGCAAGTCCTCACTCACCACATCTATAAACCTTCTCTTAGGCCTTCCTCTCCTCCTCTTACCTGGCAGCTCTATCCTTAGCATTCTTCTCCCAATATACTCAGCATCTTGCCTCTCTGACTTTGTCTCCCAACCGTCCAACTTGAGCTGACCCTCTAATGTCCTCATTTCTAATCCTGTCCATCCTTATCACACCCAATGCAAATCTTAGCATCTTTAGCTCTGCCACCTCCAGCTCTGTCTCCTGTCCCACTGTCTCCAGCCCATATAACATAGTTGACAGTGATTTTAAAAGTGGTTGGTGTCATGTGAAGTATTTATTATTGTTGTAGCAGTCGGGATTATTGCTTGAAGGCTGGATTTAAGTGTGGTGGAGATGAGGTCCAGTACACAAGTAGTTGGCCTCAAAACAGGTCATTAACAAATGCAGATGTGACTGGTGAAAATTTTGAAAAGGAACTGGACGGAGTGGGAAGACAAGGAAAGATATAAATGGATGATGGATTTGTAATAGTTGGGTTATTTGGATTTTTAATTTTATTGCAGAAAAAATTGAGGAATTTTTCACAAACGTCAGCACTGGAGGTAATTAGGCCAGATTCAGGTTGAAGTAGTTTATTAACTTCAGAGAACAAAACCTTCAGGTTATCATGGCCACTTTCTATCATTCTGCCATAATGTGTGTTCTTGGCTGCAGTTAGTGCATCTCTTTAAGCCTTTTAATGTTCAGAGAAAGCCTGGAGATGCACAGTGAGGCCAGTCTTATGTGACATTCTCTCAAGACATCGGCCAGCTGCTTTCATAGTCTGGAATTCTGAAATCTGCCATGGAGCTGAGTGCTTAAAGGAAACCTCCTTATGTTTTAAAGGATTTGTTTTATCTAGCGCTGAATGAAGAGCTGAGTTATAATAGTCAACAAGACTGTCTAGTGCTGATTGAGTAAAGGAAGACAGAAAAAGACATGGATCCAGTAAGGATAGAGGGACAGATATTTCTGAAAGAAATGTGATGTTTATAGGTAAGAAGAAGAAAAGGAAATGAGACAGTGAGAAGTACTGATTTATTATCAGAGAATCCCAAGTCACTGCTCTCTGTCTTGCCAACAAATAAGCGAGATGATGTAGATCAGGTCTAATACAGTATATGACCAGCAGTGTGTGTAGGAAAATTAACACATTGCACCGTCAAATAGTAAACTTAGGTAACAATACAATAAATACAGTAATATTGTACATATTCAAAAAAAAAAGTTCTCAGACTGAGTAGATATCAAAGCTCAACAAGTTTGTGGCAGTTGGGAAAAATCTATTTTTTTAGTCTTTATGTACGTGCACGAATTGATATGAAGCACCTGCCTGATAGGAGGTTAAACAAGTTATGTTCTTGATGATATTTTTAGCTGTTCGTACAAAGTGAGTCTTATTATACTTTAAAGCATTTTAGTAATATAATGTCAGCAGTTTAGCTCACAAATTGGAGATTTGATTGGTTCAAAATTATTTTCAGACAAACAGAGTCTGCAACAGTTGTCTCAGTTTAAATGCAGTAGACATGAATCCTCCGTCGCACTCATGACCATCTTTAAGTGATTATAAATGTCAGGTCAAACAGTGAACCTCCAGCCTTTAGAGGCAATGACTCTCACACTTGCACAATCTAGAAATGGGTTCTCATGAAAGCTTAAATTCGTAATCCCAAATTCAGTGACTAAGAAAAGAAAGATGACATTATGAGTAAGGTAGAGGGGAAAAGCAAAAGATGTGAAAATAGGCCTCAGAAGTGATCCATTACTAGATCTTGAAAGTGACCCTGATATAATATATGAGATCCTTCTTCAGTACTTTAGTGATACATCATCTTGCTTGCCTATGGCAGATTGTTATGCGATGTTGCCTGAAACTGGTGAGGATCCAAGTGATTACTGGATTAGGATTAATAAGACTGCGGACAAAGAGAAGTGGCAATCTCAGGACAGACATATTGATAATATTGGAAAGGAGGTGGCAAGAATGTCTGTTAAGTATTGTCTAGCCCCCAACTTAAAATGCGTGTTTCACAGCAAGACAATTAGTGGCTCGACTAACCAAGAAATCTAGGGAAAGATAGATGAGATTAGAAGGCAGCATAAGGCATCTGTCCCTACTATGCATATTAAGACAAATTTTTAGTCAGCATCCTTACAGGCTACTGAAATTTCACGTTGTTCTGATGATAGTGGTCTACGTGAATAACCTTGCAGCTTTTTTTTTTTTTTTTTTGCTGTTTTCCCACTGCAAAATCAGTTTCAGTAACAGCCATTTGATCAGCTTTTAATGAATATGGTGAATATGCTCAAACAGATACTGGGGAAAGTGCAGCAAGTAAATACATGTCCTTCAGTGTCCTAGGATCATAAACCCCATAGCCTTCCTTTTGTTGAACCTGGTTGAGAGCTTGCAAAGTTAAAACTCACAGCACCAGGGTGCATTGTTTTTGAGAGAAACTGTTTTCACTGCCTCATTTTGGGGTATACTGTGAGAATGTGATTGTGCGGCTTCTGCTCCCTCTTCCAATTTGGGAGCCTTTGAGACAGTTTTTAATGTAACCGGATGAACAGGTAGATGGGGACAAATCAAACTGAGCAAAGGGATGCTGCAAAAGTGTAACAGTGCCTTTATTACAAAAAAACATTGTCCAAATAAATAATGCAGTTCTCCAAAACGTTTCATTACATAATCCATAAAAAGGCAAAAATCTGTGTTTAGAATCAGGCTAAAACGAAAATTTAAAAACCTGCTGCCATCATTGGGGCCACACCATTCAAATACAACTCCTTCCCAGTCTCTTAAATTAAATTAAAGAGTGATAAAAATGCAGGTATAACAGACAATAACTTTGTATAATGTTAACATTTACCCTCCTGGGTGGAAATGAAGAGTCGCATAGTGTGGGGTCTCCTCAGTCTGTCAGTGGAGCAGGACGGTGACAGCAGTCTGTCTCTGAAGCTGCTCCTCTGTCTGGAGATGATCCTGTTCAGTGGATGCAGTGGATTCTCCATGATTTACAAGAGCCTGCTCAGCGCCCGTCGCTTTGCCATGGATGTCAAACTGTCCAGCTCCGTGCCTACAATAGAGCCTGCCTTCCTCACCAGTTTGTCCAGGCATGAGGCGTCCCTCTTCTTTATGCTGCCTGCCCAGCACACCACCGCGTATAAGAGGGTGCTCACCACAACCGTCTGATAGAACATCTGCAGCATCTTATTGCAGATGTTGAAGGACGCCAGCCTTCTAAGGAAGTATAGTCGGCTCTGTCCTCTCTTGCACAGAGCATCAGTATTGGCAGTCCAGTCCAATTTATCAGCTGCACTCCCATGAATTTATAGGTCTGTGCCCTCTGTACACAGTCACTTTGGATAATCATAATCATAATAATAAAAATAAATAATAAAATATAAAAAAATAATAAAAATTATAATCATAATCATAATGTTATAATTCATCAAGAATATTAAAATACAGATGTTCTTTTAGTGAGATGTGATGGTTGTCAGATGAAGCCTGAAAGTTTTTTTAAAACTATGAATGCAAGTGTATGGAAACGATCTATTGGTACCAACTTTAGTAGTCCCAGAATAACATGATGAACTGGTAATTGATACACATGTGATTAAACATATCCTGCATTTATTGAACCAGCACAAAGGTTATTGGAAAGTAACATCATTCCCAGATGTTAGTACTTGCCCTGATGCTGAGCAATTTAGGTCACTTTTAGTTTGTCTTAATTGATGGAAGGATGTGAGCATTCCTGTTAAAGTGGGTACAATTGTGACTTGCAGTGCTGTCACGCTACAACCAGAAAGTGAATACTTGGTGTGGAGAAAGATACCTAAGAATACCGTAGCATCACTGGGCAGCACTATCCTTGCAGAACCAACTACATTGCTTAGTGGCCAAAGAAGTATTTTAGTATTAAGCACAATTACATTTCTGTGGAGATAATACCCTATTAAGTTAATAAATTAACTATTAAGACATTAGACGCAAAAATTGCTGATATTGTCCCCTGCCTTGCTGTTGAATGACGTGGAACCTGTGGATTCTGATTAGGTGACCTGTTGGCCACAAGAAACCTGGGCCAGATTTAATAGACAAGTGATTTTAATGTTGTATCCGGTAAACTTCTATAAGAGTGTGATCCCTCTGGGATTGACTGACATGTCAATTGGTTCATTTGAGGTAACTGATCAATGAAAGCACCAGCTTGCTAATTTGATTGAGAAGTTTAAAAATATATTTTCTTATCATTATTGATGGGAAAATGAAGCCGCATGAAGTTTGAGGCTTTCTTTCTGTGTTGAAAAAGATTTAAAGCTTTGAAGCCTCATCCCCTAAATGAAAAGTGACATCTGGTGGTTAACTGAGGTCAAGTCAAACTTTCAAGAGTGCAAGTGAAGCAGCACTCACTGCTTCAGTCTCATGTCACCAGTAAAAGGTCAGAAAAGTCTGTGTTCATTTTATTCTGCTAAGGCCCTTGTCCATTCATACTATTTAAATTTTGAATACCGTGTTAGTTGCCATATGTCACCAAAGCTCTCCAAATCTCTCTCTTCCTCCTTACAACCCACCATTGTTGAATGAGAATGATGCATTTTATAAGGGCTACCTGTTAATTTAGCGACAAAGCTGTCAAACTGAAGAAACGCTGTCAAACCAATAAATTGCACTCTGAAGCACTGATGACGTTTGAAGCTTCAAATATCACGGGTCACGTGACAGCGGTGTTTTGACATAAGCTCCGACACAGTGATTTGACTCACTACGCTTCTGATTGATTGACACAAGCTTCGACGCTTCGGTAACTTTTTCTCATCTCTACTTGTCATAGTCTTGACTGTGGTGAGGCAAAAGGATTTGTGCATCGCATTCATCTCACAGATGAGCGGCCATTGCGATTACCCTGCTGTTGAGTGCACAACCCCAACCAACCACCACCCCCCCCACTGGCGCTTAGGCTCAGTTCCAGAAGCCTTAGAAGGTGCAGGGTGATTCAACGACATTGTGTGCGGTATAAGAATAACAAAACAGTAACAAAATTGAAAACATGAGGACACTCCGCTGGAGACACATCACAAAGCAGCAGTCAATCATCAGCAAGGAGAAATGAATAACACTCTCAGATTGGCTCCTTTCACCATCCCAAACCACGTTTACCCTCAGCAGTTGCTTCCTGTTCTCTCTACAGCACAGTATTGCCATGAAAATAGCCATAAAAAATTGTGGAGGATATTTGCGCTTTCCGCTAACAATTAATAGTTAGGTTCTAAGAAAATATCCGCCAATGACTGAGTTCGCAAACCCTGAACTGCGACTTCGCGGGGGTCTACTGTACAAAGTGCCTTTTAAGTTTATTTGGCTTCATACCATCCATAGACAGCATGTTACCACGCAAGAGGCATGTAGGCCTTTCCTGTTTATTTTCAATACCACTAATAAATCCAATTAATCATCATATTTTTGTGATAATTTTGAAGACTTCACTTGATGTGGATGGAGCACCTCGGTCAAGAAATCTCTCCATTTTGCTTACTTATTTAACAAGCTGGGTAACCTAAGAAATGTACGTGTGAATAGATGAGATGGGCCCTGCGGTGGACTGGCGCCCTACCCGGGGTTTGTTTCCTGCCTTGTGCCCTGTGTTGGCTGGGATTAGCTATAGCAGACCCCTGTGAACTTGTAGTTTGGATATAGTAGGTTGGATAATGGATGGATGGATAGATAAGATGGCTCTAATAATAGCGTGACATATTTCAAGCACCCTAGTTTTTAAAGTATATTTGAAGATAATAATGACATAATCTTAAATTTCATTACGTATTGTGAAGGATGGCCAGCCATTTATCCCGGCCAATACCCCCAAGCTGCCAGGTGCAGGTAGCTACTTGGAGTGGTTTGTTGTGGATTGTCATCAGCGGCTGATGGTCTGTTTCTATTGTTGTAGATTTTTCATAGATGTAGTCATAAAATCCATGACATGCAAAAACTACTGCCAACAGCTCCTTTTCAATCTGAGCTTCCTTTTTTCTTTTTCTGTGAGGGTCATGGCACATATGTGTGAGAGATGGCCTGCAGCTTATCCTGGTCCATACATCCAGGCCGCTAGGTGGAGCCCTCCTTGCAGCATGGAGGTCCCCAGAAGACCAGCAGGGCATCATGGACAATGGAGTTTTTATGCACAGCCCTGCTGGATGCCATGGGGACCACAAGAGGGAGCTGCAGGGAGGACCGAAGACTTCTTCGTGCCCTATGACCCGGAAGTTCGTCATAGGAAGAGCGACGGGCTTCCGCGGTGAAAAGAAAGGACTTGTATCTGACCCGGAAGTGATTGAGAGTCACATGGGCTAGGGATTGGAACACTTCTGGGTCAGGGTATT
Organism: Polypterus bichir lapradei; assembly: GCA_026402145.1. Taxonomy (NCBI): domain Eukaryota; kingdom Metazoa; phylum Chordata; class Cladistia; order Polypteriformes; family Polypteridae; genus Polypterus; species Polypterus bichir. The sequence goes on along the minus strand of JANRMT010049829.1, from coordinate 23,984,429 downwards.
GAAAAGGACTGTGAGGGCTCCCAGACTGCGAGCTGAGCTGGGTGGAAGGGTGGCAACGCGTCTGGGAGCTGGAGGATTGTTTATTGATTGTATTTTGGTTTATGAGTATTGTGGAGGAGAGAGTGCTTTGTGCACTGTGGCAATTTAATAAAGTCAAGGATTGGACTTTTACCTGGTGTCTGGAGTCGTGGGCAGGGGTTCAAGGGAGCACTAGCGCCCCCTATCTACCACAGTATATATTTTTAATTTTTTTTTTCTATTTTTAAATATTTTCTCAAGACCCAATTAGGAAATCGGGTGAACCCCACTTGGGGTTCCAAACTCAAGGATGGGAAACCCTGATCCATGGGTTCCCTGAGCGCATTCATTCAGACCAAGGTGCAGGTTTTGAAAGTAAATTAAGTGAATTGTTGCTAATCTCAGGTGTGGGTATGGGTAATGGTAGTGTTGAGGGATTTAATAAAGCTTTAGAGAATATGATTTGTGCAGTGAAGTTTGAGATGAAGAAGCGCTTACTTTCGTTTATAATTGTACAGTACATGAGTCAACAGGCTACCCACCTTTTTACCTAATGTATGGCTGAGAGCCAAGGCTACCTGTGAATATAATGTTCTGGAGCATCTTAAATGACCGTGAAGTCAGTTGTTTCGAAGAATATGTCTTGTCTCCAACTAAAGATTCACAAGATGCTATGAGAATAGCTCAAGCCCATTTTTGCCTTGAACAAACATGGTAGGCAGAAAACTGTAATAGAAAGACTAAAGTCACCGTCATTAAAGAAGGTGACAAAGTATTGATTTGCAACAGAAAAAAAGGGGAAAATGCTGCTGTAAAGAAGAACCCTGAGTCTTACACCTATGTGATATGTAATCCATTGTCTGGTGAAGACAGAGTGTACCCAAAAATTTACTAATGTTAGTGAACTTTTTGCTTCTGAATAATGACAATTCTTCTATGCTTTCTATGGTTTCTGTGGATGTGATGTTTTAATAGCTGAGAATCATAGCACACTGTCACTGAGAGAAGACTATGTGACATAGCCCACCACACATGTGATTCTGTATTAGCTACTGATGATTAAAGTTTTAGTGAGGACTCTTTAGAAGGATTGCTTGTAAACCGTATACAGGATATGGCACAAAACAGCCCAGGTGGCCTCATTATCTCAGAAGGTAATAAACATCTTTTGCCTGTATCAGATAATTAAAATTAATGCTCAGTTCCCAAACTCAAGATTGTATTGCACACATTCTCTTATGTGAGGGTGATTCTCAACTTTTATTACAAGCAGCTCCTATAGCAGATGATCCGATGTCATCTACAACTGAAGAGTTCAGTCAGTATACAAAGGCAGCAAAACTTCATTCGAAGATACTACTGCAGCTGCTAAATGATCAGTTAATAATAATCATTTAGGGGATACCCTATCAAGCAAAAAAGAAGTAGCAGACACTCACTATAGAAAGACCAGGGGCCTCATGCATAACGGCGTGCATAGAATTCACACTCTAACATGGCGTACGGACAAAAGCAGAAATGTGCTTACGCACAAAAAAATCCAGATGCATAAATCTGTACGTTCACCAACTTCCATGTTCTTCCAATACATAAATCCCGGTCAGCATGAAAAGTAACACATGTGCACATGCCTGCTGTCCCGCCCCGTCTCCTCCCAGAATTATGCCTCTTTGAATATGCAAATCAATATAAATAGCCCTTAAGCTCAGCCTTCTGTGAAAAGACAAAGGGAAAAGCACAAGGGGAAAATAGAAGAATTTCAGCGAATACCAAGTGGAAGCAAAGGAAAAAACGTATTTGTTGGTTTAAAAAGTGGTATAAACAACAAAAGGAAGTTGATCGAGTGACATAGAGTGTCAGAGAAACTCAAAAGCTCAAGTTCACAAAGTCGCACAGTGCCCAAAATAAAAAAGAAGTTGTCAGATATCAAAGTCGATGTGAAAAAGCAAGTCGTAGCCCACCATCTGAGTGTTGTATGAAAGCTTATTAGGGTACAGAGAAAAAAAAAATAGGCACACATTGGGGAAAAAATCATGAAATGTCACCTTTAATCTCAAACTTTCCACTTTAATCACGTAGTTTATTTTGTCATTAAAGTAGAACATCATAAACTTCATCTTAAAATCGTTTAATTTACTAGTTTCTCAAATCCCATCGTAACTAAAGTAGCACGTTAAATGCTTTGTTTTGTATTTGATCTTCTATGTGCTCTATGTGTGTGAATCACTATGTGCCTCTGGACTTTCTCTTCCTTCGACAGGACACAGAATCCATTACATTCATGATATTACAGCTCTCTGAATAATTAAAACTAGCCAACTTGCGGCGTACCATACGCCGCATAATCAGGCCGTTTTTTTAAAGATTTTTAACCACAGGGAGAAAATTAACATTTGAAAAATTAGTAATGTAATAACTCAGCAAGAAAAGCAACATTGTAACAATGCACGGAACGAACCAACACACAATCCTCCGTGACTGAAAACTGGCGGACCGCCATCGCGCCTCTCCTGTCAGGCGCAGAGGGTGGAACGGGAGGAGAGGAGAAGAACGTCCATTCTGCTCCCTCCGTCATGCTAGTCTGCTGATTTCTCATTCAGTATGCACTGCCTGCTCATGTGCCCACCTCCAACTCGTCACTTGAGTCGTTGTCGTCTTTGCACAGTCCAGATGCACCTGTGACTCACGTAGACTTCATTGCTCTGTGCTGTTTTGGCTGCTTTTCTATATATAATCCACCAAGACACCCGACCACGGTAGTAGCGAGGTGGGAGGGGGGGTGTGTACAAAGGGTAGGGACGTAACCAGTGGGAGCGTATGAGTCACACTTAGTGGGAATCCCATGGTTTGCAGCCCGAATGGGGTTCAATGACTTACCCACACCTCCCTGCACCGGGTAGACACACGCTCAATCTCATGCATAATTATTTATTAAATGCTAAACACTTCTGGAAAGACACGGTTGTCTAAAACGGGTTGGTGTGAGAATACAACAGTAAGTGAATGAAAAGATGGAACTCTGGAGAGAGCAAAATACAACACAATAGTGAACCCGCGGCATAATAAACGCCGCATAATTATTTATTGATGGTTGAACACTTCTGGAAAGACACAGTTGTCTAAAAAGGGAGGGTTTGAAGATACAACAGAAAGTGAATGAAAAGATGGACAGTCAACGTGGCTCGGAGGTACATGTGGCCTCTACGACAGACGAATATAAATGACGCCGTTTTTTCTGTGTCGTCGCATCTGAGTTGGTGGGCATGGCCCTGCGAGTTGTCGTTGTATTCAATGGTCTTGGAGTTGGTGGGCGTGGCTCCTTCCTGCGTGCGCCATAGGTGTCTTACTTGTCGGCGGCTTAGTGAATACACGCCCCTTCCGGCGTGCTTTCCATGGGTGTCTTGCCTTAGTGAATTATTATATATATAGATACTGAGATGTATACGTGATATCATTTTCATGATGATAGGAGTTAAAGCATGTATTAATCATGGGAACACAGTGGCGCAGTGATTGTTCCTGCCTCACGCAAGATGCTTGCTTTGCCGTGCACAACTTTCGATGAAATACTTTATTACAGAAGTTCTGTCTCATTCAAACGTACTAACCTCTAATTCCTGTCCTTCCTTTTCTTTCTCCAAATACCCAATCGCCACACAATCAGCTCTGTAATAGACAGTAAGCCATCTGTAAGCTTAGAATGGCTATTCTTCAAAACTTTTAAGGACCATTGAAATATCTTCGTAGTACATGTTTAGAAGAATACAGCGCGAAACAGGAACAATTCGTGAACGGAGTGCCAGCTACTCGCTAGCGCTGTGGCACCGTGTCCTCACATGTTTAATTATTAACAATATAGATTATTTAAATGAAGTTAAAGTTTTATCTATATAATAAACATATTTTGCTGCATTTCATCTTAAAAATGATATCATCATCATATGTAAATACGTGCTTTATAAAGTGTCTCAGGTTGTGCAATATTATAACTGTATTGCAAGTTTACAGTGAGGTAATTGTACTAATAAGTACAAACAGTTCTACAAGGAGG
>JANRMT010049829.1:23961442-23973353 GCA_026402145.1 Polypterus bichir lapradei | reverse complement strand
CCGCGGACTTCGAGGCCCTTTCCAGTTTCATGTGATCTTCTCCAATCGGCGAGCTATCCAGATCTGCACTCACGATCGCACCTTCGCTCCCCTTTTCGCTCTCAGCCGGCGACGATGTAGCGGACCGTGGTCCCGAGGAGTCTGTGCTTTCGCCCATCTGATCCAGGTATGTCTCTGAAAGGCCGTATCTGGAACCGAGGCTTGCTGATCGCAGCTTGGGTGTAGCTTTAGTTTTCGATTCTTTCGAACCCCTCTTCTTGTTGGCCATGTTTATATGTGCTTACATATACTGTAGCAGTCCCTCTCGGGTTGAATAAATACAGGATATCTCAGGATAATAAGCAAATAATATGAAAAATAACACCACTGCTAGCGGAGCTCCACTTCAGACGTCCATCTCTCGCATCGGACGAGACCAACAATGTATTGGATGCTTAATGAACAAGAGGTGGAAGATATTTAAAATCAAGTTTGCAGTGCTCAAGGGCACGCAAATACCACTATTAATATGCCAGCAGGGAAACTTTTTGTCCCTATCAATTTGGGAAATTCAAATGCCAGATCTATGCCATCAATCGCCTATGTTTGGACACCCAGGGGAGGACCAGACGATGAATTTATTAAAAACAACATTTTAGTGGAGGGGCTGGACAACAGACTTAAAAGAATATCTAGCCATTTGCAAAAACTGTTGTCAATCTAAGAAGACCTCTGGAATTCCACTTGGTTTGCTCCATCTTCTTTTTGTTCCTTCACATTCCTGGGAGCACATTTCATTGGACTTTATCACAGATCTACCTCCTTCCAAAGGTTATACCACTATTCTGGTTATAGTAGATCAATTTTCTAAAAGTGCTTAGTTTGTTCCTCTAAATGGGCTACCATCAGCCAAATTACTGGCAGACATATTTTTACAAAGAGTAGTGTGCCTTCATGGGTTCCCATCTTCTATTGTGAAGGACAGGGGTCCTCAGTTTATTTCTAAGTTTGAGGAGCCATTTTATGAAAAGCTTGGGTGGAAGATATATTTAACATCTGGATATCATCCTGAAGCCAATGGGCAAACCAAAAAAATAAACCAAGACCTGGAGAAATATTTATGCTGTACAGTAAGTTCTAGACATGGTGATTGGGCTGATACATTGCCTATAGCAGAATTTTCCAGAAATATTCTGCTCCAGTCATCATTAAAGAGACTCCGTTTAAATGCCAGTATGGATTCAGTTGTTTCAATCATGGTTCTTTACATATACCGTTCCGTGTGTTAAGAATGATCTTTTATAGCGTTCATGCCAAATGGGAGGTTGTTCATGGGAATCTAAAGGAAAGCATAATTAACTATGAAGCAATTTGCAGACAAAAAAAGCACCGATTCTGAGAGTACGTCAAAGAGTGTGGCTGACAAATGAACATGTCCCATATGTTCTAGTGGTTAGGATTCCTGGTTTTCAACCAGGTGGCCCAGGTTCAACTCCTGGTATGGGAACGCTGTTCTGAGCTCTTTTCAGCATCAGAGCCATGCTCTTTGTCCTGTACTGCCTTCCCATGTTCCTCTTCTGTAAGTTGCTTTGGATAAAAGTGTCTGCCAAGCAAATAAATGTAAATATTCCGCTTAAAGTACCGTCTTGAAAATTATTGGCCCATATGTGATTAGACACCAGGTGGGTCTGGTATCTTATAGTTTATCTTTGCCAGTGCATGTTAATATCCCCTCCACTTTTCATGTTTCTAGGTTAAGACCAGTTTGTAGCGGCCCTTATTACACTCTGCATTCACCTCCATCAACGATTTCTGCAGAAGGAACTGAGGAGTATGAGGTACAATATCTGATGAATTCCAGAAAACAAGAGTTGACAGGGTAATATCTCATGAATTAGAAGGGGTAGAGGATCGTTCCTGGGTCAAGTTTAATGCCCTTCATGACCCTGGCCTTATGACTCGGTTTCATAATCGCTTCCCTTGGAAGCTGGACGAACTCGTCTGGAGGACGCATCTTTGACAGGGGGAAATGTCATGATTAAGGCTGAAAATTGAGGTTTTGAAGCCTTTTTCCTGTAATAGAAGCCATTTTTGTATACTGTTGTCAGGGTTGCATCCTATGTTTCTAGGGGTGTGATTTCCGTGGTCATGACCTTGAATTAATCAGCAGACAGGATAAAAAGTCAGCCTTTTACACTGAGGCTTATCTAATCTACAGATAAATCATTCTTTGCATTTTAGAATTTTCTTGTGTTTATTTTTCATGTATTGCCTGGTTTTCAACTTCTTGTCTGATTATTGACTATGATGTTTGTCTCTTATCTGGGTTTTGGTCACTTCAAGTTTTATTATTTTCTGTTTTCATTTGTTTTGCCTTTTGCACTTATCTCCCAGTTTAACTCAATAGACTAGTTACCTGTTTTCCTGCATAGACATTATGAGAGGCTGTTGAACTGCAGAATAAATCAGGCAAGAGGCTGACTATGGCCTGAGAAAGGAGAGAGAGAGAGATGCAAGGATAGGCAGCCAGTATAAGAATAAAAGCACTGCTGGGTTTGGTAAGCACTATTGTGGTACTAGATATCCTAGTATGGCGTCAGGTAACAGCTGAATGAATTGTGGCCTGAGTGGAATCATGTAATGTCTCCCCAGGACACATGAGTAGAAATTATGACCCTCTGAGAGGGGGAACGAGGTCATGGAAAAGAACAAGAAGAAATAAGATCTCTGGGCCAGTACAGAAGAGCACATGGTCCCAAGCTAAATGAACAGAATTTCATTGATTAGTTTAGATGAATGACTTTAAAAGTCAAAGGAATACTGGAAAAATAGTGAAAAGCATATTCAGTATGTCATTATTGGGAACTTATCCTTGGGCACTAAGCTTTTATTAAAAAAATATTTTTGGTACCTGTGGTGATAAACAACTTGAGTATGAATTCTCTTATTGATTCAGGAGACGCAGACTATTTTACAAGCTCCTGTTTGTTCCATACATTGAATATTAAAAAGTTAAAACTGCAATATTTTCCTTGGGAAAGACTATTAGGGAAGGGGTTTTACAGTATGTTTCCTCTCCTCTCACATCCAAACTGGGCTATTACATTTTGAGTTAATTTTCTTCTTTGTAATAAATTCTACAATTTCAAATATTATTCTGGCTATGTCCTGTTACAAAAATATAATTCACACGTGGATTGGGGCCTTAAATAAATTGTAAAGTTGAGTAAGTTTTGTAAGCATAGTATCTACATAAAGTCTAACTACTCCCTGTCATTTGAGGTAATATTCAGGGGTGCACATAACTGGTACGCTGGTACGCATGCGCAACAAAAATTGTAAATGCGTAACGTCATCTATGTCCCTACGGCGCCGGTGCGTGACGGTCCGAGAGGGCATCGACACCTCATGTTGCTAATATACGTTGTTTTCCTTTTGGTTTTCATTATCTTGTGTTGCCAATATGTCTAAAAAACAACAGACATTAAGCAGCTACTTTGGCCACCTGTAAAGAAACAAGAAGCCGAGCCAGAGCAGAAAAAGAGTTTTTTTCTGAAAAGTGGCTCCAAGATGTGACGTGGCTTGAAGCTAATGATGAGTGAACTGAAATGTGGTGTAAGTTGTGCCGCTCGCATCCACATATCGCAGACAAAACAAGTGCCTTTTACACAGGCTCAAAGAATTTCAGTCATCCGTTATTTGACAAACATGAAAAGAGCATGGAGCACATAAATGTAGAACAAGCTATTTCTAATAAACAAGCTAGTCAGGAAGTAATTTCCACTCGCCCTCTAGATAGATGGTGAACAAAGTTAAATGAAGAACAATGGCAAGCTCTGTGTAATATTTTTCTCCTTGCCTTTCATAAAGCTAAGCACACTTGTCCCCTATCTTCCTATGCTGAAGATATTCCTTTACTGGAGCAGCTAGGAGTAAATGTCGGAACTGTGTATCATTCACGTGAGGGGACACGAAAAAATGATAACAGTTCATATTAGAAAAAAAAACTTCTAATTTTGCGGCTCTCAATTGCGGCAAAAAGAAAAAAAAATGTTGCCAGTGAATTCAGAATTTCACCATCGACACTGTCAACTTTCTTGAAAGACTGAGCCAAAAAAGAAGAAAAATCTCAGGTTGCAAACGTATGTCGAACTGCTGCATCTGAAGACACCAAAAAAGCAGTTTTTATGTGGTTAAGTGATGCTCGTTCAAGAAACATTCCTATTAATGCGGCACTCATTCAAGAAAATTTGAGGTTTCTAAACTCTCTTGAGACCTCCCTGTTTTCCTTAATGGGAGGATAGCTCCCTGGTTGGAATAAGTTCTTTTTAATTGCAGAGTTTTAAGTAACCTGAACCTAAATAGATATATTATAACGAGGCAATATCCCTCCCATAGTGATACGGCAATAAGAAATCACATAAGAGAAAATAACTTAGCTTTCTGTAATGACGATTTACGCTGCATAACAGAGGGAACAAAGGAAGCCAATGGCAAGACAATTATTAAAGTGGGAGTTCGATGTATAAAGTCTGCCATTTTCGTCACTGCGCTGGAAGGATTTTCAGGATCGGATGACGTTATCTCCCATCCGTCCATCGGCTTCCCGGTGTGCCTGACATTGTTCCAACTCTTTTTCCATGTGCAGAACCCTACTTAGGTAAATCATGCCATTCCAATTAAGGCAAAGAGAGGTAATTTCATGCACACAGAAATAGTACAATGCGTATTTTTGTAGTTGTCCCTTTCTGTCTTTTAATGCTTGCTTAGCAGTTCTAAATGATGAGCCCCTGTGTACTAAATCTGGCCTGTACATGTGAGTGGATTTATAAAATATTTGTTTGTACAGAGCACAGTGACATTAAACTTATATTCTCATTACACTTCCCCAGCTGGATGACATGCCGAAGAGCGTTCCGAAGTGTGATCACTGCGCCTGTGCAAGACTGTTTATCCATTGCCGGAGCAACAGCAGGTGCACAGCTCTGCTGTGGCGCTTCACCAAAGCAAACAGAAAAGATCTCAATGGGTGAGGCAAGGAACATTATAAATGCAGGGAACAGTATTGCCTGTACTTGGCCACTAACCTGGCCATGACCCTGCTTGACTGCTGTGTCTGTGTATAGCAGAGTGGTAGATCACACTACAATAAACAACCGTGCTGTTCCTGTTTCAAGCTGAATAAAGCTGGTTTTACTAAAGTACTGAGACTTAGCCTCGTGTTTTAGGGTGCAAGACAAGGACATATAGCACGACCCCGATCTTTTAGGATTTGCTTCTGTGGTGCTTCACTGCAGCGCTGTGAGCCTGCTGTTGCCCTGCCCTGACAACGGACAAACAATCTTCCACAGACGTGGCAATTGCGCTTCAGGACGCACTTCGGTGTGTCGTCCGATTGGGTTGCGGGTCGGTCACAAAATAAAGAAGAAAAGGATGATTCAGCTTCTGATTGATAACTGTGCTGCCCACAACATGCTTCCACATTTAGATAATGTTCACGTTGAATTCCTCCCACCCAATTGCACGGCAGTGCTTCAGCCATTGGGTTTGGGCATCAGTCGCATCCTGAAAGTGTATTATCACAAGGAAATTCTGAGAAAAATTCTTATCAGCATAACTTGCATACAGAAGGAGATTAAAAGAACCTATTAAAATAATTGTAAACGCCTGGACGCAAGTTAAAGAAAGCACTATAGTAACAAATACAGAATCTCATTACTACGAAATTTTCATTACAACAAAATATTTTTTAGGTCCCTGGCAGTTCATTGTAACAGAATTTTACCTGTATATGGACTCTTTTCCTGTCTTCAGTAAATGCAGATTTGGCTTGCTGGAGGTAGGATAGGCTTTGCAGAGCTCTGTTCAATTTTTGTTTAAAATAAATTTTTATAAACATTAAGTGTTTTTTTTTTTTTTTTTTTTAACATTTTTCCTCTATTTTTGAGGAAAGTTGAAAATATTGGCACCCCCCAGAAAGGGCACAGGAGTCATAGTTAAACTGTACTTTTTTTACTTTCCCAGCCGAGACACAAAGCCACCGATGTACAGTATTTTGCTGACTCAAAGGAAAGAAGAGAACAGCAGAAGGTTACACAGGTGCCGTGACCCATCGGTTATTCAAGATCAGCATGAAGTGGATTGTCGGGATAACTGAATGCGAAATTTTACTAGACATTTTTGTATCTCAGGTATTATAAATTAACATAAAACATAATTATATATGTTTATAGTTTATATAAGAGATATTGAATTTATTTACATAGAGCAACAGTTATTGTATATCTGTAATAAGTATATTGGACAGGGTGAAATACTGCTCTGAGATTTAACAGAGTTAATATGCTGGAGTCTCCAGAATCTTTTTCATCTATCCATCAATTATCCAACCCGCTATATCCTAATAAGCCAATCAAAATCAGAGTCACATTTATTATCCAAGCATGCACACAAGGAATTTGACTCTGGTTTTGATGACTTTCCAAGTATAAGTTACATAATCAACATGCACACAACTGTTAATCACACACGTGTGATAAAACAAAACAAAAAACAGAGAATGTAAATATATATATATACATGCAAAGTGTAGAGCGCAACTTGGTGCAAGAAATGCTGAAATAAACAATGAAATATTAGTAATTTAGAAAAAAGTTCAGAAAGGTTGCGGCTTGAATGTGAGGGATCGGTAATGGAATGTGAGGAAATTGGTGATCAATTGACAGGTGGAGGCAGGGACAAAAGGCTGAGTGAGTTTTTGAGTGAAGGAGTTCCAGGGTTATTGTACTGAATGCAGAGCTGAAGTCCACAAACAGAATCCTTGCATATGTCCCTGGGTTGTCAAGATGTTGCAGGATGTAGTGCATACCCATGTTGACTGCATTGTCTACTGGGAATTCAAATAATCCGAAGAGGGTGATGACTGCTGTTTAGGGGATGTCTGCCAAGTGCACAGGTACTTGGTGGTAGCCGCGAACAAGGTCCACCTTTGAAAAGATTACTTTCCCAGGGAGCCGTATTGAGAAATCTTGTATGTGTGGAATTGGAAAGCGGTCTGAGACAGTGTGATCGTTTAGATGGCAGTAATCCCTACATGGTCGGAAAATTCCACCTGCTTTGGGCACCAAATGGAGGGGCGATGCCCATGCGCTGTTAGATCAGCGCACAATCCCTAGCCGCTCCATGTTGGCAAATTCAGCCTTCCCAATAGCCAGCTTCTCAGGGACCAGCTGATGGCCGTGGGCGTGGACCATAAGTAGAAATGTAGTGTTCCACTCCATGCTTGGTTTCTGCTGTGGAAAAAGTAGGTTTTGATAGCTGCGGGAATTCATTGAGAAGGCTAACAAAGTCGCAAGTCGTAGCTATCATATCGTAGAGGGCGAAGGTAGTGATACCGCTGAGTGTGCAAGGAAGGGTAGCAAAGTCCTTTGCATCAACAAGGCAACAGTTGTTAACCTCAAACAGCAACCCATTCGCACAAGGAGTCCGCGCCCAGCAGTGGTCTGGCCACCTTGGCCAAGACAAATGTGCTTTACATTGCGCCACAGCGTGTAGTTCGTTTATTTGACAGCATGTAGATCAGGTTAATTACATTCATGGCATTCGTAGTCTGAATCACAATCTGATTGTATGGGTGGTTACCTACCAGGTAACGCTTGTGTCGGCAAACATCTGCCACGGTGCCCTCTTCAGTTGGGAGAAGCAGATCATAGAATGTTGCAAAGTTTTACTGTCAAATAATGTAAAGAGTACGCGACACGTGTTTTGCCCTAATTCTGGGCTCATTATTCGTACACACTCACTGCACGTCAGTGTCAGAGGCGAAGCCACGGCGTGTGGTTCGTTTATTTGACAGCATGTAGATCAGCACTTCCCAATTCATTTTACCCTCCCACTCCCTGTTACGGACGAGGCCGATTTCACATCCCCTTGGTTTGAGAAGAAGTATGAAAAAATATGAGTTCATATTATAGGCAATAATTCCCACGCAGCTCTAAGAGTCCGTTTTAACAAGCAGCGTATTGCACTGATACGAAATAGCCTGCCCATAGGAATGGATAGATAAATTAAGATTTTGTACAAATAATGTTTTTCATTTTTCTTCCTCGATGGATTCTGGCACCCCCAATTGGGAAGTGCTGATGTAGATCGTGGTAATTACATTCATGGCATTCGTAGTCTGAATCACAATCTGATTGTATGGATAGTTACCTACCAGGTAACACTTGTGTCGGCAAACATCCGCCACGCTGCCCTCTTCAGTTGCGAGAAGCAGATCATAGAATGTTGTGAAGTTTTACTGTCAAATAATGCAAAGAGTATGCGACACGTGTTTTGCCCTAATTCTGGGCTCATCAGGCGTACACACTCACTGCACACTCACTGCACGTCAGCGTCAGAGGCGAAGCCACGGCGTGTGGTTCATTTATTTGACAGCATGTAGATCTGGGTAATTACATTCATGGCATTCGTAGTCTGAATCACAATCTGATTGTATGGGTGCATGTGGGATGACCAGTGTGTTAGAAGGAAAGAGATCTGACTGGCTGCCCTGTATGTCATGTAACGCGATCTACCTGATCAGGTACTGATACACTTGTTCTAAACAACGCCCGCACTTGCGTTGCTCTGAAACACCATCATTTCAGCTTTTAATAATGCATCCAGTTTCTTGTCATCATTCTGTGATGGCAAGTTTCTTGGCACAGATAATGCGGATGCAACAGACTGACGCATTGCAATTTCAAGTTGCTGTTCAAAGCTGTTGTCTGATAGACGTCAATGAAGTCTGCCCTGTCCCGGCATTCGTGAGCTGCCGAGTGCCGACTCCTCCCATTCCACTGTGCTCAGTCTTAGTGGGAGCCGGGAGACTGACGACTGCTGCTGGTTGACTGAATTAATCTGAAAAACACTACACCGTGAGCCAAAAAACCGTGCACTTAATTATTTTCAACTATAACTCTGTTATTTCTTGATCGATTTTTACACTTTTAAACGCTATACATGCGAGCTTGGCCGTTCCCGGTTTCCCGGGAATTACAGCAGTTTCATTCCCGGGAATGTGGGAATGAAAAATGTCCGGGAATCCCGGGGTCCCAGAATGGATTCCCTAGTCAGGACAGAACATTTTACTGAACACCGTGATATCAGTACACCAACCTTCATTGATATAAAAGCAGATTCCACTTCCCTTTCTTTTCCCTGATGTCTCTGATGCGTGATCCACTATATAAAGTTGAATGCTGGGCAGGTATAAAACAGAGCCCGGGATGGGATCATTTAGCCAGGTTTCTGGGAACCACAGAGCAAAAGAAAGTGAAAAGTCCTTTTGAGTTCTGTTGATGAGTGAAAGTTCGCCAGATGTAAACTTTGGCGCACCATTCGAAAACCTCTGTATTTCAGCCTAATGAATGCACCAGCGCGCTTCCCCCTTTTGCGATGCCTGTTGTCTGTGTCTGCTGCTGACAACTGCTGATCCACCAGCTAAGGTATCCAGAAAGTTCTTAATTGTGAAAAATCTGGTATCAAATCACACAAAGTGAATTGCTGAATATTCAATAACTAACAAAATACCCACGCTTCGCAGCGGAGAAGTAGTGTGTTAAAAAAGTTATGAAAAAAAAGGTAACACTTTTAAAATAACGTAATGTGATTGTCAATGTAATTGTCGTAGACTTATTTTAGTATTGAGAATGATGAGTATGATTGTAAATGTTGTGTATGAGAAATACACATTTGTAGGATGTAAGGATCTCTTTGTAAACAACGCTTGCAGTTCTGCTCTCAGGCTGTAAAATGTCTGCTAAGCTTACTCTTGAGCATACAACGTACAGTTGGCCATGTGAGAAGCAATCTTGTGTCTAGTCAATGCCGACCTTTTTTAGAGTCTGGCCCTGTGACTCATTTATTGTCATAGCGAAGCAGACCCTTACTGGAAATTGGAGGCGTTTGAATTGGAATGGGAGGTCAGAGGGTATGAGAGGGATGCGAGGAATAAATACAGTCTTCTCTGAGCATGTTTCAGTGAAGACAGTTGCTTCAATGAGGTTCTTGTGCAGAGATTCGATCTAAAGCCTGGTGCCATTACAAAGTTTTGGTGGTTGTAAGTTTCGTAGTAAAGCGGTGGAGCAAACGAAAAGGCAGGAGTCACCAGCAGGCAACGTGAAGCAAGGTGAACAATAACAGGCTTGAAGCGGTGGAGTAAAGAAGGGAGCAGTGAGCACGAACAGCTGAGGACAGTAAGGAAGCGAGTGAGGAGGCACATGAGCACGGGATGTCGTTAATGTATATAGGCAGGGAGCCAACCACGTGGTGGGTGTGTGGACAGCAGCTGTGTGGAAAAAGGAAGGGGGACCGGGGGTGGCCCTTGTGTGTGAAATAAATCCTCTTTTAATGGAAATAAGGAATGAAACTGCCAAAAGGAGAGCTCAGTTCCTAAACTTCCTTATGGCGTAATGGTAAGAACCGCCAAAAAGAAAACGTTATTTTCAAAAGTTTATTACGGGGCACAACACGAAATGAAACATACTTAACGTTTGTAAGTACAGTGTAAAGGATGAGCATGGGAAATTTGGGCTTCCGATGTATATTGGAAGTCGCAGAAATAGTGAGGAGGGGTTTCTCCCACCTATATACAGTATACAGTTTAGGGGGTACACCCATTTCCCCCCCTTGGGTGTTGTAATAGGACATGAAACATACCTAACTTTTATAAGTACACTGCAAGGAATGAGCACGCAAAATTTCAGCTTCCTACATATATGAAAAGTGGGTGAACTAGTGATGAGTCAGTGAGGGCTTTGCCTTTTATATGTGTAGATAGCAAAATACCCGCGCTTCGCAGCGGAGAAGTAGTGTGTTAAAGATGTTATGAAAAAGAAAAGGAAACATTTTAAAAATAACATAACCAGCGGTAAAGCAAGGAAGACTCCGTAATAAGGATGGTTGGGTGCACGTAGAAGGGGTGCCTGCAAACCTAAAAGGGATATTCGGAGCTGACGGCTTTACTTGTCTGTTGTGGAGCGGGCGTCGGCCATGGATGGACGCTAACGCCGAGTCACCTGGGTGAGACGGACTTCATTTTTCAATAAAGGAACTGTCGTCGAGCCGGTGAGACCGCTTCTTTACATGTAAATTAAGTAAACGTGTCCGTGGCGCACACCAGGATTGGTCGCTGGATTCACTGCAGACTTCCCAGGCCGTGTGATTATAAACTTTTAAACGAAAGTTCAGATAAAGGACTGGGGAACGTGTGGGGATTGTGTGTGTCTGGGTGTCTAATTTATATCCATACTAATAAAAGGCAAAGCCCTCACTGACTGACTGACTGACTGACTGACTGACTGACTCATCACTAATTCTCCAACTTCCCGTATTGGTAGAAGGCTGAAATTTGGCAGGCTCATTCCTTACAGCTTCCTTACAAAAGTTGGGCCGGTTTCATTTCGAAATTCTACGCGTAATGGTCATAACTGGAAGCTATTTTTCTGCATATACTGTAATGGAGTTGAGCTTGAAAGCTGTGGAGGGGCAGAGTTTCGTGTGACATCATCACGCCTCCCACGTAATCACGCAGTACGTAGAAAACCAGGAAGAGCTCCAAAAAGCGCTGAGGAAAACATGCATTATATAATTAAGAAGGCAGCGAAACAATTAGAAGCGAGCGAGTGACATATAAAACCATATTCAGCGGCTCACGTGAACTGACGCAGTGCGCAGACAAAAAGCAACAGTTCCAAAGAGTGCTGAACAAAAACCGAATTACACTGCTACGCTCAAATAGACAAACCACATGCAGTGGCGCAATAGTAGAGGCTTCGCCTCTAGCTCCGGCGTCCGAAGTTCGATTCCCGAGAGGGGACGCAATGAGTATGTACGTGTGCTTCCCGATTCATTTTAGCCTCGCATCCCCTTGGTTTGAGACGTATAAAAA
>JANRMT010049829.1:23943367-23961342 GCA_026402145.1 Polypterus bichir lapradei | reverse complement strand
AAGTGTCTAATTTTATGTCTAAATTATTTCCCCATGTTTTACAGCAGTTAGCAGTGTAAAATATCACACGCTTATCTCCCAAAATCTCAAGGGGTTTTAAAACGGTTCCATCAAACCTTGAAGTCCATGCTGTGTACTTACTGTTTTCAGTTTGAGAGAGACTGGGATGAGGGTATTCCTTTCGTATTTTCTGTAATAGAGGTTGCTCAGGACTCTCTAGGTATGGGTAAAGAAGTAGAATATCTGTTGGAAAATGGTCTTGCTGTTCACAGTAGTAGTCCATAGAGTTCACCATGTCTTTTAGTACCTAAGCCAGATGAGACTTACTGTTTTTTTACGGATTACCTAAAGGTAAATGCAGTTACTAAACCTGATTCATTCCCTCTTCCAAAAATGGATGATTGTATTGATTGGGGTGGCTCAGCTTGTTATAAGAGCAAATCTGACCTGTTAAAAAAATAGGTCAGGTGCCTCTGACTCAACGTCCTTCAGAGATTTCTGCATTTGTTACACTTGACTGTTTTCTTAAATACAGTATATAGTGATGGCATTTGGAATGAGGAATGCTCCAACCACATTTAAATGATTGAATGACAATTGGATTAGCAGGATTACAACATTGTGAGGTTTGCTTGGATGATCTGGTGGTTTATTCCAAAAGCTGGTCAGAACATGTATTGAAGCAATTTTTGATTGACTTAAAAAGGCTAACCTCACTTTGAACTTGGCTAAGTGCAAACTTGGACAAGTGACAGTTACCTTTTTTTGGAAAGCAGGTGAGCCATGGAAAGGTATGACCTCTTGATGTAAAGTTTACTGCTATTAAATAATTCCCAGTGCATAAAATAAACAAAGAACTGAGAAGTTTTGTGGGTATGCTTGGTTACTAGCGTAGTTTCTGTAAAACCTTTTCTACCGTGGCGTCCCCATTGACTGATTTACTGAATACAAAAAGATTTTTTGAATGGGGTAATGACTGTTAGAATGCTTTTGAAAATGCAAAATCTTTATTAATGACTTCTCCTGTTCTTGCTGCTCCTAATTTTATGTTGTTGCTTAAGCTGGACAAAGATGGAAGTGCTTGTGGAGCTGGGGCTGTTCTACAGAAAGATGAGAATGAAATGGAACACCCTGTATGCCATTTCTCCAAAAAGTCCAACAAACACCAACTGCAGTATTACAATATTCAGAAAGAGACACTAGCTTTGTTGTTGGCCTTGCAACATTTTAAAGTTTATGTTGGATCCTGTATACTCCCTGTAATGGTTTTTACAGATCACAATCCTATTACCTTAATGAATAGCATTTTTAATTCTAATGCATTAGTCTTGATTGCTCAAAAGTATAATTTAATTATTAAGCATAAAAAAGGTAAAGAAAACTTAGTTGCTGATGCTGTTTCTCATCTCAATGTATACTCTCTGCTGCTTGCGTTGTGAAGAGGGGGGCTGAATGCACCCCAAGGAGATACGGTTGCTCCTCCGAAACCCCCTCTTAAATGGTGATACAATGGGAAACAAATAGTTTTTTTTTCCCTCCTCTTTGATCGATCAGCTTCTGGATTGCTGTTGCTGCCGTGTTGTATGATCTGAATCTCGTACGGTGCTTCAAACATTTAAAAGCCTGTACAGCAGCTGTCCTACCCTTTGTCTTTTATTTCCAGACTTGGGCGTGGTTAAATCTTTTGGCACAAAGTCCTGTCTCGTGAGATGCGAGTTCTTGATATTTCTAGTTTATAATTTAAAAATGGAATAAGAATCTGAAAATCTAACAACATCACATTAAAGTTTGATAAATTCTGAAAAGAATTATGCCAAACATATATGTGTAGGTTTTAAAATAAGCCTGAATTAAAACATGACAAAAAAGTGACATAAAAATGTCACAGTTGCACTTGTAGGCTTAGGATTTTATAAATATATTGTGACAGTTTAGGGCTTTGTCGTCCCCTTGAACCCTCAGATTATATGTCAGACACCAAGTAAAAGTCCAAAAGTTGAATTTATTATAATAATAAAGTGCACAAAGCACCCTCCTCTCCACAATACTTATAAACAAATCAATAATAATACAATAAACAATCCTCCACTCCCAGACGTGATGCCACCCTTCCACCCAGCTCAGCTCGTCGTCTGGGAGTTCCCAGAGTCCTTTTATAGTTCCTGACCCGGAAGTGTTTCCCATCCTTCAGTCCATGATTCCTTATCACTTCCGGGTCAGATACAAAGTCAGGGCGTAGGGCAAATAGTAGTCCCTGGTTCTCCTTGGAGCAACCCCTGGTGGTCCTGACGTTATCCAGCAGGGCTTGACAGGAAAACTCCATAGTCCATGATGCCCTGCTGGAATTTGGGGCATCTCCATGTCGCAGGGAGGGCTCCTTCTGGCGGCCTGGGGGTATTGGCCGGGATAAATGGCCGGCCATTGATATATATATACAGTGGAACCTCGGTTTACGAGTAACTTGGTTCACGAGTGTTTTGCAAGACGAGCAAAATTTTTTAATAAATTTTGACTTGATAAACGAGTGATGTCTTGTAATACGAGCAGTATGGATACACTTCGTCTGCTGAGTGTCATGTGATCACAACTGAGCTGATGGTTCTTCTCTCTCTCTCTCCTTATCTCTCTTGCTCGCACAGTGCGTCTCCCTCTCTCTCTCTCCTTATCTCGCTCGCTCGCACAGCGCGTCTATCTCTCTCTCTCTCTCCTTATCTTGCTCGCTCGCACAGCGCGTCTATCTCTCTTTCTCTCTCCTTATCTTGCTCGCTCGCACAGCGCGTCTCTCTCTCTCTCTCTCCTTATCTTGATCGCTCGCACAGCGCGTCTCTCTCTCTCTCTCTTCTCTTGAGGGCAATTGTCTCCTATTCTCCGTATGAGTCTGCATGCATCACTCATATAGTCAACATCCGTACGAGCGTATACTGTTTACTACAGCATTGTGACTCTGTGTGTGTGTGTGCACGTGCACACGTGTGTGCTGTGAAGTGCGAGTCCCCATCTTGCGCCCCAAAACACGAAGCTGAGTCTCAGTACTTTAACAACACCAGCCGCCTTCAGCTTGAAACAGCAACAGCGCTGTTATTTATTGTAGCGGATCTTTATAATGTTCCTTGTATCACCCATTGACGGCGTATAGCATGTCTGTGATCTTTTTAAATGCGCTTATACGGCGAACTGCTACAGCGCTGGGAGACTGCGATTGCTTTGGGACGCTCTTCCGCGTGTCGTTCCGTTGGGTGGAATCCTACATGAGTTTAGAAACTCACTCACACCAGCCATGATTCTTTTTAAAGGTAAAGTGCAGGTTAATTTGTTTTATGTATTTTTACTTTATATTTTGTATTAATCATTTTTATATGAATAGTTTTGGGTTGTGGAACGAATCATCTGAGTTTCCATTATTTCTTATGGGGAAATTTGCTTTGATATACGAGTGCTTTGGATTGCAAGCACGTTTCTGGAACGAATTATGCTCGCAAACCAAGGTTCCACTGTATGTATATATATATATATATATATATATATAACAATATTTTTTTTTTTTTAAATAGGGTAGGGATATGCTAGACCTGATCTAAATGTACTGCTGTGTGTAAACCAAGCTTGTTTTCTTTAATTCCGGGCATATGAGCCCTGCAATAAATACCAACCTATTGAGTTGCCTACTGCGATTAAGTCACCTCGGTTTGTGGGTGGTGTGTGAGTTATTTAAAGAATCTTGGGTTTTAGGGTAGAGAGTGAGAGGAGAATTATTTGGGTTTAACAAAGCAAGGTTTGGATAGTTAAGGTTGGATGGTCTGGCTTTGTGTTTTGTGCTTGTTAAAAGAAATACAGTTGTTTTAATCTAGCCATCCAGGTGGTAATTGTGGAATGTTTCTAGCTTTATGGATTCTGTTTAACTAGATTACTAAGTTAGTGTTGTCCTCCTATGTTGCTTCTACTTTGTGTGTAACTGCCTCCTTATTTTGTGAGGTTTTCTGTACTTTTTTTGATTATTTTATTGATTTTATTGAAATCACACAACATTTCATACAAATAGATCAATTTTACAAGGATAGGATTGAAAACAAATCAGCCCCCACCCCTGAGAGAGAGCATGGGCAGCAGAATAAAACTTAAACCTAGTAAAAATAAGTAAATGGATAAATTAATAAGTGAATATAGATGAATGGAGAAGAAAAAGAAATGGGGAGAGAATCTGCTTCCTCTGTGCTTTAAAAGCTTAATCTAAAATGTTATTGATTAGATCCTGCCAGGTTTTGAAAAAGTTCTGCACAGATCCTCCAACTGAGAATTAGATTTTTTCCAATTTCAAATATTATATAACATCAGTTACCTACTGACTTAAAAGGGGAGAGTTAGGATTCTTCCAGTTTAGCAAGATAAGTTTACATGCCAATAGTGTAGTAAAGGCAATCACAGTTTGTTTGTCCTTCTCCACTTTAACCCCTCTGTGAGCCCACCAAACACAGCTG
This sequence comes from Polypterus bichir lapradei, assembly GCA_026402145.1. NCBI lineage: Eukaryota > Metazoa > Chordata > Cladistia > Polypteriformes > Polypteridae > Polypterus > Polypterus bichir. The sequence continues at coordinate 23,956,867 of JANRMT010049829.1, read as the reverse complement.
TTAGTGGATTAGGAGGGATTGTGACCCAAAGGCGGTCTGAAAGGCAAGATTTTGGTCCAGAATGATATTAATTTGGTGCAGGCCCAAAACATGTGACACAGTGAGGCTGCAACTTGATTGCAGCGTTCGCAGGTTGGATCTCACCCTGGAAACATTTTGGACAATTTTAAGCGAGACAGATGTGATTGATATATAATTTTGAGTTGAATAATTGTTTGCTTTGCTCATATGAAGCTCAAGTGAATTCTCTGCATTGCTACCTTCCACTCCTTTTCTGAGATGCTGAGTGAGAGATCCTTTTCCCATTGTCCTCTTGGATCTTTGAAAGGGAGGGACTTTAAAATATTTGTATATATTGCAGAAATGCTGTCTATGTCCTTGAAACTGAGCAATATTTTTTCCAGCATAGAGGGAGGTGGGAGGTGAGGTAAATCGGGCAGGTTCAGTTTAATAAAGTTTCTAGTTGAAGATAGTGAAAGAAATGTGTTACTGGAAAGTTAAATTTAGAATGTAATTGTTCATAGGGTGCAAAGATGTTGTCTATGTACAGATCTCTAAGTGATATAAACCCAAATGTTTTCCAGACATTAAAAACTGCATATGTTTGCGAGGGTTGAAAAAGGTGGTTCTTGTGCAGAGGTGCCACTGATAAAAGATTCTCCATCTTAAAATGCTTCCTACATTCTTTCCATTTTCTGAGTGAGTGAAGCACAATTGGGTTGTTGGTATATTGGCAATAACTTGCATTTATTGGGGCACAAAGCAAGGAATATAAAGAAGTACTGCAGGATTTTATTTCTATCGCGGACAAAGCCTGTATATGTTCATCTATTTGTGTCCATGTCCAGGTTTTTATAGTTTGTATGTTTAGTGCCCAGTAATAAAACTGAAAGTTAGTTAGAGCCATGCTACCTTCTGCCTTTGGTCTTTGTAGGGTCGCTCTTTGGATACATGGATGTTCTGAATTCCAAATAAATGTGCTTATGGTTGAATCTAATTTCTTAAGAAACTATTTATTGATGTATATTGGAATGTTTTGAAATAAAAAGAGAAGTTTAGGGAGGAGATTCATCTTAACAATTTTAATTCTTCCATCTAACGTGAGATGAAGGGTTGACCATCTATGCAAGTCTTGCTTAATTTTTTCCATACAGACGCCAAATTTTTGTTGATAAAGATCTTTACGTTTACTTGTGATGTTTACCCCTAGGTATTTAAACTGATCTGCGATGATAAAAGAGAAGGTGTCCAATCTAATATTGTGTGCTTGAGAATTCACTAGAAAGAACAACATTTTTAGTCAAATTAAATCTGAGACAAGAAAAAAATTTGAAATTCTGTTAGTGCTGTTAAGACTGCAGGCACAGTATTTTGTGGGTCTGATATATACAGTACCATATCATCTGCATGTAGAGAAGTTTTCTGTTCAAGTCCTTCTCTGATAATCCCGTTTATCTCATAAGCATTTCGACAGTGAACCGCCAGTGGCTCCATGGCAATTGCAAAAAGTAGTGGTGACAAGGGGCATTCTTGTCTGGTACCACGTTCTAGTTTAAAGTAGTCTGTATTATTGTTGTTAATACAAACTGAAGCTTCTGGATTGGTACACGGTAGTTTGATCCATGCACAAATGTTTGGGTCAAACCCAAATTTCTCCAATGTAGTGAAAAGGTATTTCCATTCAATCATATCAAATGCTTTTTCTGCATCCAAGGAAAATGAAATCTCTGGGATGTTTGACTTTGCAGGTGAATATATTACATTAAACAGGTGTCGAAGATTGGACGCTAAGTGTCGGCCATAAATAAATCCAGTTCGATCTTGTGATATTACCAAAGGCAGCACTTTCTCCATCCTTCTAGTTAGGACTTTGGAGAATATCTTAACATCATTATTCAGAAATGAAATTGGTCTGTATGATGCACATTGTAATAAGTCCTTATTTTGTTTAGGAAAGACGGTGATTAATGCTTGGCGAAACGTTTGTGGTAGAATTTTACTGTTTCTAGCTTCTGTGAATGTTGCTAATAGGAGGAGAGCTAGCTGAGTGGAGAATTTTGTATAAAATTCGGCAGGGTAGCCATCGGGGCCTGCTGCTTTCCCACTCTGAAGTGACTTTATAGCATCTAATAATTCTGATAGTGCCAACGCTTTATCCAATTCCTCTGCAGTAAGAGTATGTATTTGTGGTATATCTAATGCATCCAGAAATGCATTAGATCATGTCTTGTCTTCTTTAAACTCAGTAGAATATAAGGATTTATAGTAGTCTCTAAATTTGTGCATTATATTATTATGGTTAATGATTTTGTATTCCTTTGTGTTGGTGATTGCTGGGATTGCATTGCGAACTTCTTGCTTTTGGATTTCTGCAAGATGAGTTTGTGGGGCATAATGAGTTTAGCTCCGAGATCAGAGGGTCATGGTCGGAAATAACAATAGCGTTGTACTTGAGGGATTTAATCATAGGCAAGAAATGGTTATCTACAAAGAGATAATCAATTCTTTAGTAGCAATGATGCATTGGTGAGTAGAAGGAATATGTTCTAGAGTTTGAGTTTAGAAATCTCCAGGGGTATAATAAGTTGTGGTCAGTTACAAACTGTAATTGTCTTTGCAGAGTTAGATGTCATTGCCCCTGTGACAGGAGACCTATCTAGGTCTGGATTTAAAACACAATTAAAGTCTGCAGCCATTATAATTTTATGAGTTTTCACATTGGGAATGGATGCAAATACATTTTGGATGAAGCCCCTCATCCACATTGGGTGCACAAACATTTATCAAAATCACTTTGCAGTTAAATAAATTACCCATGACAACAGAGGCGTGACCACGGGGGGCTAGGGTGGGCACTGCCCCCCCCCCCCCCTCCCCCAGAGACAAGCCGTGCCCACCCTGCGAAATGCTCTGTCTGTCCAATGAAAACTCTGGAGAAGAACAACATTTGATTTTCAAAATTGAGCTGCTTTCCAATTGGCTCATTTGAATTTGGGGCGTATCCGTCATTGCCTCCTCCACTAGACAGACACCGTGCTGCTCACAGTTCACTTCGCTGCACATTTTTCAGCATGTTTTGAACCTGTTGACTGCATTCTTTAATTAAAACAGTGTATACGTTCCATTCTTTTATTTTCTGGTTGGTAACACCAAAGGCTGTGCATAGGTGGCTTATTAAAAAGCAGACATCTTCAACCTATGTCCCTCTGCAAGCTGCTGGCTACCAACATGGTAGCACAGCGCACCCACTCCAAAAGATATAGATAAGCCTACACAATCCTCCAGCTCTGCGCCCGTGTCGGGTACTCCAAACCTCTGCCTTCAACAAAATATACAGTCCGGTCTGCCTGATTTAAATATGGATAGCCCATCCCATCCCATTTTAATTAATTATGCCAAGCGCACATTCGGAAAGACACTCAGATGTTTTAGTGCAAGCTGGTATCAGTCTCGACCATGGCTTGAATATTCTGTTGTCCGTGATGCCAGCTTTTGCTTTGCCTGCTGCAAATTTAGTGTTTCCAATTCGGACCGCGAGGACATATTCACCAAACACGGCTACACTAGTTGGAAGAAAGCTCTAGAAAAAGATGGTGGTGGCTTCCACAAACAAGCGTCTAGTATCCCATACGTCAGAGCCATGTCTGCATGGCAAGAGTATAGGCGCTGGGCAGAGACGGGTGAAAGCATAGTTCAACTACTGGGTCCAACCCAGATAGAAAAGAATAAATATTATGTGAAAAGCATTCGGGAGGCTGTTCAGTTCTTTGCAGTCAATGAATTGGCTCTGCATGGTCGCAATCGTGAAGGTGGGGAGGAGGGACTTTTCCTTAAGTTCTTTGATTACACAATCAAAAAAGATGCCAAACTTGCAGAAATTGTAAAATACATTCCAGACAACGCAAAATACACACCCAATGTAATTCAAAATGAAATAATTGAGACTCTTGCCAAAATGGTGCTAAAAGATATCAGGACCAAATATGAAAAAGCTGACTCTCCTGGACTTTGCATTAAAAGTGATGGTACCAGAGATCGCTGTAACATTGAGAATTTGTCTGTAGTAATTAGATTTGTCCAGAACTCCATCCCTGAAGAACACCTGATTGGCTTAATTGAACTGAATCAGCTTGATGCTGAATATATTTGTAACCAAATTCTGTCACATCTCTCTGAGTTAGGTTACAGCCCAGACAATTTAGTGTGTCAGTGTTTTGATAGTGCTTCTGTCATGTCTGGGGCAAGGGGTGGTGTCTAGGCTTTGTTACAAAACAAAGTCGGTAAGTACATTCCATATGTACACTGCTAAAACCACCAGCTCCATTTAGCAGTGATACATACAATGGAATCAGAACCTCTGGCTAAGAAGTTCTTTGACTGGTCAAATTCATTGAACACGTTTTGTCACAGACATTATGTTTCACACACATAAAATACACCCACACTGAAAAGACTTCTAGAAATACGATGGACCAGTCATTATGACGTCACAAAGTCCATTGTCAACAATGAGGAAGCTATAAGGGGGGCTTCTCTCAGAGGTAGCAGAGGCTGACACTGCCCCTTTTGACATTTGCATAGAGGCATGTGGTCTTTTGACCCAATTAAAAAAGCAGAATGTCTTCAAAACAGGAAAATTCCTCCTTCATGTGCTTGGTGTGCTGAAACCAGCCAATGCAATTCTACAGGCATATGCAGTGGATTTGTGCACAGCTGGGGAGGTGGTGACAGCTTCACTGGCCACATTGAAGGAGATGAGATGCAACTCATTCTGGGAGGAGCATTTCTCTCATTGTGAAAGTAAGCCTACGAATTTGTTCAAAAGGAAACAGAAAGTTAATTCACAGCTTGATGATAGTATTGTCATGGGCATGGTGACTCTGATGAACAAATTGCTCCTAATCAGACTTTTAAAAGGGCTATGTTCAGTATTCTTGATAGAACTATTGTGGAGATGGAGACAAGATTCTCTCAGAGAAATGTTAAATTATTGAGGGCCACATTGCTTCTCCTGCCAAAATCAGAATTATTTCTTGATCATTCTCTCCTGAAACCATTTCAGGCACTTGCAGGCACAGAGCAAAACAGCATGAGCTTGCAAAATGAAATTGCTGTGGCAAAAGCAATGTTGATCAATAAACTGCCAGCTGATACTAATCTCTCTGAAGCATGCAAATGCATTTAGCAGTACAAAAAGGCCTTCCCTGTGTGGCATTCGCTATATGTCACAGCACTCATCATTGGTGTGTCTTCAGCTGCATGCAAAAGCTCTTTCTCTACTTTGAACAGCATTCTCACTCCACTCAGCCGAACAATGCTGCATTCAAGGAAGAGAAATTTAGTCATTCTGGCACATGAGAAAAACATCACAGAAAATCTAGACATGAATTAATTTATTTCAGAATTTGCCAAGAGTAACCGCAGACTGGTCCTGTAGATAATATCCAGGTTAAACACTGGAAACTATCCTATAGCCTCCCTAATGACTACAATGAGCCACGTTTCTGTTCTTGCTCTCATATGTCGTATACATTTGACTTTATTGATATTTACGTGGTAGATGTAGTTCTATATTTCTTCACAAAAAATAATACAAGTTCCATTGCCTCTGTTGATTTTATTGAACAATAGGTTATGATTTATGCCACATTTCTTGCTTTTATGTTATATAAAACTATGTTGTTATTATTATTTGACCCCCTCTACAAAAATGGGGATGGATAATAAAAATTCATTACATTTATATAGCGCTTTTCTCAGTACTCAAAGCGCTATCCACACAGGGTGGAACTGGGAAGCGAACCCACAATCTTCCACAGTCTCCTTACTGCAAAGCAGCAGCACTACCACTGCGCCACCTGTGAGGATGGATAGATGGATATTTTTTGCCCCCCCCCCCCCAGACAAGCCAAATGCCCACCCACACATGATGTTCTGGTTACACCTCTGCATGACAATCATGTATCTCCCTTCAGGATCAGATACAACATCTGATACTACAAATGAGACTGTTCTATGGATAAGAATTCCCACACCTCTAGTTTTTTTAGTAAAGCTGGAATGGAACATTTGGCCAGTCCAGTCTTTTTGCAGCTGATCCTTGCTTAATAAGTGGGTGTCCTGTAAAAATACTATTTTAGCATTTAGACCTGTTAGGTGAGAGAATACTTTCTTTCTTTTTAATTCATGATTCCGGCCTTCAATATTCCAGCTCACAAAGTTAACTGTCCCGTCTTGGAGACATTGATTCTGAATTTTTGTATTCTTTTCTTCGATGGTTTAATTTTTTGTTCTCCCTCTCTCTTATTTGGTTGCAGCTTACTTTTGTACCCCTTGGCCTTTAGTAGGCCATAACAGTGGTGTTTTAGCTTATTGATGACACTTTGGGATAACAGGATCTTAAGCTGATCAATTTTGAACCAGCCTGGATAAGAATCTACAAGTACCAAATAGTGTTAGTTGTGCCATTCAAAAATGTCCGATGCAACAATAGACCAAGATAAATCAGGACCAGGATTTAGTTTCAATAGCTCTTTTTGAAGGTGTGGTTTGTGAATGTTACAAATAATGCATGATCTTACTGTATCCTCAGTGTTACTGTTTATGGTGGGCACTTCTCTTTGTAGCTTCCATTCCTACATGTCATTTGTGTAAGACCTTGAGATAATCAGAGTGAAGTGACTGTGGAATAACAGCTCTATGGCCCTTCATGATAATGCTACCTTTCACAGTGAGTTCAGCCCTGTAGCCAAAAAATGGTTTTACTGTATCTCCTCTGTGATACTACATTCATGATTGGGCCAGCCTCGCTGTATTAGACCACAGCGGGACAAAAGTGTATCATTGGTGTCAGTGTACTCTCAGAGCTCTTTCAGTTGATGTATTGGAATGAGCTGTACTAACATCACTTCAAAATCACACTTTTCTGCTGAGTGAGGAGTCCCTTTTTTATAAACCAGAGTGAGATCTAAATTCTGTAGCTTCAGCTTCATTCGCTGCAGGTGAGCAGGAGCTACTTGGAGTGGTTTGTTGTGGATTGTTACCAGCGGCTGATGGTCTGTTTCTATTGTTGCAGATTTTTCATAGATGTAGTCATAAAATCCATGACATGCAAAAACTTCTGCCAACAGCTCCTTTTCAATCTGAGCTTCCTTTTTTCTTTTTCTGTGAGGGTCATGGCACATATGTGTGAGAGATGGCCGGCAGCTTATCCTAGTCCATACATCCAGGCCGCTAAATGGAGTCCTCCCTGCAGCATGGAGGTGCCCCTGATTTCCGCAGGGTATCTTGGGAGATGGAGTGCGACTCCACAGCTCTGCTGGGTGCCGTGGGTGCCATCGGAGGATGCTGCAGGGAGACACAGGGATTTTTACTTTCTAAGAACTGAAGTACTTCCGGGCTGAAGAAAAATAAGAGTTTTTCTGACCCGGACGTGCTATGGAATCACATGGACAGAAGGACAGAAGCACTTCTGGGTCGAGGACTATTTAAAGGACTATGGGAAACCCAGCAAGCTGAGCCGGAGTGGGGAGGAAGTGTGACAGAGCTGCTGGGTGGAGAGGAGGATTGATTTATTGTTGATTATTGATTATTATTGTGTATTGTGGAGGTGCTTTGTGCACAGTATTGAAGAAATTAAATTCATCTCTGATACTTTTACCTGGTGTCTGGACATGTCTGTTGGTTTGGAGGAGCAACAGCGCCCTCTACTGTCACAATATACTATTGGTTTTCCATATTGCAGACAGGATGCTCAAAGGCCAAATTGAGATGCATCGCAAGTGAGTTACTGGCTTGCTCACATCATAATCTTGCAACATATTTGGGCTTGTAATAAATGCTTTCAACTCTTGAAAAGCTTTCTGCTGGTGCTGTGTTTAGTTCCAGGTGACATCTGTGATAAGAATATAATTTTAATATCACTGTGCTCTGTACAAAAAAAATATTTTATAAATCCACTCACATGTACAGGCCAAATTTAGCACACAGGGGCTCATTTAGAATTGCTGGCAAGCATTAGAAAGGGACAATTATGAAAATGGGCATTGCACTATTTCTGTATGTTAGAGATGAAATTGAATCCTCTCATTGCCTTGTTTGGAATGGCATGATTTACCTAAGTAAGGGCCTGCACATGGAGAAAACCATATAACAGACTTCGACAGCAGCCAAACACCTTGAAGCCGACGGATGGATGGGGAATAATGGCATCCGTCCTGAAAACCCTTCCATTGCAACAATGAAAATGGCAGACTGTATACATCGAGATCCCACCTTGATAAAAGTCTTGCTATGGCTTCCTCATCTGTTATGCCACGTAAATCATTGTTAAAGAAAGCTAAGTTATTTTCTCTTATGTGATTTCTTACCGCCATATCACTATGGGAGGTATATCGCCTGTTTACATTATATCTATATAGTTTCAGGTTGCTTAAAACGCCACAATTACAAAAGAACTTATTCCAACCAGGGAGCTATCGCCCCCTAGAGGAAATAACATCCTTGTGAAGCAGCTGACATAGAGGTGCAGCAATCTCACTGAAATTGAAGTAATTTGTCATGTCCAGGCATTGCTGCAGGGAAAGCTTATTCTATAGTTTGGACATTTTGCTGATGGCTGCAATTTCCATTTTATTGTCTGTGAAAACATGATTTACACTATTTACTTCCATATGTCTAAATTTGCATTTAGACGGATTAAGTCTAAGTTTTACCTGCTTTGCTCTCTTGAGCACTTTTTAGAGATTGGCATCATGTTCTTCTGTAGTTTTACCTTCAAGGAGAATGTCATCAACAGTATTGGTACATGGGTATCCAGCATAAAGTTGTTCCATAGCTCTCTGAAAAACTGCAGAAGCTGAACTGAGACAATGTGGCATTTGCAAGAATTTGAATCCTCCAAAGGGTATGGAAAATGCTCTGCAGAGAGGTTCTGTTAAGTTTAACTTGTCAACAGGAGCTTTTTGCATTAAGCACTGAAAACATGTTGGCATGTGACATTTGTGCAGCCACTTCCTCCACTGTGTGTCTGGGATGGTGAGGTCTCATGAGTGCTTTATTCAGATGGTGTCAATCTATGCAGTGTGGACACAAGGGAGCGTACAGCTCCCTAAACCCCTGACACAACAGACGCAGAGCCAACAAGTTCAACACAGCACATGTTTGATTCATTGGGGAAGCACTTTTTGCTCACTCCCCAAAACACAGTACAGTACAAGAGCCAAGTAGAACAAATGCATTCCTTTCTTCTCTTTACTCTATCACTCTATTTTTCTCCTTCCATCTCCATTCCTCTGCTGGCATCCTCTATCCTTCCGACTCAGAATCCCTGAATGGACCCAGAAAGTGCCCCAGGTGTCTGATGATCATCTTCCTGGTGTACTTCCAGGTGCTGTGGCACTTTTATTGAGAAGGTCCTAGCCATTGCCCCTGCGTCCCCTGGTGAGGGACACTGGCTCCAGCAGTGTTGTGCTTCCATGCTCCAACCCCGTGGCACCATAACAAGCCAAGGGGGTTGCCCTCTGCTGTCCCGGGGAGGTATTGCCCCGTACCAGCTCAGACTTCACTCTGTCCTGGATTGCTAGAGGAAGATGTCTTAGTGGACAACCAACAGGCTGTATTGTAGAGTCAACTTTAATAGAATAAATAAGAGATTGACAATTTCATCACTGAACAGTTCTACGAATTCTGAATAAATGGTTTTCGTGAAGCTATTGTTCTCGGACAAATCAATGTGGTGTACTTCTTTGCTAAATATGATTATCTTCATTTTAAACTGTCATTAAGTTCTAAAATTGACTGGACAGGTTTGTTTACCACCAAGAATTTCAATGAGCATGACTGCTTCACACTCTGGAAGGTAATTGTTACACTACCAATTGGGACAACTTCTGCACTCCCATAAGCAACAAGTCTGATGGTCTTTTTCAGTGTCTGGAGCTTATCCATTGTGGTCCCCGGCCGGGACGCCCAGGAGGACGAGAGGAGGGCTTGTGCCTTCTCCAGACCGCGAGGGGGTGTCCGTCCTGGTTATGTTGGGGGCCTCGGGTAAAGGGCTTGGAAGCCCAGCCCTGTAGGGACCCGTGGCCACCGCCAGGCGGCGCCCCAGTGCCTGATTATCCCGGGAGCCCGGCACTTCCGCCACACCAGGAAGTGCCGGGGGGAAGACTTTGGAGGACACCCGGAGAGCTGCCGGGAGGACAGCCGACACTTCCGCCACGCTGGGGCGTGGCCAAGGGAAGAATGCCGGGAACACCTGGTGCTCGTCCGGGAAGCATATATAAGGGGCCGCCTCCCCCTATATATTCCACCCAGTGGATGTCGGGTGGAAGTGGACAGAGCTGGAGAGAGGACTGGAGTCGGCCAGGAAAGAGAGGCACAGTGACTGAGAGTGTGGCCTGGACTTTGGGGAATCGGTGCAAGAGGCACTGGGGTTTGTGGTGCACGTAACTTGTATATATTGTAAATAAACGGTGTGTGGTGGAACTATGTTGTACATCTGCCTGTGTCCGGGTCCCAGTTCACACCATCTGTCCTAAGGCTTTAGGTTTGTCAAGAGCAATGACATTGCAGTATGCTCCAGTGTCAATTTTGAGTTTTAAGTTTCTTTAATTCACTTTAACAGTGCAGTGTGACTCATCACTACTTTTCTGTTTTATATTAGTAGAGTCTAGGGGTATATCGTCTTCAAACATATTCACGCCATAAGTGGAGAATATTTCTTCAATGTTACTGCCAGTGTCTGATTGAACAATTACTGTGTATACTGTGCACATCCACGCTTTAAAGATGTACCTGTTTTCTTTTTTTTTAAATGATTTAATTTTTTTGTAGTTGTGGCAATGTTGTCCAAATGGGGGACACTGTTGATGTTTAGGTTGGTGGCTGCCTCTCAGCAGTAGAGTAGGACCATCATTCATTAGATATGAATGTTTGCATAATTTATATAAATAAAGTAAGTGTAATTTTAATTGTCTGTCCTTAAAGTATAATGTTCATGTGACTAATTTCCTATTTGGGTATATGCAGTGTTTCAGTATGGTTTCTTAAATACAGAAGTTTACAGGAAACTAAAGCATGGTTGAACACCATTTTTTCTAGATTCTCGTATATGTTGTTTGTATTAGAATTATAATAATACTATAGTTTCCTCATGTGTAATATACATATAGATTAATTTACTTATATGGTGGATTAAATACTTTATTGTTCTAACAATTGCTCCGATATTGATGTTATCCTGAGTGTAGTATGCCACCTACTGGATAAAATAAAGCACTCTGTTAATAACAATTGTTAACACTAACACATTCAACAGAAAGAAATTGTGACAGCTAATTTATGTTTGTTTGTTTGTTTGTTTAGACCATACCTTTACTTTTATGTTACTTTGGAAAGAATTAACAAATAGATTTTGGACATCTTCATCCATCTATGACCAGACGTTCATAGTGATTATAATTTAACCAATCCATAGCCAACTTAATTCTTCAATGCCAGTCAGGAAAAACAGAAATGCAGATGCCATTTCTCATATACATGACCCTGATGGTTTCTGTGAGAATCCCTCATCTATTATTATTATTATTTTTAATTTTATTAATTTTATTGTAATCATTCCATACAAATAGATACATTTTTACAAACAATAGGATTGAAAACAAATCAACCTCCACCTCTGAGAAAGAGAGCATAGCCAATGGAGTAAAACTTAAAGCTAGTAAATATAAATAAATTGAGTTTAATAGGCAGATAAAGATAAATGGAGAAGAAAAAGAAATGGGAAGAGAATCTGCTTCCTCAGTGCTTTAAAAGCTTATTCTAAAATATTATTGATTAGATCCTGCCAGGTTTTGAAAAAGTTCTGCACAGATCCTCTAACTGAGAATTAGATTTTTTTCCAGTTTCAAATAATATAAAACATCAGTTACCCACTGACTTAAAAGAGGAGAGTTACGATTCTTCTAGTTTAGCAAGATTAGTCTGTGTGCCAATAGTGAAGTGAAGGTAATCACAGTTTGTTTGTCCATCTCCACTTTAAGTCCCTCTGTGAGCCCACCAAGCACAGCTGTTAGTGGGTTAGGAGGGACTGTGACCCCAAGGCTGTCTGAAAGACACTTAAAAATCTTTGTCCAGAATGTTGTTAATTTGGTGCAGGCCCAAAACATGTGATCCAATGAGGCTGGAACTTGATTGCAGCGTTCGCTGGTTGGATCTTGCCCTGGAAACATTTTGGACAATTTTAGGCGAGACAGATGTGCTTGATATATAATTTTAAGTTGAATAATTGTATGCTTTGCACATATGCAGCTCGAGTGAATTCTCTGCATTTCTACCTTCCACTCCTTTTCTGATATGTTGAATGAGAGATCTTTTTCCCATTGCCCTTTTGGATCATTAAAAGGGAGGGACTTTAAAATATTTGTATATATTGCAGAAATGCTGTCTGAGTCCTCAAATGTTTTTTCCAGCATAGAGGAAGGTGGGAGATGGGGAAAATCGGGCAGGTTCTGTTAAACAAAGTTTGTAATTTGAAGATAGTGAAAGAAATGTGTTGCTGGAAAATTGAAATTTGGAATGTAATTGTTCAAAGGATGCAAACACGTCTATATAAAGATCTCTAAGCAATTTAATCCCAAATGTTTTCCAGACATTAAAAACTGCATATGTTTGTGAGGGTTGAAAGAGGTGGTTCTTGTGGAGAGGTGCCACAGATAAAAGCTTCTCCATCTTAAAATGCTTCCTACATCGGTTCCATATTCTGAGTGAGTGAAGCACAATTGGGTTATTAGTATATTGGTGATAACTTGCATTTATTGGGCCACAAAGCAGGGAATATAAAGATTTTAATTCTATTGCGGACCAAGCCTGTGTATGTTCATCTATTTCTGTCCATGTTCAGGTTTTTATTGTTTGTATGTTTGCTGCCCAGTAATAAAACTGAAAGTTAGGTAGAGCCATGCCACCTTCTGTCTTAGGTTTTTATAGGGTCGCTCTTTGGATACATGAATGTTTTGAGTTCCAAATAAATGAGGTTATGGTTGAATCTAATTGCTTAAAGAATGATTTATGGATGTATATTGGAATGTTTTTAATTAAAAAGAGAAGATTAGGAAGGATATTCATTTTAACAACGTTAATTCTTCCAGCTAGAGTGAGATGAACTCACCTCATTTCTTATTGATATAGAAAAATGTATTGGATGCTTTTTTTTTTTATTATTATTAATTTTATTACAATCCATACAAAGCAATCAAGTTTTTACAAAGAGAAAAATTAAGAACAGATCGATCCCCACCCCTGAGAGAGAAAGCAAGCCAAACGGCGTTAAATTTAAGGCTTGGAGACATACCTAAATTAATAAATTCTCTGTGCCTTTTGAACTTATTTTAAAATATTACTGATTAGATCCTGCCATGTTTTGAAAAAAGTCTGTACGGATCCTCTAACTGAGTATTTGATTTTTTCCAACTTCAAATAATATAACACATCGGTTTCCCA
>JANRMT010049829.1:23866829-23885304 GCA_026402145.1 Polypterus bichir lapradei | reverse complement strand
TCTCACTACGACATACAGCAGTAGATTTTGTTGCATCACATTGGGACAGATTTGGAGATGTTCTTCCTGTTATTCTTTCCAACGCAAGTCGAGTTATCACAACAAGTCATGAGTACTATCAATACATGGCAACATCTGGAGTTTATGTTGGTGAAGCTGAAATTCAAGCTCTTTCTGAGATTCTCCATGCTACCATTGTCATTTACTTCAAACACGACCCCAACATCCCACCTTGCATTACGTTTGCAAAGATTTGCGTTAATCTAAAACAACCAGTCTTCAACCACAGTCAGTTGTACGTGGCTTTTTCTAGGGTTAGATCTTTCGACTCATTATCTGTCGTCTCCAGCAAAACACCTATTCACAACTGCGTCTTCCAAGAAGTATTTCTTTCTTCTTGATTTCTGAATTTCTTTCTCAATGTTTTTCCATTCACATTATTACACCACCGTATGCTACGGAGGGAGTCGGCTAATAAATTAATAAAGTAGTAGCCTTGTCAAATGTACATAGTGTTACTTGAATAAATTGCACTGAAGTAACTTAATCTTTATGTGTGAAAACAATGGAAAAATATAGGGCACTGTAAAAGCAAACAAATCATGTGGAAACAACATCTATAATTCAATTAAGTAAATTCAGCTGATTTTTTCAGAGCTCAGGATAAGAGCTAAATTTAAGAGAATCTAAAGAAGAAATCTAAGAAGTGGTGTCAGAAAATGCAAAGGCAATGTGCTAATGCTCCTTTATTTGACTTGTGAGCAATTTAGAATTCAGGTTGACATGATGAAAAGTGAGAGTAGCCACATAGGGTCATTGAGGCATCAGAAAGGGAAGTAAAACCTAAACAACTTCATAAACCTAAAGAGGCTATGGAAATAAGGTTCTATTAGCTTTCTTGTATTTTAAAAAAAAATCTAAAACATCAATGGGGATAGAATGAATGGGGATATAATAAATAAAATGATTATTAAAAAAAATTGTAAAATTCAGCAAGATTATAAGGTGCTAAAGGAGAATGTACTAGCTTTATGGAATAGGAGGCCTCAAAAAGTAATGTAAGTAGATTTAATCTAAATAAAGATGCTTAACACATTTGTCAGAGATATGAAACATTGGGATTCAAAAAAATGGCAGATGTCTGCAGAGCACCATGTCTAATGGCCCTAGAAATGAATAGCTTGCTCAGAACTTAGCAAGACTAAAGATGTCAACGCAGAAGACAGCATTTCTCAAGTTGGCTTTTTGAAGTCCTGATGTTCAGTTGCGCCATCCTTGAATCCAGGCTCCTTAACATGTACAGGGTAGGAAGACAAAGGCAGAGCAGGCAATTGTTGCTCATGCTACATACTGTATTTGTAAAAGAAGCAGACTCTTCACTTTGAAGAGGTGCAGCTAGAAGCTTAAAGACTACAGCTAAAAGTTAAAATAGAGCAGCTGGTAACTGAAAAAGCAGTTACAGAGCATAAAACAGATCTAAAATGTTTCAGGAGCTTGGTAATACACAGAAAGGTATGAACTTTTATTATAGCTCAAAAAAGTTGTCTAAGATAAAGCTCAGGTCAGGGTTGTAGAGTCAGTAAATTCTGACACCAGAAAGCTTGAAAAGTACAACTCCACCTTGAGTCAGGTATTTGCTAAAGTTTCCAACCATAGCTTTTATAGGAGAAATTACTCTTCTGTAATGATTGTATGGTAATTACTGATTTATAATATTAGAAATTACAACATTAATCCTCATCTCCCTTAGAATATGGCAAGAAAGTGTGCTAGAAAATGAAAGTATGTGTTCATAGGTGTACTTTGGAACTGAAATTCAGTGGGACTCAGAAGAAATAGTATATATAGGACCTTTTCACTAACATGCAGAAAATAATTGTCATTCAAAATTAAGTAAGATTGCCTTTAATATATGAAAAAATTGCACTGAAAAATTTGCTCAAGTAAAAGTACAATTTAGTTGCTTTAGAAAGAAATTAACTTAAACCAGTAAATAAACTCAAATTTACATGCTGTGCTTTGGAAAACACAAGCAGATTATACATAGTAATACAGTCACTTTTATTGATTAACGGTCATATTAATGAAATGTATACACTTATCCACAGTTACAAATAGAAACAATGTACTGTACTGTATATAGCAATTAAACTGTAATTATTATTATGCACTCCTAACAAGTGCAAGTAATCAGAATCATCCCTGAATATCACTTAACATTACAGTCTGTGGTTATTTATAAGGCAAGAGAAGGATTTTGGTCCAGAGTAGGCATTTTAATGTTTGGAGTTTTGACCTTGGAATTTTGACTAAAAAAAATCTTAAAAGTGTTGGTCAGAACAATAAAGGGCTTCTGACCCCATCTGACAACTTTGAAAATGGCAGCCATTTGAAAAAAACAAGTTTTTGTCCTATTTCTGTGCATAACTTCTGTGCATGCAAAGATTATTGCATTAAATCTTAGCCACCTTAGCCACACCAGCTGAATTGATTAAGTAGCCCCAAGTTCCTAGCCTTATAAGGCCACAGATATGAATTTTTTTTTGGTCTTTATGAAAACATGTCTCTTGAGGATTAAAATAAAAGAAAATTCTGTGCATAGCATGGGCTAAATATTTGTCAAATAAAAATTAATCATCCATCCATCCATTATCCAACCCGCTACATCCTAACTACAGGGTCACGGGGGTCTGCTGGAGCCAATCCCAGCCAACACAGGGCGCAAGGCAGGAAACAAACCCCTGGTAGGGCGCCAACCTACCGCAGAAAAGTTAATCATTTGATACTTTAAAGACTTCAGTGGAAAGAAAAGAAAACCTTATAATTTAGCAAATAAAGTGCAGTAGCAGACAAACAAAATGAAAACAGCACTGACATCCAAACGGCAAAAGGCTTTTTATCATGTTTATTGTATGAAATTACAGCCTACACAACACCAGCATATAGAAGCAAATTTTGAAAACTTAAATTCATGGAGCTGTGCTGTACTCCTTCAAATACCTGATAGTATTGAAAATGAAAGCAGATATGCAGGTAGATGAGGCAGGAATGTTCTCAAATAAAAAAGGTTGTTGTTTATCGTTGATCTGGGTACTTAACACTTAAAATGTTACGTAATCACAAATGTGTGCTTAGACAAATGCAACACTGACAGCTGCTGGTTAGGTATGTTACCAATATAAAGATGCTTGTAATAAAATGCAGCTGTTGCTTTTAACCATTTTTGTAACCAGTTCTTAGGAGTGAACAAGTGTGATAGGCAGGCAGTGAGCACTCAACTTTAAAATTCTCAGAGAGGTGTGACAGGGAAATAAATGCATTACAAAAGGTGCCAAAATCTCTGCAAGCATCCATATACATATGAAGAAAATTACTGCTATAGGATTGACAAAAAATGTAGATACAGTATAATCAAAATAATCTATGTACATATATTTTTAGACTGAATTCAGTGTAGTTGCTTCTGTTAGGCCGGGTTCATACATAGGCTAACAGTGGGTAGTTCTACATAGATGTTTCTTTTCATAAGAGCCATTTTAATAAAGTGAAGCTATCTTTATTGTTCAAAATAAAATATGAAAACAGAAGAAAAAATAAATTAACATATATTGCACATGCCTTTTAAGACACAGAATCTTTGACATTATGAGCAGTTTAGAATATACAGTAAAAAATGGAAACCAGATTGACAATAAAAAGTATTTTGAGAACTATTCTTTCCAATTCCTTTGGTTAAACCAATGACTAAAAACAAGCAAGCCTAGCTAGACTTTAATATTGCCTTTCAAAATATCTTTGAAAAAAATAATATAAAGACAAACCAAAGAAAATAAACATTTCCATTGAGAGAATCCTGCCTGAGCATAGGTTATCAAAACATGTCATACAATCCAGGCTATCATAGAAAGCGTTCACATTTCACATTATTAAAATGAAGAGAACATACTTTTTTTCTACAGAAATCTATGCTAGTAGATATTTTTTAAATACATTCTACTGAAGAAATATCTTTATTTGTATGAAGCAAAACTAAAAGTCTTCCATTCCATTGCTTTCTAAATTTTGATGATACAAACCATTTCAACATGTATAGATTAAAAGATGTTAAAATAACACTTATTGCTGCCTACTTACAACTTTATTTATGCTTAAATATTTTCTCCTACTTTTCAAAAACACTGTGGTGCCCCTTTCCCTTGGTGCCTGTGTGCTTATTTTAATTGTTAGGAATCCCTGCATTATTTTTAGTTACTCGGTCATTTAATGTTTGCAAAATGCATACGTGAGAATTCTGCAGAAAGCATGTTAACTGGCTTTGTCAAAAATTGATAGTTTTAATTTTTGATGAGAAAAATATGTAATGTTGTGTGATCATGTCATACAAAATATAAAACAGTAAAACACAAATGTAACAAAAATAAAACAGTAGTATGATGAGAAATATATGTAGTGTTGTGTGATCAAGTTATACAAATATAAAATAGTAAAATACAAATTTTAACAAAAGTAAAACAACAGTACTGCCTACTGTCATCCAATTCTGCATTCCATGATTATTATTATAACATGTATTTTCTTTAATATGCACATGTTTATACAAATTCAATCACTGAAACAATTATATTAACAGTTTTAGTACATGGAAATTATACCGTGCATAATTGCATGTGAACATTCCTATTTATGTAGAAAGTTCAAGCCTGTGTAGATTGTGCACAAACCGTTTTTCCTAATCAACTCTTCATTGTGTTTGTCAAGTGGTTGTTAGGCAGCCTCAGCAGCCATTTTTACTTTCTTTTTCGATCTCCGCAGTTGTACCACCATATTCTGCATTGTGTCAGAAGGTAATGGAATGCTCGCTCCCCTCAACACCACTGTAACATGTGCACCACTTTTGCGATAAGTAAGAAAGGGGGCCTTTCAATGTGCTAAACCGCTTTAATAATGATATATGAAAATGTCTCCTTGTTGACAAATTTCTACTGGTGTCTTATTTCTACCAGTGTGCCACACTCCACTACTGCTACACATGCCATACTTACTAATGTATATTAATAGAATGTACAAGCATTTAGGAAACAATGTATGTGCTAAATGTAATGTACTAGATGTATGTTCTAAAGCACCTTTTTCTTTTAGAAAAATTGATTTTAACAGATTCAATAAGGACAATGTAAACTAACAATGTTATGCTACATTTTAAATGTAATGTGCAGTTCAATTACTACAGTAAAAAAAAAAAAAAACATAATTTAAAAAAGTTGGAAAAAATGAATCATAAAAAGATTTGGGGCAGCCACCCATATCATTTTTCCTGGCTGTAAAAGAGTTAAATAGAGAGTATGTGTGTACAGACTTTAATGTTTGACTTTAATGAGGCAAAGATGGCGGTTTTAAGACATAGGATAGGAAGTGATGTCATCAGGGCCGTAACTGGAATTGGCATCATTAGCCCCGGGGCCTGAAGTAACGTCATTGGACCCGGAACTGGAGTGACATCATCGGGACCAGGCAGAATTGCCCGTACTCGATCTGCAGTGGAAAGAAAGAGAGGGTCACTACACTCCGCCTCCCCCTTGTCTGGCGTGGAATTACCCTCACTTTCTCACTTCAGCTGCCTCCCATGCGCACGTGCATGACACTTTTTATATCAGTACAATTAATGCAGTCAACAATTAAGATTATATCATCATTATCATTGGATTAACTGGTACTTAAGATAAGCTGCTTATACTGTCTTAGTAATCATTAAACTTAACCAAATATTAAACATCCAAACATAATTTATGATCCATGGGTGTAGTGTTATAGTTAAATATATTGTAAATACAAAATGAGAGAAACCTAAACAAGGTAGATTACAATTTTTGAATAAAATGTATACAATATTTTCATATTACATATAATATTTTTACACATATTCAGTTTTTTAATACAAAGTCATTGTGAGTCATTGGCAGTACAGGTATATCAAATATCCACCTTGCAACAATTAATTGATAATCGGCAGTTAAAACATTACTTATAAACGACATTAATTTTAGGTATTTATCTTTTTTAAAACATTTTTTATGGTTAATTGTGCAACAGTTTTTACTTTTAAAATATAAAGTTAATTTAATGCATTTTTACAGAAGTATTTTTGAAGTGTACTAACGAGTGATTCCTAATAACTGAGATGTAATTTTAGACATCAATTAAAGTTAATTATCAATAAACATTGTTTGTTTCTTACAAATCTTAAACTCTATGATTCATTAAGCACATACTTCTTGTGTTTAAACTGCCAACTACTTTGTCAGATTGTATTTTTCATTGCTGAAGCTCTTAATTATCATTAATAAAGTGAGTTACAAAGAAACACAAGTAGTTTTTGACACTTTTACTATAAATGTCATGTTTGATTTAATGTTGGTAATGGGCTGTCTTGACTTTTTTCAATATCATCATTAATACTACTAACATATGCAGCTTGTGCTTCTTTCTGCTTTTAACACATCCAACACTCACATTAAAAAGTTCTTAAACTTTTTAATCTGAGGACCCAAAACAGAGAAAAGACAGCATTTTAAAAAAACTGAGTGCCATTATGAATAATGCTGCACATCCTCTCTGTGACACTCCAACACCACAGATTCTTAGCCACTGAATTATTCAGCACAAGTAAGTCAAGAAATGAGACTGGTGCTCTTGTGTGGTACTGTAATGGCAAAGTGACCAAGTGAGAAGTTTTCCTTCTTTCATTTTTTTCTCTTTCATTCTGTTCAGACCATAGTGTACATAGTGTACATATATATGTACATTATACATATATATATGTGTATATACTGTATATACATTGGGTCAAAACGTGATAATCTCGGAGAGACACTTTGAAGTCCTGCGAGACTTGCATGTCACGCCCTACTCACAAACAATTTCTCGGAGACACTTTAACATCCTATGAGACAAGGAAGTGAGACAAAAGGACAGCTGCTCTTAAGGGTTTTAAATGATCATCATGCAGCACAACATGCAGTTCACAAAGCTCGGTAGCAGCACCTTCTGTACAGGCTTTTCAATGATCGACGCGCAGCGCGACATGCAGAACACCCAGCTCGGCAGCAGCAGCTGATCCATCTGCATCTCCTTAGCAGTTCAGCCTCCCCTTTCATAGCGTGAGTGGCAGAGACGCGTGGGGGGAGAGTTTGGTTAACCTATGGAGATTTTCTGGTATTCTTTTAGTTCTTAATTATTCAACCAATATGTCCATTTTACTACCAGGTGATTGAAATGTGCATATTCACTTTTTTCACTTTTATCATAAGGCCAGCGATATTAATTTCCTTATTACGGTTTTCACCCACTCATCTGTATCAGAGCTTTATCACATAACTGTTCAACAAAGAGCATTTTTGCCCATCAGTTCAACTGCACTGTAATAGTTTTCCACAAGTGTGCCTTCAATGGGGAGCACGTGTGGGGGTAACAGTATTGCTGTACATCTACAGAAAATTTAACAAGATATAGATGTGGACATGGTGATATTTTTGTTACTGAAAGGTCTTACTACATATTTCATGTACTGGATGCATTCTACTTCATACAAAAGGTCATATATGATACCAGATGATCAGTTGTGGTGGTATCCTGAATGTTTGACCAAAACTGTGAACTTTTGCTATTAAGGTCAATGTAACTAATGGGAATTATCTTATTTCCTCTTTCATTAAGATGTATCATGTTAGTAAAATAAAGTATAAATGTAGAAGAGGGGGTGTAGCATCTTTTCTGATAATGTGATATGAGCCCATATTTACCAAGTGCCTTAGAGTAAGGAAAGAGTCATAACTGGCTCAAAAATCTCAGAATAACCAAAATTTGGTCCTACTCTTAGGAATAGTACCAAAAGCATTTTATCAGTTTTCCTAAGTTGGAAATCACTCCTATTAAAAGTACTCCAATAGGATCTAGGGGAGCTTGTGATCTTAACTCAACAGGAGTTGCCACTGGAAAGTGCTCAGGCAGAGTTCGGCATGCACATCTCACAAAAGCCTGAATGTTTTTAAAATGCTAGACAAAAGAGAACTCATAAAAAGATATTGATCTGATAAAGCTGGAATAACATTTGTAACAAACCTTGTACATTATTTGTTTAATCCATCTAGACGGAGAAGCCACAGGGCTACTTCTTTGGCCACATGGAAAATGCAGCTTTACAATAGCGATAATATGTGTATATCACAACCAACCATCTGTTTACAACACATTAATACACAGATTCATTGATTTACCCACAATTCCACTTGATTTAATATTAAAGCATGCAGCTTTTATACAAATCAGCATGCACATAAAAATCATTGCCCCAAGTGTGGATAATCACGCATATGTCAATTATAAGCAAAACTATAGTATCAATGCATAGATAGTGATAGATGCAAACTGTACTGTAGTAGCCAGCATATTACTATAAAGATAAGAGAGTCTAGATGGGTGGTTGACAGCAAGATGTCACACAGGCACGCTGAGTATTGCATTCCATGAACACCTGGGTCATTTGTGTTACAATTTACGAGCCAAAGAATGTTCAAGAAGGCAGGCAGAGACTCCATGGCCATTTCAGAAATACAGCATAACATAAAAGATAAGTGGGATCACAGATAGAGGGACAAAGCAAGTGACTCTGGAAGACAACTTAGAACAATAGAATACTGAATACGACTTATGGCTATGTGTTGTGGTCTTTCCATCTTGGAGACTACTAAAGTAATATTCTTGATGCTGTTGCGCACAAGTGTCAACAATTATGTGCAGATTAGCCCAGTATCTTGTCATCTGCTTTTCTTCTTCTCAACTTCCTCCACCTCCTATTTTGAATATTATTATTAGGATTATTAGACGTGGCCTCCTGCTCCCTGCTGGGACTGACGTAGGATGCTTCGAAATTACTTCGCATATCTCACTCTAAGGTAGGACAAGTTCTTTTCCTAGTCAGAATTTTAGTACAATTCTTAAGAGTAATTCTGAGATGCTTGATAAATATGCGCCCCGATATTATAAAATGAGTTTGATCAACAACCTAGAATGAGAATCATGGGTATCATTCAAAGAAGTAATTTCTAATTCTTTATGTAACAATAAAGATCCAAATTTTAAGGAAATGGTGAAAAATGCATCGGTTAAGTTTAAGAAATTTGCTTAAGAAAGTTCACTTTTTTGAATTCACATTTGGAATTCTGAAAATCTTGTAAGTGAAATCAGAATATCAAGGACATTGTTAAAGAAGGTGTCATGACGACAGACTACTGCTGGATTATTCATTGGGAATTTTGTACTTAAATATGATGTAATGGAAACATTCTAATTGTATCTTTTATTGTGTTCACAAATGCAAATAAAAATAACTATTCACAATTGAAACATTTTGATGTGTTTAATTTTACATACATATTTAAGAGATAAAAAAACATTCAGCGGCAGCTTAAAGTGATTTAGTAGCAAGGGGAAAAAAGCTTCTAGTGATGAGAGAAACTTAAACATTTAATACAGAGAGTTCGAGAAGTCCAATAAGAACTTAACATGTCCTGTAGTTTGTTAAAGTCATAGTTAAATTCTATTCATTTTTAAAATGGTTTAATTGTCACCAAAGAAATTTTAATCATAAGGCTAGTACAATGCAGGTCCTGTATGATGATGAACTTTTTAGAAGCTGGCTTGAACAAAGTTTGCTTCTGTGATTCTTACATCATACCAGCTGATTCATCACCTCAAGCTCGGAGTTGCTGAGCTCAAGGAGGAGGTGGCTAGCCTTCATTGTAGTAAAGAGTGGGAAGACCGTGCCAAAATGTCATTTAGAGAGATAGGTTGCACTTCCAATTAGGTGCAAGAAGAGACTCCAGGTAAGAGAGGTAAAAACAAGTGGGTCACGAACATAAGAACAAGGCAAGAGGTGTGCAATGTCTGGGGGCATCAACATCAGAGTCAGATATAGCCAGCCATTTTCAGAATTTTGGTACTGGTCCTGATAACTCTGTGGAGATATGTAGGGACGAGGAGCCCAACTAGTCATCTCAAAACCAATTCCCAGAAAGAGAAAGGCAGTGATAGTGGGGAACTCAGTCATTTGGGGGATTTAGATACAGTTTTGTTTCAGATACAGAGAGTCTAGTAGGGTGTGTTGTCTTCAAGGTGCATAGGTAGGAAACATAAATAGATTATTGGCCAGAGGAGAGGGGGATCCAGTTGTCATTGCCCATGTTGGAATAAATGACATACATAAGGACAGGTTGTCAGTTCTGCATTTTAAATAATAAAGTAAGATGCCAAGCCGAGGCACAGAACTGACAAGGTGGACTTCTGGAAGAGATGTAAACGTGTTAACCCATGACAGGTTACATTTGAAAAGAAGCGTTACCAATGTTTTGGGAAGGAGTATGAATAGGTTACTTGAGGACTGTTTAAAATATGTAGTGTGTGTGTGTGGCAGAGAAGTACGTAAGAGTTGTACAGGATATCTACGGGGGAAGTGTGCCTGGGGTGAGGTCTGAGGTAGGAGTGATGGATGCATTCAAGTTGGAGGTGGCATTACATCAGGGATCAGCTCTGAGCCCTTTCTTATTTGAAGTGGTGTTGGACAGGTTGACACACAAGATAAGACAGGAGTCCCCTTGGACTTTGGTGTTTGCTGATGACATTGTGATCTCTAGCGATAGTAGGGAGCAGGTTGAGGAGACCCTGGAGAGGTGGAGATATGAGAGGAGAGGAGAGGAATGAAGGTCAGTAGGAACAAGACAGAATACATGTGTGTGAATGAGATGGAGGTCAGTGGAATGGTGAGGATGCAGGGAGTAGAGTTGACGAAGGTGGATGAGTTTAAATACTTGGATAATGGGGATTGTGGAAGATATGTGAAAAAGAGAGTTCAGGCAGGGTGGAAAGGGTGGAGAAGAGTGTCAGGAGTGATTTGTGACGGACGGGTATCAGCAAGAGTGAAAGGGAAGGTCTACAGGACAGTAGTGAGACCAGCTATGTCATATGGGCTGGAGACGGTGGCACAGGAGACAGACCTGGAGGTGGCAGAGTTAAAGATGCTAAGATTTGCATTGGGTGTGACGAGGATGGATAGGATTAGAAATGAGGACATTAGAGGGTCAACTCAAGTTGGACGGTTGGGAGACAATGTCAGAGAGGCGAGATTGTGTTGGTTTGGACATGTGTAGAGGAGAGATTCTGAATATATTGGGAGAAGGATGGTAAGGATAGGGCTGTCAGGGAAGAGGAAAAGAGGAAGACCTAAGAGAAGGTGTATGCATGTGGTGAGAGAGGACATGCAGGTGATGGGTGTAACAGAGCAAGATGACGAAGACAGAAAGATATGGAAGAAGATGATCCGCTGTGGCAACCCCTAACGGAAGCAGCCAAAAGAAGAAGTGTGTGTGTCTGGAGTGTATGACAGATCACATTTAGAATCTATCCATCCATTATCCAACCTGTTATATCCTAACTACAGTGTCACAGGGGTCTGCAGGAGCCAATCCCAGCCAACACAGGAAACAAATCCCAGGCAGGGCGCCAGCCCACACACACACATACGGGACAATTTAGAATTGCCAGTGCACCAAACCTTCATGTCCTTGGACTGTGGGAGGAAACCGGAGTACCAGGAGAAAACCCACACAAACATGGGGAGAACATGCAAACTCCATGCAGGGAGCACCCGGGAAGTGAACCTGGGTCTCCTAACTGTGAGGCAACAGCACTACCCAATGTGCCGTCCACATTTAGAATGTACATAAAAATAATTAGAATTCTTTACATTTATATATAGAGCTTCTGTTACAACTCAAAGTGCTCTCCATGCAGGGAAAACCTAGAAAAGGAACATTTCATTTGAAACAGTTTGCCTTAATGCTAGCAGTATGAAGAATAAAATAAATAAATTGGCATTATACGTAGCTGCACATAAATTTGATTCAATAGAAACATGGCTAAATAATAATAGATTGGCATGAATAGAACATAGATGGGTCCACATTGTTTAGGAAAGACAAGGGCAACAAAAAAGAAGGGTGTTTTGTCATATAGGTTGAACAGTATTTAAAGGCAAACTTTCTTCAGTTAGACATTGAGCCATAGGATTTGACTAGACAGCACCAGGATGAGGTGTGGAGTATATTAGGAGTGTGTTATAAACCCCCTAATTCAAATAATAGTTTTAATTTACACCTGTTTTATAATATTAAAAATGTAAAGTTGGAGGGGATATTATGGTCACAGGGGCTATAAATATATAAATATTAACTGAGTTAATCTTACAAACAATGGAACACAAGGACAGGAGTTTTTAATCAGTTACTGTTTTGTAATACAGTATGTTAAAGCACCAGGGGTGAAGTCTGTCTAGATTTAGTATTTTTTAATTATCAGGATGGAATTGAAGTGGTAAAGGTGATTGAATTAGGATCTAGTATATAACATAATAGGTTTTTAGCAGAGTGAACTTTCTAAAACAAAAACAGTTACATTTAATTTTAGTAGGGCAAATTTGGTGTGGATGCCGCAAAGCCTCAGTAAAATAAACTGGAACAAGCTTTTAAATGTGGAGACAGTTGAGAAGATGGGGGGCAGGGTTTAAAGTGGTTTACACATAATTCAGCCAAGGATTATGTCAAAATATAAAAGCATTAAAAACTACAAACAGTAAAACTGTAACGGATAAATAAGGAGCTTATAAAGAGGTTACATAGGAAACAACAGTTGCATGAAGTGTACAAGACTAATAAATCTGTTGCTAATCAATGAACATGAGAACAACCAGTTAAAAATATTAGGAATGCTAAAAGACAGTTGACAAAAATACTGAAGAAAAGGTGAAAGATGACCGAAATAGATTCTTTCAATACTTTAGCAGTAAAAGAACAATCAAAGAGCAGGTTAAGAGTATAAGGAATAGGAAATGCAAGCAAGAATTTACAGACTATCAAATAGCAAATGTTTTGAACTTGCAGTCGTCTTGCATGAAGGTGGATAACTTCTCAAAAGTAAAGGAAACTGCTAAGGAGATACTGAGTGATTTGGAAATTATAGATAGAGAAGTACTGCTTGAATTAAATAGGCTGAAATCTAACAAATCACCACAACCAGTTCACATTTTTCCTTGAGTGCTAAAGGAGGTTAGCGAGTACATATAACCTTGGCACATATTTTTCTGAAATCTCGGCACACTAGGGAAATTCATAAAGACTGGAGGCTAGCAAATGTTATTGTTTGAAAAGGTGACTGGGCTGAACCAAGGTATTATAGACCAATAAGCTTAATGGGCATCACAGGTAAATTAATGAAAGCAATAATTAAGAAGAAGATTGAGGATCACATGTCTAGAAAAGGAGTGTTAGTGAACAGTCAACATGTGTTCAGACAGGAAAGGCTTGTTTTTACTAATATGCAACAAAAGGATATGATCACAGGGGTGCATATTATATTATTCATCTTGGTTTTCAGAGGGCTTTTGATAAGGTACCACATGAAATATTAGTGATACTGAAGAAGTGGGAATTCAGAGTGCGCTCTGTAGGTGGGTACAAAATTGGCTCAAACACAGGAAGCGTAGGGTTATGGTGATGGGAACCTTTTCAGAAATAGGTGATGTTAAAGGTGAGCATGTTTTACTCTTTTTAATATACATAAAAAATCTGGACAAGAAAATAAACAACAAGCCTGGTAAGTTTGCAGGTGATACTAAACTAGTTGGAAGGGCAGATAATCTAAAACCAGCTAAATGATTACAGAAGGACTTGGACAGCATATAGACTTAGGCAGATCTGTGGCAGATGAAATGTATTGTAAGTAAAGATGAAGTATTACATGTACAAAGTATAAATGTGAGATTTGAATACACAATTGGAGATCAGAAAATTAAAAGTACCCCTTAAGAGAAGGACCTGGAAGTCATAATGAACCCATCACTATCAGCATCCAGACAATTTACAGAAGCAATCAAAAAAGCCAATAGGATTTTAAGTTATATCATGCTGTAATATGTGGAGTACAAGTTAAAAGGTGGTTGTGCTTAAATAATATAATGCATTGGTGAGTCCTCACCTGGAGTATTGTGTGCATGGACGACCACAAACTTTTCAGTGGTCAGTGGCTTAAAAGGAAAGAGGGGGCACTATAGAGGTGGGATTTGTTACAGTTTATTTTGAACACAAATCATTGTCCACTTTTCTTTCTGTGTTTTTAATTTGACTGGAAATCTTCTTTTAACTTTAGGGCCATTATAATCTTCACAAACTTGGCAAAAATATGTCAGTAATTGCTGGTTATGTCAGATTATCAGGAAAAGGCACATCTTAACACGAGAAAATGAAAGAATTCCAATCTAGGTGCACAAACCTTGACAGGAAAAGTTTACATCATGGCACATCAAATTAATATGTATTTCTCCCATAAAGTGCCTATCTTGGGTTAAGCATTCAGAAAGCCACCAGAAGTGATCATCTGATACCATATGTGACCTTCATTTTTGTGCATTTGACTTTCAGCAAGAAATTATCACAGTATGACCTAGAACCTTGATGTACAATGTAAAATTGTTTTATATAAGCAGTATTTATTGAGATTTTTCAGTAACAAAAACAAAAAGAATTAATAATAACTTTTTGTTTTATAGGTGTTTTCAACTTTTGTGTTTTAGAGTAAAAACTATTATTTAAGTGATGACTCCTGCCTATTTGTATTAGAAATGAGTGAATATAAAGAAAACAAAACCAATTATAGAAATAATGACACCATGTTCACTCAAGTTAAACCTTTAATATACAAAGTAAATAAAACTGCCCAGAAATGCACTTCTTTAATTGGCCTTTTTGTAATCCATTGTGTAAGCATGCTGATATACAGTAGTCTGTAAATGTAACCTGAGTTCAGTGTCACTTGGCAATCTATTGAACATGGATACCTTATTTGCTCACTATCTTCTACTATGTAATAAAGCGCTAAGATGTGTGTGTGTGTGATTCTGGTTCCTGAAAGCAATCTAATTGGTTAGTTTGGCTTTGGTAAGCTGATTGAATGATGAAGTGGGACTGTGAGTCATGAGGAAATTTAGGGACATTCAAAACTTAACATGAGTTATTTAGGACAATCTAGGTGAATAGGGTGGACAAGCTTGTTAGGTTAAATGTCCTGCTCTTGTCGCAGTTGTTCTAAACTTTACCATGGTCCTTACACATTATCCTCAGAGTTAACATTAGTATAAGAATTACATGAGGGGTTTATAGAATGTGCCTACAGTAGCCTACAATATTAATGACAACACTGTAAGTTCCACTATAACCTTTTACTTGTTATCCAGCCTTATTAGAAACGTTCTCAATGTCTTGTTAGATTTTTTTCAGCTTCAGAACTCCGTATCTTAGTTAATATTGGCTCTGTATGAATACAGGTGCATCTTAATAAATTAGAATATCATTGAAAAGTTAACTTATTTCAGTAATTTAATTCAAAATGTGAAACTCATATATTATATAGATTCATTACACACAGAGTGATATATTTCAAGTGTTTATTTCTTTTCATTTTGCTGATTATGGCTTAGGGCGGCACAGTGGTGCAGTGGGTAGCACTGCTGTCTCGTAGTAAGGAAACCTGGGTTCGCATCCCGGGTCCTCCCTGCGTGGAGTTTGCATGTTCTCCCCGTGTCTGTGTGGGTTTCCTCCCTCAGTACAAAGACATGCAGGTTAGGTGCATTGGCGATCCTAAATTATCCCTAGTGTGTGCTTGGTGTGTGTGTGTGTGTGCCCTGTGGTGGGCTGGCACCCTGCCTGGGGTTTGTTTCCTCCCTTAGCTCCAGCAGACCCCCGTGACCCTGTAGTTAGGATAAAGTGGGTTCGACAATGGATGGATTATGGCTTATAACTAAAGAAAACCCAACATTCAGTCATCTTTCGGGTGCCCCCATTAGGGGTTGCTACAGCAGATCATTTTGTTCCAGCTAATGAAAACCCAAAATTCAGTATCTCAGAAATTTAGAATATTGTGAAAACGTTCCATATTGTAGACTCCTGGTGTTCCACTCCACTCAGTTAATTAACTCAAAACACCTGCAAAGGTGTCCTGAGCCTTTAAATGGTCTCTCAGTCAGGTTCAATAGGCCACACAATCAGACTGCTGACTCACTGGCTGTTCGGAGTGTTATATCTAAGCATATTAATGGAAAGTTGAGTGAAAGGAAAAAATGTGACAGCAAAAAAAGGTGCACAAGCAACCACAGCCTTGAGAGGATTGTGAAGCACAGCCCCCTCAAGTATTTGGGAGAGATTCCCAAGGAGTGGACTGCGGCTGGAGTCAGTGCTTCAAGAGCCACCACACACAAACATATCCAGGACATGGGCTACAACTGTCACAGCATTCCTTGTGTCAAGCCACTCCTGAGCCAGAGTCAACATCAGAAGCTCCTTACCTGGGCTAAGGAGAAAATGGACTGGACTGTTGTTCAGTGGTTAAAAGTCCTCTTTTCAGATGAAAGTCAATTTTGCATTTTATTTGGAAATCAAGGTCCCAGAGTCTGGAGGAAGAGTGGAGAGGGACAGAATCCAAGTTGCTTGAGGTCCAGTGTAAAGTTTCCACAGTCAGTGATGATTTGGGGGAGCCATGTCATCTGCCGGTGTTGGTCCACTGTGTTTTATCAAGTCCAAAGTCAGCGCAGCCATCCATCTTCCAGGACATTTTAGAACACTTCATGCTTCCCTCTGCTGACAAGCTTTGTGGAGATGCTGATTTCATTTTCCAGCAGGACTTGGCACCTGCCCACACTGCCAAAAGTACCAATAATGACCATGGTATCACTATGCTTGATTGGCCAGCAAACTCACCTGACTTAAACTCCATAGAGAATCTATCAAGAGGAAGATGAGAGACACCAGAGCCAACAATGCAGATGAGCTGAAGGCCGGGATCAAAGCATCCTGGGCTTCCATAACACCTCAGCAGTGCCACAGGCTGATTGCCTCCACACCACGCCGCATTGTTGCAGTAATTCATTCAAAAGCAGCCCCAACCAAATATTAGACATACTTTTCAGTAGGCCAACATTTCTGTATTAAAAACGTTTTTTTATTGATCTTATGTAGTATTCTAATTTTCTGAGATACTGAATTTTGGGTTTTCATTACCTGTAGGCCATAATCTGCTAAATGAAAAGAAATAAACACTTGAAATACATCACTCTGTGTGTAATGAATATATATAATATATGAGTTTTATTGTTTAAATTGAATTACTGAACTAAAATTAACTTTTCGATGATATTGTAATTTATTGAGATGCACCTGTATAACCGGTAGTTTCACATTCCCTGTAATAACACATGAAGTAGCACAAAGGTTCATGAGAATTTATGAGAATTTCAAATGAGTTTTGAAGCCTCGGTGTCGAACATCCCAACCCTAGCATTTGGCATTCAGACTTCAGCAGGAAGCTATAATAAAAGTGAAGCGGTAGTAGTCTTTGACAGTGGCATTTAAGTGTGTATGTACCAAGAAAAGTGAGTTTTTCACGTGATGCTGGCATATACAGCAGATTTGTTTTCAATAAAAAAGAGAAATCTTTTGTTAACAAATTTTAAATTACTTTATTATTTGTTTCTTTGGGAGATTTGGACTATTTCAGTAGAAAACAGTGTTAGAGAGGGGCTCAGTCAGAATATCTGCTGGAATATGATTTCAAAACAGACCTTAATACAGCCCTGATATGTACTGTATACAGAGGTGGGTAGTAACGAGTTACATTTACTCTGTTACATTTACTTGAGTAACTTTTTAAAAAAATTGTACTTCTAAGAGTAGTTTTACTGCACCAAACATTTTACTTTTACTTGTGTACATTGGTAAAGAAGAAACGCTACTCTTACTCCGCTACATTGGGCAACACTCGACTCATTACTTCTTTCCAATTATACATTAAACTGTATTTTTGCAAGAGAGAAGTTGCCAGTGGATCTACTGCATGGCTGTTTCACCAATCAGACATAGCCATGCAGTCACATGACCACACACAAACCTCCTGCGTCTTGCAGCCTGCGAGAGACTTTTTAGTTATGCTTGTTCACTGCTAAATGGTCACAGCTTCACTGCAAGAACCAGATTGTCGTTCATAAGCCTGCCTTTCATGTCTTTTAACCTCATGTCTTTTCTCCTTTTCTTTGATTCCCCCTTCTTTTTTGTGCTGACCCATATACTGTATATACACTCTTGTCTCCGTGGGCCTTAATCACATGCCGCAGGAAGCCAATAAATCAATTGAGAACACATGCAGGTGCGACTTGCTCTAACTACCTCATTAACTCCCCGCAGTCGTGCAATTGCGACCACGGAGAGTGACACGGCTTTATGGATTTGAAACTGGTAGACCCGCTACATCATAAAGTGCATATGCAGTATTATACTGTCAGTGTACAGGATATCTCGTCATTGTAAGTAGTTTGCACTGTTCA
>JANRMT010049829.1:23841914-23866429 GCA_026402145.1 Polypterus bichir lapradei | reverse complement strand
TATCTTTACTCTTTTTTTTTTTTTTTATTTGGAAATAGCAGAATTTGCACATTATCTTATATTTTTGTCTGCCTTGTTACAACATTTCTAAAAAATAAATAATTTATTATGTTCAAACAGTTACTCAGTACTTGAGTAGTCTTTTCACCAAGTACTTTTTTACTCTTACTTGAGTAAGTTTTTGGTGGACTACTTTTTACTTCTACTTGAGTAATATTATTTTGAAGTAACGCTACTCTTACTTGAGTGCAATTTTTGGCTACTCTACTCACCTCTGACTGTATATAATATATGTACTGTACATCTTGTAGCTGCACTGGCACCTAAGAACCATAACTTGAGTGTTTTTGTGAAGCCACTTTATCGTGTTGAGCCTGACAGAGGTGTCATGGGCATAACTCAATAAAATACCAGTGAAGGAAAGTGATCACTTGATAACATCTGAGCAATACTCACATTTGGCACTCTGTGGATTATCGGTGTAATAAGTAATAATTCATTTGGTATTTGGTATGGGGGGTCTTATGACGGCAAGGCCTAGTGTTTGCCCATTGGGCATAAGTATGTTGTGATTGTGTTTGTAGCGAAGTGAGCTAGACTTTATGTGTAGCCCTTTGGTGATATGTATGAAGAAATTAATGTCATACCTTGTGAAATATAAAATGTGCTTGTTTTGTTTATGCTACATTGGCTATATCATTTGACCTCTCTTGTACAGACATTGCAGGTCATCTTGGTACGGTTATCAACTTTCTTCAATTATGTTTAAACCAAGTTATGCTTGCAGTTGGCATTATCATTGTGTTATTATTTGTGTTAGCCGCTAAAAACTAGTAGATGTTGCAGTTGTATTTGTAATACCGTTTATTAAAGCACTTTGAACTCAAAGCTTGTAGTGAAAATTGGATTAGAAATTTGAAGATCCAATTTCTGACCCATAGCTCTGATTCAGGTGATAAAAAATGGAAATAAGGTTGAATCAAAGTGTTGTTTATCAGCGGCAAGTGGAATTGTCCTCTCCCCTGGTCCTTCCATCATTGAGGCTTTCCAGCTGGGCAAGGGTCCCAGTCATCTGCCACACTGTAAATATACCCTTTCACTAAGCATGATGGAAAATAAAAGAATATTTTTAACTTGCTTTAAAATGCAGCTTTCGCATCTAATACCATGTTTCCCTGAAAATAAGACCAGGTCTTGTATTAATTTTTGCTCGAAAAGATGCACTAGGGCTTATTTTCAGGGCATATCTTATATTTATTCATGTACAACAATATACATTTATCCAAATACAGTCATGTCATCTTCTGGAATATCATCATAACTCTTCACATTCAAACCCTACATTTCAGCCTGAATTTCTTGCTACACTTTTAGGATCCTCCAGGATTAAAATGCCGACATACAAATGCATTCAGTGTTGCATATTCCCCAAAGTAATGACACGATACATTTTAAAAGTCTCACATACCATCTTCTGTGCTGTCTTTTTTTTTTTTTTTGCTTCTTCACAATACCATCAGAATGGCGTATTTGAGCTACTGAGAAAAAAAATAAGGACATAATGAAAATGTCTATTTTGTGATTAAAGTAGAAATTTCAGCTTTAAACTCGAAAAACACAAAGAAACACAAAGAACGATAGACACTTGGAATAAGCGACCAAGTAGTGTGGTAGGCAGTAAGACGTTAGGGACTTTCAAAACTCAACTTGATGTTTTCTTGGAAGAAATAAGTGGACAGGACTGGCGAGCTTTGTTGGACTGAATGGCCTGTTCTCGTCTAGTGTTCTAATGTTCTGCTGTCCTCTTTAATCTTGTAGTTTGCTTTGTCATTAAAGTAGACTTTCGTAAACGTCACCTTAAAACCGACCTAGTTGTTAAATCGCTGACCTGACAGCAGCGGCAAGCAGCATCGCCACAAAGAACACATTAAATTTATAATATTCTTAGATTTATACTTGATATCACTTTCATGATGAAATGCATTAAAAATAGGTATGCTACATTTTACAGATAAATTGTTAACTTTGTTTAAATAATAAATACTGTTAATAGTTACACGATGCCAGTGCGGTAGCGCTGCTGTCTCACAGGGAGTCACGTCCCTTGTAATCTCTGCCTGGAGTTTGCATGTTTTTCCTGTTGGGTTTCCACAGTGAGCTCAGTTTTCCATCCAAAGACATGAAGGTTTGGGGATTTGCTGACGCTACAATGACGCCAGTGTATGTGTGTGTTCACGTTGCGATGAGCTGATGCCCCGTCCAGAGATTTTGTTTCTGTCTTGCGCCGATGCTGCTGGAATGGGCACATCCCCGAATTGATGGATGTAATCATTCAACATCCTTTTCAGAGATATTGTGGCAAGGTGTCCTTGTAATTTAATGGATGTTTCAGGCACACACGTCGCATCATGTAGTGCCTTACTTTTCAGCTGACAATCTTGACTAGGGCTTATTTTTAGGGTAAGACTTATATTACAGAGCAGCCTGAAAATCATGCTAGGGCTTATTTTCAGAGTAGGTCTTATTTTCAGGGAAACACGGTATACATTTCAGAATAATCATTTATACCTACAAATATGGTCAAAGAGAAACAATTGTAACAGTGTAATCGTCATTCGGTTTTTCTGTGTGGTCATTAACTATTGAAGTTACATTTGGGCGAGCGCAGTAGGCATTGTTCTTGGCACAGAATCAATGTGACATCTGTGGTGCGGGCTTCTGCCTTGAGGATCCTTGAGAGGCCTTAAATACTCATGAAAAAATCAGGTCAGATAATAGCATTAACCACTTTTTCTCTTTTTCTTTTAGATGAAGTAATGTCATTGAAGACGTTGAGTATATGGATGAAATGGATAATCCTACAAAAATGTGACTTGTCATCTCAAAGCTTTCCTGCAAATTGCATGTGAACAGCATTCAAGATTGAGGAAAAAGAAAAAGGAAAAGCAAAACTTGCTGAACTACATGATTTTCTAAACATACTGCAACAGCCATGCATCCTTTGCTTAGAAGAGTATCTGAAAGCCATATACCTACAAAAAGGAAGGATAAGACACTCAAGGGAATGCATCCTAGGAAAAGTGACCAGACATAGAAGCTTTTGTATCTTTCCATCCAAAAATGACACTCAACACACTATAGGCAAGAAGACTAAACCAGCTTTATATGCACTCAGGAAAAATGGAGCACTGAATACCTTAAGATGTTTGAAAGCTTATATGGGTATAATGTGGCTGCAGGTTTTTGTTCCAACCAGTTTCCCAATCAATGAGTTATTTTATATATAATTTAATTAACTGATCTTTCACTTTCTCTTCATATGAGATTTAAGTACATTTATAACAAATTTAGAATTTGTGATTTTTTTGCAATATTTTAAAATTATTAAATCTTCATCCATTTCTGTTTCTTCACCACTCTCTTACTTTATGGTGACCAGATTTTCAAAGTTCCTAACCAGAGCACAACTTATTAATAAACTAACAGCATGCATGTTGTTGGACATATATTAAATTGAAGAGCAAAGGGCATCTCTATCTCTGTCCACAAGAAGGTGGGAATGTCTGATGAACAAATTCAAGTGGCCATCTTAAGATAATAAACAGTGCGGCATATATCTGAGTATCACGTCATCCACAACATGGCTGGAATGTCCAGCCAAGAAATGCCACAAGAAGCACAAAAAAAGAGCAATGTA
Source organism: Polypterus bichir lapradei (assembly GCA_026402145.1). Lineage (NCBI taxonomy): Eukaryota > Metazoa > Chordata > Cladistia > Polypteriformes > Polypteridae > Polypterus > Polypterus bichir. The sequence goes on along the minus strand of JANRMT010049829.1, from coordinate 23,862,732 downwards.
GACTATATCCAGTAAAGCCTGCCTTATTAACCAGGTGGTTCACTATGCTATATTTTATTTTTGCTATATTTTAATTATTACATTGAAAACATTCACCCGAAAATTGGAATGGTGCCTCTAAGGCTAAGGATCTGCGCTGGTATCCCGAAGGTTGCCGGTTTGAATCCCCGTCAGTGCCAAAAGTGATCCTACTCTGCTGGGTCCTTGAGCAAGACCCTTAACCTTCAATTGCTCCAGGGGTGCTGTATAATGGCTGACCCTGCACTCTGACCCCAAGGGGTATGCTAAAACTAACAAATTCCTAATACTGTACAAGAAATTATATAAGGCGAAATAAAGAACAAAAAAAACAAGAATCTGCCAAAAAAAAAATGGATATCTGGTCACCCTACCTTGATTGAATACTAATAACAACAATTAACAATGAGCAGAGTAGATGACACTGAATGTTGAAATCTGACCACTTCTTCAATGTCATACCCACTAGTGTGCTCTTTGTAAAAAAAAAGTTGCACAACCAGGACACTTGGAAAGGCGTAATTGAAAATGATGATGAAAATCTTTTAACAAGTCTAAACAAAAAGTAAAATATCTCAATGTAACATACATACGCAAGTACTTACTATATTCAAATAAAAAATTTGCAAACCCAGTTTTCGAATTTCTTCATTGAAACTTAGGCATAGAATGGAAAATTAACAGTTGGCTTTATTAATGTAGAGGTGAAATATAAAATAGAATTTGGATGGAACGAAAACTTGTAGCCACAGATGTACCCCATTAGTGAAAGTTTAAACCACTGTTCAAAATGTCTCATGCATGGACACTTTAGTAAAGGTTACAAAGAGAGAGGACGAAATGGCAGATATGTACACAGCATTATCCTGAATATCAACAAGGAAGATGGGGTTGTGTCCTCTAAAGAAGAAAAATAAAACAAAGCTAACAGTGAAGATATTGGCAGTGTCTGTGTCTCTGCATCAAGTTAGACATGTGCCATTACCAAGGTTGGTGAAGAATGTGCATTAGAAGTCTAAGAATAGCGAGAAGTATGTAAAAATCTGCACCATTACAGATTCAGGCATTACAGAAACATATCACACAGAAAATCTGCAAAGATAATTGAATCTTCAAGGAAGAAAAACTCAGATTCTTCTCAACCCAAATGTACAGAAAGTAATAAATTGTTTTGCCTAATCAGGTTTACAAATCTATGGAATTGAAAAGAACGTTTATTAGTCTGCCGAAGGTCTTTACAAAGAGAATGTTACTCAACATGAGGAAATTACAAAATTACCTTATGTACCATACAGAGAGGATTCATTGATGTCTGCTTGTGAAATATAAGACATTTAAAATCCTGAACAAGCAATGTATTGCTGACCAGCACACTATTGGCCCCATGATGAAACTTAAGAAGAGTTTGTTCTTCCTCAAGGGTGGGAAAACCTTAATGAAAGACATAACAGAGAAGGACTAAGCTGTGTCAAGGTATCCAAAGAACAGCTAAAGCTCACTGACGAAAGAGTGTGATATTTCTCATCATGCTTCATATTGCCTGAAGAAAATGAAGATCTGAGTTATTTTTAATTGCACAGCAAATTACAGAGGAACTACTCTCAATGAGCAATTACTGGTCATTCATTTCAGGATTTTGAGAGGAGAGAGTGTGACTAGTGGCAAACATTAAAGCAACGTTTCACCAGATAAATGTTCCAGATGAAAACACTGATTTTTATTGTTTTGTGGTAGCAACAAGGCAACTTGGATAAAGAATTGGAATAATTTAAAATAATGATTCATCTTTCTGGTGCTACATCCTCACCCAGCTGCATTTCTTATGCTTTTCATTCAACACCGAAGATGCAGGATAAGCAACTTCAATAGAAGCAGATAATACCATGCTTTCAAGTTTCAAGAGGTCACAGCTTACAATTATTAGAATTAGAAGAACAGGCAACACATCTGGCATGAGATCATGATGTTATGTGTTTTAGGTGATTTTCCCACCTAACCAAGTTGGTGAGCAACATAAGATGACAGAGCTACTGAGAAAAAGGATTTAGAAATTAGGCCGGAATTTGCGTCCAGCAGAGGGATGCCTATGTGCCCAGCGGTGCATAGAAAGAGAGATGAATACGCATTCCAAGCCTGTCACTTGACACAGTATTCTTCATCTTTTTTTCATTTAGAATCAAAATTGTATGTATTTACATGTACAATGTTTAAAGTAGAAGAATACAAAAATCAAACATAAATATTCTATTTCTTGTTTCCTCAAAATATTGGATATTGGATATTTGGCAACAAATATTCTATCACTGAAGCTTATTCTAAGATTCCTGTTAAAAGAAAAACACAGATCAGCTGAAGAAGTAATAGACGAGCACACATGGAATTAATAAAAAAAATTGCCAACTTAGAGCTCCTTTTGGGCTCTAATGCAAACAGATGAGTTACACCTGCAGGGTTTGAACATTTTAAGTCTGCACCAATATGTCATTTTGCAGATGCCTATGAAGATGGTTATGGTACCATTATATATCTTCTTTTTCTCAACAAAAAATGCAAGGAACATTTTTCATTCTTAATGAGAAAGTCAAGGGTGGCATCATTGAAGCGTTTCACGGTTTTGCACATTGGGTGTGAAAACAGCTGTTTCAAGGCTTTCATTTCCAACAGAATCACAGTGATAAAAGGGCTTTCACAAATGTCTCAATGAAGGAATGTCACATCTACTGAACAATCTTCAAGGGAAGAGCACCAAAGGATTCACTTAAAGGTTCTACTTTTTCATTAAAGCTGTAAATGGCCAAAACGTTCTTTCAGATGGAATCATTTGGAATACAATACAGAAGTTAAAAACTTCACAGCTTGACAAGTGCAAAAGAGAAAGCTGAATCTACAAATGAGCTTAATCTGAACATCATCCCCAAAGACAAAGGATGCTTATCACCTTGCATATAAAACAGCATGATGTCAGCAATGAAATCCAACCCACTCTCTTCAGAAAATTTGGTGAAAGAGACATCATAAGCCTCATTTAATTACAAGTATACTGAGAATTCTTATAGAAAAATCCTTGTGTGAAGATCTTTCATATCTCCAAATTCAATGAAGTTTAGCATGGTAGAATACAGAGATTTGGAGACAGGCTCAGAAAAGCTGCTATGCCAGAAGAAGCTGAAAACCTGGCGATTCTCTTTAAGAATTCATCCATCCATCCATTATCCAACCCGCTATATCCTAACTACAGGATCACGGGGGTCTGCTGGAGCCAATCCCAGCCAACACAGGGCACAAGGCAGGAAACAAACCCTGGGCAGGGTGAAGAATTCATATTTTGCTTTAGTAATTTTGAAGCACATCTGAGGAGAGAAAGCTTTCATTACTATAAGAAGAATGATTTCAAAGTTCTTAATTTGCTAAAGACACAATGCCTAATGACAGAGTACAGATGCCTCAAAAATTCAAAATCATACTTTCAAAATCTGCACCTGATTTTATCAGTGTGCTGATCTTCCATGTTTTCCCAGTGCTTATGTATGGTTTTCTCTGAGTGCTCCATGTTTCCTTTAGTTGAACTGATGATTCTAAAGTGGCCTTTCAGTGTGAGTGAGGGTGTGTTCATGAGAGCAACTCGTTCCTGCCTTACACCTGATGTTAAATGGATTAGATCTGGCCCAACCTGAAATTGATTATTTATTAATGTTTTGCAGTCTGTTAAGTAGAATTACACAGTGGTACTGTGAGTAGAACTGTTAGACCAGACTTACTGGATTAAAAATCCTATTGTCTGTGGAGAGACTGTACAGTCACTCAGTGTCTATGGGGGTTTTCTCTGAATGCTCTTATTGTTTAATTGATGTTTTTAGTACTGAAATTGTAAATTGTAAATTGGCCCATATAACTATGAATGTGGTTGTGTCAGTTTGAGGCCTGTATGGCACTGGTTGCATCCCTCTTTCTGCCAAGATAAGTTTTGGCTCTCAACCCTTAATTGGATTAAAGGATAAGTTTGGTATTTTTTAAGTCCAAATGATTTCTTCACAGTCATGGTATTTTTAAAGTGCCAGATAAAATTGCCCTGTAAAGTGAAAGATTTTTTTTAATGTAAACAAATAACAAGCCTGCTGTTTTGTTTTATATTGGAACTGATGGATTCTGGGTCCCAATGTGAAAAAAAGCCTTAAAACTTACTGAACAGATGTTCTTTGAAATAGGAAAGGTTTCAATTGAAGAAAAGGTGCCTTCCGCGTTTCTGAGGCGTGCTTGTGACAGCAAAACTAAACTGGAAGTAATACATTTTATCACAGATTTTTGGTACTATTTTCTTAAGATAGAGATATGTTTCTTGTTCACGTGTCTACTCCCAGTGGTAGGTAGAATCATGACACCTCTGATCAAGTAATATTCTGCTTATTATGCTACATCTGCTTCTGTTTGTTCAATGATTATATTTTACCATGGCTTGTAACAACAGACAGATGTGCGCTCAAAGCACCCGCTTTTTGCCTCGTGCATTCTTTGTTGTTGTGTTATATAGCCTGCAATGTGAAATTTATGCTGAATATCAACATGATGATGAAAAGACCACATATGGGTTTCTTTGTAATTTGTACAAAAAACAATAAATCTAAACTGAACTGATTACACTGCACTGTACTTTTTATAAATACCTTCGATTTTTGACAGAACCTAGCCAGTTGCAAGTTGCACTTTTAATGGCATGTCATGCACACCCAGAATAAAATGCTCAGAAAACTAAAAATGTCAGAGTGTGCAGCTCTCTACTGAGCCCTTTAAAATTCTGATACTGGATGGGCCCTGCTATGTACTGCTGCCTGATCCAGGGCTACTTCTTGCTATACACCCAGGGATGCCTTGACTATCCTGACCTTGAATAGGTTAAGCAAACCGGAGAATCTTATGTTATATTATAAACTTTAGGTGTGTAAAGTCTTCAGGATCACACCATAACTTATTATCTTGATACTTACAGCAGATCAAAATATGATAAATGTATATTTAAAAGAAAAAAAATATATATTGTGATAAGACACTATATAGCGCCTGACCAGACACAGCTTAGACACGGGAGGCACATGTAAAAGAAAAGACTTTTATTACTTCTTCAGCTGGAGGGCACGTCTTCCCCGTACTCCCCCCAGCCACAACACAGTCCCAAACACCAGTACAGCACAAGCACTATTCTCTTCCTTGGCACCACCACTCCTGCCTTGCAACCTTGTCCTCCTCCACCCGACTCTGGCCGATGAGTGGTGGTTGCTGGCTCCCTTTTATAGGTCACCTGGAAGTGCTCCAGGTGTTTGATCAGCAAGATCCGGCGGCACTTCCAGGTGTAATGAATCTGTTGCCCACACGGGCTCAGGAGTCCCAAACACAGCACCCCCTGGCGGTACCTGTGGGACCCAACAGGGCTGCCCCCAACTCCAATTCCCAGGGAGCCCTGTGGGAAACCGAGTGTGCAGAGGCGTCCCGGCATGGATGCCAGCTGCCTGTCACTATATATATATATATATATATATATATATATATATATATATATATATATCAAGTTTGATGGCACAGTAGTTAGTCCTGCTGCCTTCCTGGTTTAGTTTCTTGAGAATCCATGTCAGAAGCATTCCTTGGATATAGTTTGTATTTTTTCCCCTTGTCTGCTTGTCTGTATGGGGTTTTTTTCCATACAGTCTGCTTTTCCACCCACATCCCCTAAGACATGCTTGCTTGCTTAACTGGCAAATTCTACATAGGTAGTGCTGCCACCTCAAAGATCATGGGTTGAATTCAGTGTTTCTAAACTGAACATTCTGTGCGTGTGTTTCTTTGTCCATTAGATTATATCCTGCCTCATCAATATAAATGAAACATATTTGGGGCAGCATTTTGCTACAAGCGCTATATTTTACTAAACAGAGACAAAATTATATGCTAACAGTAATGAGGATACTGTGCTTTTCTTAAAGCACTATAACACTGATGTCTACATCTTTGTGCAAGCCAAGTGGGCGCTGTTGTTATACAGTAGGGAGATCCTTGCATGTGCATGTGTAAATAGTGCATTATTTGGAACAATCCATTGTTCTCCTGGAAATATGTAGAATACTTGATTATGACTGTCTAATGTTGAATAGCAGAGTAAAAATCACAGTTAAAATCAATCTGATCTAACATTAACCACATTTTTTTACTGGCATTGTCTTAATTGTATGTTAAAACATATCATTTAGAGAAACTTTGGACTATTTCTATTACCTGTAAAGTATATTTATAAATGTATATATATATGCATGAATGTCAATTTACATTTAGAAATGTATGTTTATAAACTATATACAGTGGATGAAATGAAAGGTAGCATATGTGGCAAGTACTAAACTTGCAAAATATGAAAAGTGGTTAGAACAGCCCACAAATTAGTTTTGTCTGGAATTGCCACAAAAATGCCTAAGGGTTACATGGAAAACTATTTTTAAAGTTGGACATTTCTGTATTGTATGTTTTCATTTCATTTTTCTTTGTAGAAATAAGATTATTATGCAAATGCTTGATTCAAGAATTCTGCACTTTTTCAAATATGTACACCATTTCAAATAGAGTATTTCAGTGGTTAGCACTGCTGCTAATAGATCTAGCATCCGGGGCTTGAATTGTATGACTAGTCATTGTTTATGTATTATGCAGCAAGTTTATATAGCATATAGAGTATGTAATATAGAGTATTTTTCCAGTGTCTGTATGGGTGTATTCAGCAGAGACTTAGTTCCATGGATAAACTTGGTTCAATGCAAGAAATCACACTGTGGAAAGGTCGTTCTAAGTACACTGCCACCTCAAATCCACAACAGAGACACAAGAACCACATCAACAACAGCAGTCCGCTGTGGTGCTCCAAAGTGGCTGAGAAGCACATAGATAAATACAGAGAAGACAAAAATAGAAAAGAAACTCAAATGGGATAAATAAATCAAAACAAGATTCAACTCCTATCCAAGTACAACAACAACAACAACATTTATTTATATAGCACATTTTCATACAAATAGTGTAGCTCAAATTGCTTTACATGATGAAGAATAGAGAAAATAAAAGACAAAGTAAGAATTAAAATAAGACAACACTAATGAACATAGAATAAGAGTAAGGTCCGATGGCCAGGGATGACAGAAAAAAACAAAAAAAAAATCTCCAGATGGCTGGAGAGAAAAAATAAAATTTGCAGGGGTTCCAGGCCACAAGACAGCCCAGTCCCCTATGGGCATTCTACTTAACATAAATGAAACGGTCCTCTTTGGATTTAGGGTTCTCTTGGAAGGACTTGATGATGATGACCATGTAGACTTCTGGCTTTCAATCCATCAATGTAGGACATCACGGTGCTTTGATTAGGTGGTGATGGCGCAGATCGCCACCACAGAAAACCAGGAAAAGAAACAGAAAAGAGAGTAGGGGTCAGTACGGATTTTAGAGCCACCATGAATAGTTATTATAATGAATTGAATATACAGAGTATCAGGATTAGATGAAGGTGAAGTTATCAGAAAGCCATGTTAATGTAATGAGTTTTTAGCAGTGTTTTAAAGTGCTCCTCTGTATCAGCTTGGCGAATTCCTATTGGCAGGCTATTCCAGATTTTAGGTGCATAACAGCAGAAGGCCGCCTCACCACTTCTTTTGAGTTTTGCTCTTGGAATTCTAAGCAGACACTCATTTGAAGATCTAAGGTTACGATTTGGAATATAAGGTGTCAGACATTCCGATATATAAGATGGAGCGAGATTATTTAAGGCTTTATAAACCATAAGCAGAATTTTAAATTCAATTCTGAATGACACAGTTAACCAGTGTAGTGACATTAAAACTGGAGAAATGTGCTCAGATTTTCTTTTCCTAGTTAGGATTCTAGCAGCTCCATTCTGCACTCGTTACAAACGATTGATGTCTTTTTTTGGTGGTCCTGAGAGGAGTGCGTTACAGTAATCTAGTCGACTGAAAACAAAAGTGTGAACTAATTTCTCAGCATCTTTCAACTTTTGTTATATTTCTTAAGTGAAAAAATGCTGTCCTAGTGATCTGATTAATATGTGATTTAAAATTCAGGTCAGAGTCAACAGTTACCTCTAAGTTATTTACCTCCGTCTTGACTTTTAATCCTAATGCATCAAGTTTATTTCTAATAATCTCATTGTCTCGATTATTGCCAATCACTAAAATTTCTGTTTTCTCTTTATTTAGCTTGAGAAAATTACTATTCATCCAATTAGAAACACAAGCAAGACATTGTGTTAGTGAATTAACAGCGTCTGGGTCATCAGGTGCTATTGATAAATACAGCTGCGTGTCATCAGCATAGCTGTGGTAACTCACATTGTGCCCTGAGATAATCTGACCTAATGGAAGCATGTAGATTGAGAAGAACAGTGGACCCAGGATAGAGCCTTGTGGAACACCATATAGGATATCATGTGTCTTTGAGTTGTAATTACCATAACTAACAAAGAATTTTCTGCCTGCCAGGTAGGATTCAAACCAATTTAAGACCCTGCCAGAGAGGCCTACCCATTGACTAAGGCGATTTCTAAGAAAAGTAGTATAACAGAATAATTAATAGCATCAGAGAGTCAATTACAGGCCCAGCATATGTATTCTAAAATGATGATAATAAACTCTTGCTATGTTTTAAAAAATGTTTTTGCACAAATCTTCTACTAAAGAATTAGATTTTTTCTAATTTGAGATAATATAAAATGTTACTTAATCACTGAGTTATGGAAGATAGGTTAGGATTTTTTCAGGTGATCAGGTAAGTCTGCATAATGTAGTATAGTTTATTACAATCAAGTTCTCCTCCTGTACTTTAACCTTATACAGGTGAACATCAAATATCTCCGTTAATGGATTAGCCGTGATTGTGACACTGAGGCTGCCTCAGAAGTATGCTAAGAATTGTATGTTAATGTAGTGCATTCCCAAAAATTTTGTCCTAGTGATGCTGGAGCTAGATGACAGCACTCATATGTTGGTTTTTGCCCTGGGTACATTTTAGACAATTTTTAGTTGAATTATGGAATGCTTGGCACATGTAGAACTAGTTTTTTGGGTATGCACGCAATTGCCTACATTTGCAGCTATGGAAATAAAAAACACAAGTAAACATGGGAGTAAGAGAGTAATATTCCTTGTTTCTATCCCCCCAAAACATTATAACTCCTCCAAAAACTCTTTTTTAGTCAGTTTTGTGTTTCACAATTGTGAAATCTCCAGCAACACAAATTTGTGACACTCTATGTGTATTGAGACTGCTCATCCCTAATGTCAGCCTATTACACTTATTCAGAGATCCTCTTGACTTGATCCATCCCATACTGTATATACCTGTATACTGCATGTATATATACAAGGGTTGTTTGATAAGTAGGGGGAAAGCAAATTCAAACTTCTGTAGAATGTAAACAATGCATCGCTTCAGGCTAAAATGTTGGCTGACCTGGTTTGAAGAGTGACACTTATAGCTGTGATGCCACCAAATGAATTGTGGTGCCATCTCATAAAAAATTTACCAAACTTTTCAAATGACCCTTGTGTGTGTGTGTGTGTACAGTATATTTATCTATGTTTTTCTCAGTAAATACATTTCTAATAGGGTTATTGACATGATGTCGATAACAACCCAAGTAATCCACAAATACAAAGAAATCAAACCAAATAAGTCCATAAATTAAGTTATTTTATATATAAGCATCTACATGTGGAAGTGTGTGTGTCTGTCTGTCTGGCCTGGAAGTGAGATGTGAAGTCGGGGTAAGGGCTCCACTTCTGAGGAAGCAAACTCGCTTATCTGTTAATACACAAGCAAGGCCAACACATCAGCAAAACGAAGCCTCAGAAGAAAGACAAATTTGCTTAGCCGCTGTGAGGAACAGTTGTACGTTACTGTGCTGATTGCACACTTGCTGGCCTAATTCTTCAGTTAGAAAGAACCGCAGCTATACCAGAGAGTAGATAACACCCTTTTCCAGCTTGCTTCAAGTACTTTAATAGATTTATATACATAAGTGTATGTCTAATATTTTGTCAGTAACGCACAACACACAGTTACAAAAGGTAACAGCAAGCTATAACTTGGAAAAACACAAACAAGCAGGTAGAGACTGTGAGCATGTTACAATTCAGGAACAAAACACTTTGCATACGCAGTAGTCTTGTGGGGCGCGTCTTGCCTAGGTTCATCATAAAGCAGGGTGTTTTGTATAGCTGCTGTATCCAGCAAGGGGCGCTAGCTCTCTTGTTGGAATAACTAAAAACTACATAGATATAATATAAAAAGGCAACACCCCTCTCTTAGTGATACGGCGGTAAGAAATCACATAGGAGAAATAACTTAGCTTTCTTTAATGCAGCATGATAGACGAAAAAGCCATGACAATACCTTCGGGTAGTGGAAGCCCAATTTATAGAGTCTGCTATTTTTGGCGCTGCACTGAAAGGATTTTCCAGATCGGATGACGTTATCTCCCATCCGTCCATTGGCTTCAAAGGTGTGCTGGGCAATGTTCCAAGGCTTTATACTCTTTCTCCATGTTCAGGCCCCCACTTAGGTAAATCATCCCTTTCCAAACCAAAAAAAAGAAGATCCAATGTCATGCTGACTCTGACACACAGAAATAGTATACAATGCCCATTTCGCTGTTTGTCCTTAACTTTTCTTGGCTTAGAAAGCTTGCCTAGCAGTCCTAAATGTTGGGCCCCTTTACTAAATCTGGCGTTGTGTTAGCTGTGCATGTGAGAAAAAAAGAAAAGCAGATTTAAAGTATTTGCACAGAGCACAGTGACATATTAAACCTATATTCTGATTACAGCCGCTAACAGCAGCAAACCGGTATCCCTTTTAATGCACAAGCGAGGTGAGCACATTAGGAAAACGAATCCTCCTCCTAGGAGACACCCAGAGTAGTTCCTTTCCAATACCTGAAATCTCAACATTTCATTTTATTTTCTGACAATTTCAATAGTTTTTAGGACCACAGGCTTTTTAAAGCACGAGCTTACACAGCTAGTGTATAATAAAGTTGACGCATTCAGTACTTATTTTCCCTGTACACTATATTTTAAACACACACATTGATACTTTATCTTGCATTTGCTCTAAGTTTATCCTTGGGAGAATAGCCCTTTTGTTTGTAGTGAAGGTTTGAATAAATTATTAGCCTTAGGCTATTTCATACTTAAAATATTTTTTGACTAATATATGATTGACCATTTAAAAATCTTGTGGCTACATGCATGTGTGTTACTATGAAGTGCTACCCTTATAAAACATTAATTGTTCAATTTCTAAATATTGAGTACCGTTAATTTAATTCCATTTGCTGTTTTTATTTTAAAGTTGGTTAAAGCACTACATGTATACTTCATGTCTGAATGCCACACATTTCAATTTAATGGTTAACTGTTACAAACAGTTTAATTGCACATGCAAGTAGCACATTTTTTAACACCTTAATTATTTCTTCAAAATGGCATACAATTTATTTGTTTCATAGAAATTCTGTGCCCTCTTAGTAGCAATGAGTAGTAGAAATGAAACTACAGTTTGTGTTTAATATTGCCTAATTTTATTTTTATATTTTTTATTTCTTCATCTTGTAAAGCACTTTGAGCTACAGTTGTGCTTGAAAGTTTGTGAACCCTTTAGAATTTTCTATATTTCTGCATAAATATGACCTAAAACATCATCAGATTTTCACTCAAGTCCTAAAAGTAGATAAAGAGAAACCAGTTAAACAAATGAGACAAAAATATTAGACTTGGTCATTTATTTATTACGGAAAATAAATGGTTCCTTGGTTGATTAAGCTATCAATTAGAATGTTTCTTATTTCATTAGAAATACAGTCAGATCCATAAGTATTTGGAAAGTGACAAAATTTTAATAATTTTGACTCTGTACACCACCACAATGGATATGACACAAAGCAAACAAGATGCGATTGAAGTGTAGATTTTCAGTTTTAAATCAAGGCATTTACCAAAAATATTGTTTGAGCGGTTTAGAAAAGATAGTCTTTTTTATATATGATCTCTCAATTTTCAGGGGCTCAAAAGTATTTGGACAAACTAACAATCGTGAATTTAATGATCATTTTCAGTACTTGGTTGAAAATCCTTTCGAGTCAATGACTGCCTGAAGTCTGAACTCCTGGCCATCTCCAAGTGCTGGGTTTCCACTCTACTGCTGCTTTGCCAGGCCTTTACTGCCACTGTCTTCAGGTGCTGCTTGTTCGTTGGACTTTCTGCCATCTGTTTCATCTTTATCAAGTGAAATGCAAGTCCAATTGTGCTGCAGTCAGTTGATTGATGTGGTCATTGAAGAATATTCCACTACTTTACATTGAAAAGCGCTTGGTTTGCTTTTGCAGTATGCTTTGGTTCATTGTCCATCTGTACTCTGAAGTATCATCCTATCATTTTTATAGCATTTGGGTGAGTCTGAGCAGACAGTATAGCTCTGTACACTTCAGAATTCATCCTACTACGTCTGGTAGCAGTCCTATACTCAATAAACACTAGTGATTGACTTCCATTGGCAGTCACACATGCCCATGCCATAAAACTGCCTACACCATGTTTCACAGATGATATGGTGTTCCTCGGTTCCTGGGCTGTTTCTTCTCTTCTCCATACTCTTCTCTTTACAACACTCCAGTATATATTGATCTTAGTTTCCTTTGTCTAAAGAAAATTGTTCCATAACTGGACAGGCTTTTAAAAAATGTTTTCTGGCAAAGCTTAATCTGTCCTTCCTATGTTTGAGGTTTACCAGTGTTTTGCACCTTGTGGTAAACCCTCTGTCTTTACTTTCATGAAGTCTTCTCTTGATTGTAGACTTTTGCAGTGATAGGCCTAACTCCTGGAGAGTGTTTTTGTTTTGGCTAAATGTCGTCAAAGGGGTTCTGCTTCATCAAGGACAGTATTCTGCAAGAATCCAGCACAGTTGTCTTCTGTGGTTTTAAAGACCTTCTGGTGTTACTGAGTTCACTAGTGTGTTCCTTCTTTTTAAGAATGTACCAAATTGTTGATTTACCACTCCTCGTGTTTCTGCTGTCTCTCTGTCTTTACTTTCATAAAGTTTTCTCTTGACTTTAAGCTTTGGCAATGATAAGTATACCTCCCAGAGAGCTAAATGTTGTGAAGGTGTTCTTTTTCACCAAGGACAGAATTTGGCAATCATCAGAACAGTTGTCTTCTGTAGTTTTCCTGATTGTCTGGTGTTGCTGATTCAACAGAGTGTTCCTTCTCTTTAAGAATGTACCAGATGGGTGATTAGACCACTCCTGGTGTTTCTGCTATCTCTCAAAAGGGTTTGTTTTGTTTTCTTAGCCTAATGATTTTACTTGTATGGACAGTTCTTTAGACCTCATATTGAGAGCTCACAGTTACAGCTGCCAAATGCAAATTCCACACATGGAATCAGTTCTACACCTTTTACCTGCTTAATAGTTAATGAAATAATGAGAGAACTGCTCTCACCTGACTTTGGAACTGCTTCTCAGTGAAATGTCCAAATACGTTTGAGCCACTGGAAATGGAGGGGCTATGCAGAAAAATGTCTGTCAGTCCTAAACGGCTCATATAATATTTTTGGTAACCCCTTTAAAAAAAACCAAAACATTTTATTGATTTTATTAAAATTAAATAGCATTCCATACAAGCAAGTCAGGTTTAACAAAACTAGGTTTGAAACAAATCAACCACCATCCATTAGAAAGAGAGCTAGGCCAGCAGAGTTAAACTTTAATAATAGTAAAATATGTAAATAAATAAAGGAATAAAAATAAATAGAGTAAAAAAGAGGGGAGAGAATCGGCTTCTTCAATTTAAATACTTATTCTAAAATGTTACTGATTAGATCCTGCCAAGTATTGAAAACGTTTTGTACAGATCCTCTAAGTGAGAATTAGATTTTTTTCAATATTAGATAATATGTAACATCAGTTACCCACTGACTTAAAAAATGTGAGTTAGGATTCTACCAGTTGAGCAAAATAACTCTATGTGCCAATAGTGAAGTAAAGGCCTTTACAATTTGTCTGTACTTCTCCACTTTAAGCCCCTCTGTGAGCCCACCAAACACAGCTGTTAGCGGGATTAGGGGGGATTGTGACACCAAGACTGTCTGAAAGGCATTTAAAGATTTTGGACCAAAATTATGTTAATTTGGTGCACACAGATCTCTAAGTGATTTGTTGCTCCATTGTTAATCTACTTTCTTTTCAAAAAATGTGCTATTACCAAATCAAATGGCAAAATCAACTGTCTTCTCCCCTTCCCCATTTATCTCCCCTATGCCCCACCTTCCATGTACCTAGTCGATCATCCCTCTACTTTTTCCTACATTCCCATTTAAATCAACATCAACAATTACCTTTTTCTCCCTCTTGTACCCCTCTAAGGTCTTCATCCATTTGTCTCCAGAAAACGTTATTCTCCTCTTCCTCACAGCCCATTTGAAGAGCATGTGCACAAATTATATTAACAACATTCTCACAAAGGCCCAGCTTGACACTCATCACCTATCACTCCTCCTATTCACACTGACAATACTATCTTTTAGTTCTTTGAATACCTACATCATTTCTCATTTTTTCCACAGTACAACAACTTAAAGCCTCCTCCCAATTGTTTTACCTTATACCACTTCCATCTAGTTTCTTGCACATACAACACTCCCACCTTCATCCTTTCCATCTGCAATTCTCTTTGTTTTCCAGTCACTGTCCCAACATTCAGTGTCCCCACTCTTCCCTTTTACTTATCCTTTTCCTTACCTCCTGTCGTCTTCTGCTTCTTCTGGACTAACTTCTTTAGCTGAGTTTACCCTTGGCCTGGTAGCCCTCGCTCACTTTCCACAGGGATCAGATGAGGCCAATGTGTGTCGCTGACGGGGTATGCTCTAGCATTTAATTAGATTAGATTGATTCCATCTTTAAGGTTTTGGCTAGAGTTTTACAGCTGGATGCACTTCTTGACACTATCCCTCTCTATGTATCCGGGCTTGGAACTCGCTCCAAGTTGGGCTGGTTTGCCCTCCTGATGGCTAGATTAGGTTCACACTGTCTATGACTCCTTTAACACTAGAATTACCAGAGCCTACGAAAAAACTAAAAAATCCGTCCCACCTTAAATCGCTTCTCACCTCTCCGCTAGCGTCCTTTGTCCTGTAAATGTGTTGATAAGCAGCAAACAGCAAGCAGTCTCCTATCACATCCCCCACCCCGCACAGTTTTCTCAGCTCAAGTCTGTTTACCTGCATGTCAGTTGGTTCGAGTTGTATAGAGTGAGAAGTCAAGCAAAATGACAGCTTTTATAAATACTATATCATTATTTGGAACACTTGCATTTCATGTGTGTTCTGTGTCTACAACGATCTATGTAAACACATCGTTAAAACAGAAACGTTTTTCATGTTTAAGTAATAACTGTCAAAATGTAGACATAAAGTGTATAATGTGTGAAGCCTGAATTCCAAATATCAAAGAAACACTTTCACAAAAGGTACAAATATAACATAACAAGTGCGCTTCTATTCAAGAATATAACTGCAGAAAAAGAACCCGCGTTAGGGTGTGACATTGACACGCATTTGCTACGAGCGCTTTGGTGGCGCAACGGTGTCAACTGTTGACTGGTAATCAAAACTTCACGGGTTTGATTCCAGACGAGTCCGTTTTGAGAAGTGAGCTGCTCTTATTCTTACTATTTTTGATTCCAGTTTGTAACAGCCTGTGTAATTTATGATACTTGTAAAGGTTAGCTTTGTTTTTTTTTTTTTTTTATTCAGTTTTATTCTCTCAGATGCATTCACGATCCCCCTCACGATCTTTTGCCGGATCTTTTTGATCTGCTGCGGATAGTTGACACACACTGCTCAAGCAATCAGAACACAGCAGGCCTGCCGTGCCTCAGAAACCCGAGTTCAATTTTTTTTTTCTTTTTAACCTCAAACGGGCATAAAATTTATAAATTGGTATGCACTGTCACTCAATCAGAGTATTATCATGTGGGATGATCCTTTTAAAATATTTTTTAATTATTTTATTTAATTTTTTAAATTAACATGAACAAGTGTCCTTATAACTGTTATTATTTTTAAGTTCTGTAAGACATGCACTGTCAGACAGATCACTGAAAAATGCACAGACAAAAAAGTTACTAGATAGATGAACTGAGAAGGCACTGTATAATAGAAGAGATAAAACTGTCAGGAGAAAAAAAACAGCTAGATAGATAGATAGATAGATAGATAGATAGATAGATAGATAGATAGATAGATAGATAGATAGATAGATAGATAGATAGATGTGAAAGGCACTATATGACAGGTGCTGCAGAAAGGCAAGCAGGCAGTGAGACTATATTCAAATGTGAAAGGCACTAGATAAACGGATACATAGGGAAGGCACTTATATCATAGGCAGACAGAGAAGCCACTAGACAGATACTTAACAGAATTATTTATATAGTTGTTTCGTTTTATATATAATGTATATGTATTTTAAAACTCGGGGAATTATGTCAAAAAGAAATACTGTACATTAAATCATATATCAATCGACACACGATGCACTCAGGCAAGCGGGCAGTGAGAGTGGAGATAGATGTGAAAGACGCTAGATAGATTGTATACAACAGGCAAAAATAGCGACCACTTAATAACAGTATTACCTATAATCAAAGAAAGCATGAATTAATCAACAGAAATAACTGCGGTTCAGGGAGTTTTAGCTAAAGAATACGCGACCGCCGCACAGGTTATAGTGCGTCATTATGTGAAAACAGCAGTGTCTAAAGCACGTTTAAGTGGGATCGTGAACGCAAATGAGAGAATAAAACTGAATAAAAATAAAAAACAAAGCTAAACTTTACAAGTATCATAAATTTACACCGGCTGTTACAGACTGGAATCAAATGTATGTTTTTATTCTAAAATAGTAAAAGGTCCATCCTTTCTACATTTACGATGTGTGAACCTGTTGCAATGCGCACACTTCTCTCTATGCTTTGGTTCCTATTACATTGAAAGGGCACTTGACACTGACTTAGTTTACTTTCCTGGGGAAGTGGCTGTCTTGGAATAGAAGCTTGTTGATGTTGCATCCTTCTTTTCTTTTTCCATCACCTTTTCTAGTAAGATGCGACGATGAAGTTCCTCTGCAATATGAGCCATGAACTCTCTTCTTTTCACAGTGGCCCCTGTTCATGCCTTGCACAGTACATGTGCGTCAATCCTGCTGCACTGAATAAGCTCACGCCTTCTGGTGCACGATATGCGCAGCACGGAGAAAAAAAAGAAAGAGACAAATATATGGGACATTGGGTATAAATGTATGGTAGTTGTAAAAGTTAGCTTTTGTCAGTTTTATTCTCTCAATCATGATCATGCTGTAACATACCCATCCGCCCCCCCAGGAACTCTCCTGATCTGACTCTAAGTAACAGTGCCAACGTAAATTCACACCCGATCTGACGCTGTTCGTTTTCAAATAATATTGCATTAGTGCAATGATGTTTTCTGATTGGTACTATTCAGGTCATAAAATGATTTCTTCAAAATGTCACATATATTGTCTCTTTCTTTAAGGTGTGTAATAGGAACCAAAGCATAGAGAGAAGTGTGCGCATTGCAACAGGTACATACATCGTAAATGTAGAAAGGACGGCCCTTGCGTATGTATGAACTGTTAACATTTGAATTTGATGATTGCATATTGCGCTAAACTGACCTCATAAAAGGTCATAAAATGAATAATTCCAAATATCATATATACCTACGTCTCTTTTTTTTGTTTTTTTTTTTGACATCATAAACCATAAGGTGCATACTAATTCTGCATGAGCAGGAACACTCAATAAAACTGCTGGCTGCTTGTCTTGATCGGCACATTTACAGGACAAAAGATGCTGACGGAGAGGTGCGAACAGATTTAAGGTGGTCTGGATTTACGAGTTTTCTCGTACGCTCTGGTAATTCTAGAGTTAAAGAAAGAAAGAAATTAGCTGTATCTATCGGCTCAAATGTATCTAAATGTGAAAAAATACTGATGTATAAAGGGAATAATACAGTTTTTATTCATACTTATAAATAAGTATTCATACTTTTGTATTTATAACCAATAAAGTTTTTTAGTTGTTTTTGTTTGTTTTTGGTTTTTTTTAGAATTCCCTTATGTGGTAATGACATCTTACAGCTTGGTGAATGAGGAGAAAAAATTAATAACTTGCATTGCCGATGGACATTATCCAAAGGAAATCAATATCGCCTGGAAGAAGAATGGTGTGCCTTTTGAAAAATATGAGAAGAAGGAGGATGGGTCATTTGTAACAAGAGAATCCATTATAATGATGCCTGTAGAAGAAGAAAACAACTTTACTTGTGAAGTAAGATTGGGAGGCTACGTCAAGCATTTTAATGCTACAGAAAGATTTATGTTTCAAGGTAAGTGGGGATCTATTACTGCTTTCAACTTTTTAAAACCTTAGCCATTTGAGCCAGGCTATAAAGATGATTGATTTTTCTGTTTTCATAGAGACAATTACTATATTTTACTTCAATAAGTGACACCTATTATTTTTAAGCACTAAATATTGTTTACAAATAAATAGCAATTCAACTACGAAACAAACATTTAAGAATTAATGGGTCAGTCCAGTCTGCTGGTTTTGGTTTGTGCACATACTCTTCTCATTGCAACTTTGGCATCTTGATAAGAAAACACATTATCCAAGAGTTTTGGGGTGCAGCAACTACTATTAAAACAAAATGTCCCTTGTTCAAAATTTCTTCTTGGTGTAAGCAATTTTTGACATTCTTGAAGTATTGGCGATACTGTTTAGACCATCTTTTCTTAAACAAATCAGCCATGTACTGAGCTTGCTTACTTGATTCTAGTGTATACTGGTCATTTTTAGAAAAGAAGCCAGGGGCATGTTCGGCTGTGTCTTTAGTAGCAGTAGGTGATTGGGTGTCAGTGCTGCTCTAAATCATTTGGGTCATGTGATGTCTTTGTAATGCGTCTGTTGTTGATTATTGATTCTACTTCACACATTACTGTTTGGAGACTTTCATCAACAAGTGTTGTTTTAACTGCTTCACGTATCTCTTTTTCTGCTCCAATAAAGTTTGTTGCACTGTCTAAGCACATCATTTTAACTTGTCCTCTTCTGCAAATGAACCAATGTAAGGCATTGTCTAAGAAGTGTGCAATCTCAATATGTACGGCTCTGTTTGTTAAACAAGTGGAAATTACTCCATACTTACATAACTAGACTTTGTCTACTTTAACTTGAAAAGGTAAAATAATCAACTCCAACTCTAGAGAAAGGTGGTTGGTCAGGTAAAAAATGATCTTCTGCCAAATATATCTTTTTTTTCTCACTTGCTCTTGCGATTGTATCTTCTGCATATTGTGCACTTTAACATGATTTTCCCGATAATTGATTTTGCCTGAGGTATCCAATATTTCTGGCGCAACTATGCAAGCATATAATTGCACCTGGAATGTCTGATTTCCTTGTGGATGTGCTGCAGTATAAGAGAGCCATTATGTGAACATTTGTAGAAAGACTGCATGATGTTTAACTTCTTCTGGCAGAGCAACTTTGTTGAGACTGCCTCCAACTCTCAGTACTCCATCTTGTATGGCTGGGTGTACTCTAAATATCGGACTATTCTTTTTTCTTTAAAACCATTAATTCCTCTGGACATTCTTGACTGACTTCAAGATGAAATTTGTTTCTTTCATCTTTCAAGTGCAGTCGCATTTCTTTAAACTTGAGAAATCAAACTTTCTTTAAGTGTAGCCATTCTGAGAAGTAGGTTATGAGTTTATTTATAGGGTCAGTGATCTCTCCTGCAGTTGTCATGTTAACTGCACAAATTTGAATTTCTGGATCATTTTCAGAAAGTGAATCATTCATTTGATCTGGTCTTTTCGGCCACTCATGCTCTGGCTTCAATAAGAAACTTGGGCTTGGTAACCATGTTGCGCTATTGATAAAGTTTTCTATGCTTAGTCTTCTGATGCTTAATCAGCTGGATTTAGTACAGATGTGACACACAGTTCTTCCAATATGAACGGTACATTTGTGCTGACCTTATGGTTCCAAACAGTGCAGGTTTGATACATCTATTTGCATTGTAGTTTGCTAGTAACTGTAAGTCATTCATCCAGTTTTTCAGTTTCTGAACATACTTGAATTCTGCTTCATCATTCCATCCATATTTCTTTTTGCACAAGTCTCTTAAGACAGACTTTGCTGACAATACAATTGGTGCTAAAAATCCAAGGGGGTCATAATCGGAACTGACAGCAGACAGAATACCATACCTTGTAGCGGGCTTATCTTCTAACTTTATCAGAAATTTCATTGCAACACTGGACACCCAGGGCACGTACTTTTGGGAGCAAACTATGGGTTAAGTCTAAACCCTGTCTTCTTCAAGAATAGACAATAAGATTGTTCTACTGTTACCCACATGTTCAAGTGAAATCCCCTTCTGAAACACAGAGCTGGGAGATCTTTTGGCAGTTTTATTGCTTGTTCTTCTGTTGAAACTGGCTTTAGGCAATCATCTACATCAGGGATGGGCAAAGTCGATCCTGGAGGGTCGCAGTGGCTGCAGGTTTTTGTTCCAACCCAGTTGCTTAATAAGAAGCCCTTAGTGCTCCACTTCTGCTTCATTTTAGTGGTCTCGCTCATTAAGATTTTGTTTTTTTTTTTTGTTTTTTTTTTTT
>JANRMT010049829.1:23825759-23836010 GCA_026402145.1 Polypterus bichir lapradei | reverse complement strand
GTCAATGTAACCTTTTGTAAGTAGTGCCTGGAGGATTCAGTGTGGAGAAAGTCTAGAGACAGAGTGTGTATTAACTTGTGGATTTCTCTGTATTTGGTGGCAGTGTGACGAAGTTGCTTCGGAAGACGGCGTTAGCCGCGGAGCTCAGCTCAGAGCGAAATGAGGTAAATGGGAGGGGAGATGATGACGTGACTCCCCCACCCGCCTTAACTGTCAATCCCCCACAAACACAGTCTCTCGGAATTTGCATAAGCACACCCCTTCACCTGCAATTTTAACTTAGTTACAAAGTGATCAAAACTCTCGTTTATATCCTGTGTCCTCTCATTAAACTTGTATCCCGCATTACCCGTGGGCACGAAAAGCACCAGCGGCAGCCTGTCTATTAAGTTAATTTAAAGTTTAGGTTTATACCTCGCTTTGTTTCCGAAGTAGCTGTACTGATGAATATGGTAGTATGTCACTCGCTCGCTTCTTAATGTTTCGCTGCCTTCTCAATTATATAATGCATGTTTTGTTCAGCGTATTTTGGAGCTCTTCATGGTTTTCTACATAGTGCGTTGACAGTCTGTTCACGTGATTACGTGGGCGGCGTAATGATGTCACACGAAACTCCGCCCCCACGGCGGTCAAGCTCAACTCCATTACAGTAAATGGAGAAAAATACCTTCCAGTTATGACCATTACGCGTAGAATTTCGAAATGAAACCTGCCCAACTTTTGTAAGGAAGCTGTAAGGAATAAGCCTGCCAAATTTCAGCCTTCTACCTACACGGGAAGTTGGAGAATTAGTGATGAGTCAGTCAGTGAGTGAGTGAGTGAGTGAGTGAGTGAGTGAGTGAGTGAGTGAGGGCTTTGCCGTTTATTAGTATAGATTTGCTTTATGTGTCCTAATGTAAATGAAACATCTGAGCCAAGAATTGCTTTTTTATTTTTGATACTGGGTAATAAGAGCAGTAATAACATTTTTGGGTAAACTTATAGTCTTTACAAGCTGTTGCCCAATGTATAACCAAGCAATATCTTAATATATAAATCAGAGTCAATGTATGTTTGTTTGTCCACCATACAAATCTGCACCTGGCGTCCGATCAGCACCAAACTGGAGATGGGGCTCCTTTGTGACAAGGAGAAGGTCATGGGGTATGTTTGGTTGGGAAAAATGTTCGTGGTGAACCCCAAGGCACCTTTTCACCTACACAATGTTCGGCACACGTCCCCGTACATCGACAAGATCGCTGCACATTACAACAGATGTTCATCGCAGCGCCATCTAGCGGCAGCTTCGGTCTCTGTGCATCGCTCTTTGCCCATGTTTCTTTAAAATGCCAAGAGATGGTGGAAGTGTCCAAGTATGAGACGGCCAACTGCTTTGATCGGGTGAAGGGTAACTGTGTATGGTAAGTATGGATGTAAAACGTGAACGACCCAGTACGCGCGACCGGCTGACACACCCGCGTTTCCTCACGTCACACTCCCACATGCACTGATAGTGCTGTATTTCATTCGCCAAGGTCCATTATATGCAGGCACGTTTGAACACAGACTTGCCTTAAACAGACACCATCCTTCCCCCAACATTTTCACCAAACGCACCACCGGTTGTATGTCACTTCTCTCTGTAGTTACCATCGCCAATGTCCATTAGATAGCATCACGGTTCAACACAGACGGTCCTTAGAAACAGAGCACCCCTCCCCGCCATTTTACCCAGTTGCGATGTAAAATGTGAACGACACAGTAAGCGTGACCGGCTGACACACCTGCGTTTCTGCACGTCAAACTGATAGTGCTGTATTTCATTTGCCAACGTCCGTTATATTACAGTGGTGACATGAGCAATTTGCTGCACCACCTTAGCCGCAAACATGCTTTGGGGTACCATGAATGTATGAAACTAAGATTGGCATCCTCCACGTCTTCAGGTAAAACTGAAAAAGCTAGAGGACACTCGAGTCAGACGTCACTTGTAGACGCGTTTGCTGGAGGTACTGCCTACGACAAAAAAGCAAGCGGTGGATCGAGATAACCAACGCCATTACGATCCATGTAGCTGACGTGTCAGTGGACAGAGATTGTTAACATTAACAGAAAGTGTAGTTGGTTTACAAAAAATATTTGCTATTTATTCGTTTTCTAAGACAAGTTCAGTGCAATACAACTTTTGACAAGTACCTCTGGATATGTTAGTAAGCCTAAATGCCTCTTTGGATGGTTGAAAATATGTTGTCAAAATTATAGTTTAAGTTGTTTGCAAAATTTGTTCAATTAAAAGGTTCTATATTTTGACTGCAACTGTCATGCAATGTGATTCCTTCACTTCATTAGTACCACCCCCTTGAATACTATCACTTTATGGGGCCATGCAAACCTGGATTAATACTTGTGTGCACATTCAAATGTTTTTTTGCACAATTCTCATGACAGTGGAATAGGTTATAATTAACCAGTCTACTGCAGTAATTTCAGTGGAAAATATGGTTAACATCCACTCATGCATGGGGGAAAAAAATACCGTGAAACCGGTATAATTTTGAAAAATACCGTGATATAGAATTTTCGTCACACTGCCAAGCACTAGCTGCAACATAAAATTGGTGTATTATTTATATTTTTAGTTAACGTTTTTAAAAATCTCATGTAAATGTAGTATATCCCTTATCTATTTTTTTTTAAATTGGATTTCTATTTTTCTTTTATTTTCTGCAAGTGGATTTTGAAGTATATTGTTGTAAATGTTATGTTATTTTTATTGTTTGATTGAGCAGTATGCTGTTGCAATGTTTTATTTTTCAAAAATGAAGGAAAAATGTAAAAGTACAAAAACTTCTTTATGAAATATTTAAGAACAGAGTGAACTGTGATTTTACAAACTTGAACTCTAAAAAGTTTCCCTTGTAGCAGTAATGACACAATCTAAATTATTTTAAAATAATAGCCAATTTGTATTTGTCCATGCAAAACTTCTGAAACTTACATTTTTGGAGATTTTGTTGTTTTTATATACGGTATTATGCATAGGTTTATGAGTTTAGCTTATTAAAATGTTTTTAGTTTTTAACCAGCTGTGCAAGTAACTGAACAGCATTTCCAAGTAATAGCTTCTCAACAGCAGCTACATTTAGGCCAGAATACTACCACCGGAAGACTTTTAATCAAAATATTGTCATCATAGGACTTGTACCCTGAAATTTGTCAACAAGAGCAAAAGAACTAAGTTAAAGAGTTACTGTGCTCTGCTCTTTTATTTATGAGTGATTGAAACTGAAAACCAAAGACACTGTATTCAAATTTAAAGACACTGGGACAGAACGTAAAGGCATCATCTACAATTGTTTTGACAAAGGTTAAGATAAGAGAAGTCCGACTTGTCTTTGCCAAAGGAACAATTGCGATGTAGCTGCTGTTGAGAAGCTGTTACCTGGAAAATCTGTTCAGTTACTTGCTCAGCTCTAAGGATGTCAGAACGGAGCCCAAGCGTAACCACAGGGAGCGATCTGAGTACAGACTCAACTGTGGATTAATTAAATATCCTGTGATACACGGCCGGCCAATACCCCCACACCGCTAGATGGAGTTCTCCCTGCAACATGGAGGTGCCCCAAATTCCAGCAGGGCTTCATGGGCATTGGAGTTTTACTTCACAGCCCTGATGGATACCATGGGGGCCACCAGGGGGCGCTGCAGGGAGGCACAGAGATGTGTATTTTCCATATAGCCTGGAAGTACTCTTCCGGGCTGAAGAAAAAGGAGAGTTTCCATCTGACTCGAAAGTGCTATGAAATCACATGGACTGAGTGACAGAAGCACTTCCTGGTCAAGGAATATAAAAGGACTATAGGAAACCCCAGCAGACTGAGCCAGAGTTGGGTGGGAGTGTGACAGAGCTGCTGGGTGAATAGGAGGATTGTTTATTGTATTGATTAGTGTTTATTATTGATTTATTATTGTGTATAGTGGAGCTGGAGGTGCTTTGTGCACATTATTATAATAATAAATTCAGTATTGGGACTTTTACCTGGTGTCTGAACGTGTTGTCTGAGGTTCAAGGGGCAACAGCGACCCCTACCTGTCACAATCCTTAAGGATCATATAAAGAAAAGGCATGATCAGCTTTTTGATTTTATGAATGAAATCAAAAGCCTTAAAGGTGATCCTGTTTGGAGTACACTTCACTATATGCAGGGTGAACATGAAGCGCTGAATGAAAGGATGTTATCCTTATTGACTAATTATAACACAAAGAAAAATAATGTCAGTGGTTTTCATCCAAATCTAAGGTTTTGAATGAATTTAGGGTTAGAACAATGGCATGGCTTTATGAAACAAGCAAAATTCAGAGAATCCCAGTCGTGAACCCAAGTCTAGTTAACAAACAGTTAGTGAATTAACTTTGTGAGTTACAACTGTGAGATCAGGATCACACAGAAGCAAGAGCACATTCGAAAGTAAGCAGCACTGCTTGCCGTCATAGCCCACTTCTGTGGCAACTGCACCTTCACTGTCAATCTCACTTAAACTGTAAGAACTCGATGGAATTCTCCAAAGTCTTCGAGAGCTTGAGACACTTAAAGCAGAAAAGCAGGAGCAACCAATGTCTAACATAGGCAATGCTGCACAGAGTGACAGAAACAATCTGCGTCAGTTTGTGCATAAACGAAAAGTTCAGAATATAATTGTTGAAGTTGTTAAAATATTAGTCCAGCAAAAACACAAACAAGATAAAACTCTAACACCTCGTACACTGCTGAAAACACATCACTTTAACATGGCCTTCTCATAGCCTCACCTTAATTTAATCCTGATACTCTGTATGTTCAATTCATTATAATAACTATTCATGGTGGCTCTAAAATCCGTACTGACCCCTACTCTCTCTTCTGTTTCTTTTTCCGGTTTCTTCTGCCACCACCATCTACTTAAAGCATCATGATGCTCCAGCATTGATGGACTAAAAGCCAGAAGTCTACATGACCATCATCATCAAGTCCTTCCATAAGAACCCTGAATACAAAGAGGACTGTTTCATTTATGTGAGGTAGAATGCCCAGAGGGGACTGAGTGGTCTCATGGCCTGGAACCCCTGCAGATTTTATTTTTTTCTCCAGCCGTCTGGAGTTTTTTTTTTTGTTTTGTTTTTTCTGTCCACCCTGGCCATCGGACCTTACTCCTATTCTATGTTAATTAATGTTGACTTATTTCATTTTCTTACTGTTCTTTTATTCTTCTGTTCTTCATTATGTAAAGCACTTTGAGCTACATTTTTTTGTATGAAAATGTGCTATATAAATATTGTTGTTGTACAGAAGTACCAATATTTAAAGGTGTCCTTCTGGCATATATACCTTTTATAAGGGTATTTGATTACGCTGTGGACAATGCGTTTGAAAGAGATCAAGATAAATTTCACTTTCTTGAGCAGTATACTAGATGGTGGCCACAAAAACTTGTTCAAAATTGCAAAATCCGATCACCAGATTAGGGTTACAAGAGAGCAAGGGTGTTACTTTACAGGTACTGTAGTATGGTAACAAACTCAAAATCGTAAATGCATATATATGAAAAAAACACTGCAATGGCCTTAAATTAAATCAGAAGATGGAGAAGCATGGAGTAATTATGCAGGGTTTCTTGTCAGCTTAGAGGCTGCAATGTCTGACACTGTGTGTAGGAATGAATTTGACAACAGTGCAAATAGACATGTTATTTTATCAAACCTCCCATGTCAATAGAACATAAAATGTAGTGATACAGCTTAAAAAAATAAACAAAAGACCAGAAGACTACTATGATTTTCTGATTTGGTTGATTTCCTAAATTGAAAGGCAGATATTATTCTGGGTTGGCACCCTGCCCGGGGTTTGTTTCCTGCCTTGTGCAGTGTGTTGGCTGGGATTGGCTCTAGGAGACCCCCGTGACCCTGTAGTTAGGATATAGCAGCAGATTACAAAGTATGCAGCTAAAGTTATTGGGGCTGATGTAGATGATATGACTAGTGTGTGTGAGTGGGCAATGTTAAAGAAACTGGAAATCATCTCATCTGATGACAGTCATCCATTACATGTAGAACTAAAGTTCAGTAAATCAGGAAGTAGAGGTGCTTTGAAAACCCACACAAATTGCTGCAGAAACTCCTTTCTTCCTAGTGCCATACGATTTTTCAATAAGAAATATCGGAGATAATGATTAAGGTTTTGATATATATCCTGTAACCTTTTTTTGTAACCTTTTTTTTGTAAATATGTATCATCTAACTGCCTTACCTTAAACCTTCTTGTTTCTATTTGTCTGTTTTATTTCATTTTGTCTGTTATTAGATGCAACTGAGAAGGGAAATTTCATGTTTTCTTGTGTAAACATGACTAAATAAAGAAACCTTAAATAAAGAAACGTTAAACCTTTAAACCTTAAAACCTTATAGCGGGTTGGATAATGGATGGATGGGTAGATATTATTCTGGATCCTTTACTTCAAAGCTGCACATAACAAAGAGAAAAAAGAAAAGACTGACAAGAGAAAGTTTCCCCTGGAGAGTGGCCCGAGAGGAAGCACCTTTGCTACTAGTATGATGCTGCTGAAAACAGGACTCAAGACACTTTAGTCAAAACGACTGTGACAGCTGTCCGTGTATTTATTTAAAAAACCTTGTGTATTTTCCACTGACAAGTACATTCTGGTGGAATGTAGTAAAATCAAGGAATTGTCACACAAAGGCATAATTGAGTTTTTGAAATCTGAAGGTTTATGCTTTTGATGTCTCAAACAGGGCATCTTGATAAAAACTGTAAAGTAAAAATGTCAAATATTTTCTCTGCAACACCCAGACTTCCTGCATATCAAAAAAGAGGTTGAAGCAACATCTACTAAGGCTATGTCCACTAATGACGAAACTGAGAAGGGAATCTGTGTTCTTACTGGGGTCAGAGAAGAATATGCACTATATGTGGTCCTTGTTATGTAAAATCAAGGAAGAGTGGAAGGTATGTAGAAACATACGCATTTATAGACCCCGGTAGTACAGTAACAATTTGTATTGAAAAGCTTCAGAGACAGTTAAATCTTCATGGAAGAAAAACTCAAGTATTCCTCAGAACTATGCAGGTCACTATTCCAGTGGACAGAGAAAATATTTAATGGCTGGAGGACATTGTAAAGTGGGCATATTTTGAGGTGGTATGTCTACCTTTTATAAATTCCAAAGTAGATCTCTTAATAGGTAACAAAAATTCCAAAGTCTTTGAGCTTTGGCAAATCATACCTAGCACAAAAGATGGGCCTCATGCTGTGAAGACTACACTTGGATAGATGGTCAGTGGGCAATATAAGGAAATGAGGATGACATATAGTGGTAAGCTGCCTAAATATTTAGTTAATCATATGTCAATAACAAAAATACAAGAAATGTTGCACCAACAGTACAATTTAGATTTTGAAGAAATGTCACAAGAGGACATCAAGTTCATGTGCATAGTCTCAGAATCTGCAAGACTGGTAGGTGGCCACTATTGCTTAAATTTGCCTTTAAAACATGAAACACTTAAAATGCCAAATAATCACTGTATTGCAAAATAGTGTGCTATTGGACTCAAAAGAAAACTAAACAAAAATGCAGGTTTCCACAAAGATTATAAAGATTTCATGAGAGACATAATTCAGAAGGGTTATGCTGTCAAGGTACCCAAAGAAAGCCTGAATCGTAATAAAGGCAAGGGTATGGTACATTCCACATTATGTTGTGTATCATTCAAAGAAAACCAAGATTTCAGTGGCTTTTGATTGTACAGCCACTTACTAAGGGACTTCTCTTAATAAACAACTACTGAAAGATCCTGACCTAACTAACACACTCATTGGTGTCTTTACAAGATTGAAAGAAGAGCCCGTTGCATTAATGGCAGACATTAAATCAATATTCTACCAAGTAAACATCCCAGATAAAGCCACTATTCTGCTTTGCTTTTGTGGTGGCCTGAAGGTAATCTAAGTAAAGACTTGGAAGAACATAAAAAGGCGGTACATCTTTTTGGTGCTGCATCTTCACCCAGTTGTGCTTCTTATGCTTTGCACAGAACAGCTGAAGATGCCAGAGATACATTTCCTGAGGAAGCTGTTAATACTTTGCTCCATAATGTCTATGTAGATCAGGGGTGGGCAAAGTCAGTCCTGGAGGGCCGCAGTGGCTGCAGGTTTTTGTTCCAACCCAGTTGCTTAATTAGAAACTGATCATTGCCAATAATTTACTTTAATTGCTTAGTTAGTGCTTTAACTCTGCCATGTCATGTCATTCTCATATCCTGGATTTTTTTCTTCCTTTCTAAGGGTTTCAGCTAAATGATTTGTGGCCTTAAGTGGATGAGGAATTCTCAGTCCTTCACTTTTTTCTCTTCATTTTCCTTCCAAGTATTTAATTAAACTTAATAGTGCATGATAAATACACACAAGCTAAATGGAGAAATGCTGGTTTCTTTTGTCATTTGCATCTTATTGCCAATAAGGAGCAATTAAAAACCACAATAACAGCTGTTAAAGACTAAAATAAGCGATAAGGTTTCAAAATCTTAATGAGCCCATTCTCCCGCTCCATCACACCAACACTCATGTAGGGCCTTGAGGTGCAGGTGAGTCGCTGGGGTGCAGGGGAGGTATTCCTCCTTTGTCCCCTAGTGACCACCTGTATCTCTATTTTAATTCAAAACTTAGACATTCTCATTACCTATCCTTTCATGACACATACATATAGGGCCTTGGGGGTGGACACACTGAATGGTGTCCAGAGGGCGGTCTGTTCATTCAGCCTTACCTCTGGCGCCAGTGTCCACTTCTCAATTTTAAATCACACATAGACAGTGAGGGTTCTCGGGAGGAGAGGTGTTCAGTGCCATATCCTTCCCCTGTTTTAAAAGCACTTTAGAACAACACGCACCAATATCATATTAGAGCGGGAGAGGCGGGGCCCCGCTCTTTCTGTTCGCCGTCTGGGGCTGGGGGCTGAGAGGAGGAGCTGGCCGTCGAGTCAGGTTCTGGGCTGGTGGGCCTCCGGGCTACTGCGGGAACTGGGGCGGTCCTCCTGGTCTACACCCCAGAGGTAAAGTATACATGGGGAGTGTGAGTGTGTGTACAGTGTTCACTTTTGTATGTCTCCATGTTGGGTGAATGTGTGAGCGTTTGTATATGTGCACATGAGAGTGGGAACGTATGCTTGTGTATACGTGTGCCTGTATGTCTATGTCTTTGTGTCAGGTCAGGTCTTAGACTCCACCTCACTCAAAACATCGCAAGCTCCCTCAGGGGAGGGGGCCTTATTCTCCCCCCCCCCCCCCACTCCCTGCCGGTGGATGATCCCCCCAGCCGCTGTTGTGTTGGCGGTTCTCGATGTCCGGGGCTGAATACTTGGGTGGGTGCTGGCTCACTCCCGGCGATTGCTTGGTGGGACCTGGTCCTCACAGCTGTGTCAGGCCCCTGCTGGTGAGCGGGGGGCTCTTGAATCCCTAGGCCCAGGGCCCGGTCCGCCCTGGTATGGCCGATGGGGCCCGCGGGCTTGCCACCATGGCCCCCCAGGGCTTTGGCACAGTGGCTGCTGGATGACCTTCCTCCTGGGCTCTCCTCTGCTCTTTTCTGAGTGGGGGCTGCAGTCATCCCTGCGTGGATCCACCTAGGACTCCTGTGTCCGGGGGTTTCTCTGGATGTCTGGGGCATGGGTCTCCTACATATCTGCTTCGGGTCCTGAGGAGTGGGACTGCAGTTCCCCACACACACTATTACACTATTAGACATTTACATGGAAGAACCCTATGAATACAAGCGCGCTCACATACACAGCAGTGCACACAGGTGAACACATGTGTGTATAATCAGGTAATCACAGACACATACTGTCTTGCTTAGCGGCTCCCTCTAATTCTATCTTGTAATATTAGTACTATGTGCTGTTCAATAGCATTTAATTTTTATTATTCACTGTGAGTGATACAGATGTTGGTTGCTGTGGTTTTGTCTGCTGTTGTTTTTTTTTGTTTTTTTTCCCTTTTTCTCAACAGGTATTGAAGCAGATTGTCGGTGTTTTGTTTTGTTTCCCCCTCTCTCTCTATCCTCCTTTTTATCTTTTCTTCCATTGTCCACCATCTGCCTCTTTCCCCACTTTCTTACTTTTTCTTTTGTTTTTGTTTTCCCCCGGTCCTGTCTGTGACTATAACAAACCTATTTAAAAGAAAAATAAATAATATATATTTTTATAAAAAAAAAAAAAAAAAA
>JANRMT010049829.1:23810008-23825659 GCA_026402145.1 Polypterus bichir lapradei | reverse complement strand
CTGCTCCTAGCAGAACTGTCATCTCGGACTTGTCATGGAGCACGTTTAAGCTCATGTGTTTGCAGTGTTTGAATAAAAATCCTTCTTGTTTCTACGACCTCCTGTGTCTCTGTGCAAATCTGTGACCCAAGTGTGACAATATATTCCGACGCTGACTTTATATATTCCAGCGCTGAGTTTATATATTCCGACGCTGACTTTATATATTTAAGTTTTGACTTTAGGTGGCAGTGTGACGAAGTTGCTTCGGAAGACGGCGTTAGCCGCGGAGCTCAGCTCAGAGCGAAATGAGGTAAATGGGAGGGGATATGATGACGTGACTCCTCCACCCGCCTTAACTGTCAATCCCCCACAAACACAGTCTCTCGGAATTTGCATAAGCACACCCCTTCACCTGCAATTTTAACTTAGTTACAAAGTGATCAAAACTCTTGTTTATATCCTGCGTCCTCTCATTAAACTTGTATCCTGCATTACCCGTGGGCATGAAAAACGCCAGCGGCAGCCTGTCTATTAACTTAATTTAAAATTTAGGTTTATACCTTGCTTTGTTTCCGAAGTAGCTGCACTGATGAATATGGTAGTATATGTCACTCGCTCGCTTCTTATTGTTTCGCTGCCTTCTCAATTATATAATGCATGTTTTCTTCAGCGCATTTTGGAGCTCTTTCTGGTTTTCTACATAGTGCGTTGACAGTCAGTTCACGTGATTACGTGGGCGGCGTGATGATGTCACGCGAAACTCCGCCCCCACAGCTTTCAAGCTCAACTCCATTACAGTAAATGGAGAAAAATACCTTCCAGTTATGACCATTACGCGTAGAATTTCGAAATGGAACCTGCCCAACTTTTGTAAGGAAGCTGTAAGGAACGAGCCTGCCAAATTTCAGCCTTCTACCTACACGGGAAGTTGGAGAATTAGTGATGAGTCAGTC
This sequence comes from Polypterus bichir lapradei, assembly GCA_026402145.1. NCBI lineage: Eukaryota > Metazoa > Chordata > Cladistia > Polypteriformes > Polypteridae > Polypterus > Polypterus bichir. Next base: position 23,824,724 of record JANRMT010049829.1, on the reverse strand, counting down.
AGTCAGTCAGTCAGTGAGTGAGTCAGTGAGGGCTTTGCCTTTTATTAGTATAGATATATATATATATATATATATATATATATATATATATATATTACATAGTTTACTGTCAAATAATGCAGAGGACACGACATGTGTTTCGCCCTTATTTGGGCTCATCAGGCGTACAAACTCCACTGCACCCCTCGTGGGGATCAATCCTTGGCCGTCAGCATCAGAGACGAAGCTCCTTTACGCTGCGCCAAGGATATCGCGTATTAATCGAGGTATAGCTGCAATTCTTGAGAGATGATCTACCAGAAATTATTACAGGGACCCAAGTTTGAATCCCGCTCATGGCACATGGCTGCTCGGGGGCGCCACGGCATGTGGTTCATTTATTTGATAGCCTGGAGATCGGAGTAATTACATTCATAGCATCCGTTGTCTGAGTCCCGATCTGATTGTATGGGTGGTTACCTACCAGGTAACGCATGAGGTTGGTCTGCCAGTTAAAAATGTACCAAGCACATATATGGGAATAATGTATTTGTCTTTCTTTTTAACAATATTTTCATCTTGATTTTCATTCTACTTTTCCAGGTGTTTTAATTGTTTAATTAATTCATTATTTACTAATTATGTGGGTCTGACGCTAAAGTAGTTGCAGCCTTTCGTGATTCAGGGGTGTCTGCTCTGCTTGTTTTCAATTGTCATTAATAAGATACAATGAAGGGGGAAAACTACAGGGAGAAAGGGTTTAATCAGTGGCTGTGTCTTCTCTTTTGAGGGTAGACATATCTGCCTCAAATAATTATAGACAGTTTCCTTATTATTTATTATTATTAAATTTTAAAAGTTAATAAGGGAAGTGATGCTGGAATACTGGAATTATCAGAACATTGCCAGCCAGGCCTTTAGAAAGAGGGTCATCAAGGCATTGGTAAAGTTAGCAACTCCTGTGTACTTTAAGTTATTGTTTCTAATGTGAAGCTTTTTTCGTTATGCTTTGCAACAGGGGTCACCAAGTCCGGTCCTGTAGGACCACCGTGGCTTGCAGGATTTCCTTCTAGCCCTTTTTTTTTAAAATGAGCGCCCTGTTTGTGCTGCTAATTAACTTCTTGTGAATTAGTTTTAATTGAATTGCTTTAAGATATGTTTGCCTGACTATCTTCATCGTTCCTCTGAATTGCTTCATTTCTTTCCTTAAATGGCACCCAAGCAGAAATGAAATGAGAAGTGAGGGCGCCAACAGAATACCAACTAAGTCAGGGCGTCCAACCAATTTCACTCCATCCTGCTGGTTAATGAGGTGCCAGTTCTTGTTAATTAAACTCGTTCTTTAATTTCGTGGCTTTGTTGCTGCTCTTGTGGTGCATTAGCAGACATTTCCAAAATTGTTGATTTTCTCTTTTCTAAGAGCTCTGTTAAAACAGTTTTGGGTACCTGGGCAGACAGACGTTCCTGAGACCTTCATCATTCTTTATTTTCAGATATTGTATGATGGACACCAGTTGTTTTGGCTCATTTTGTATCTCCTTATTTTTTGGCTGCTAATTAAGGGAAAAAAACAAACAATTAAGGGGTCTGAGTCTTAAAGAACAAGTCAATTAAAATTAGTTCAAAAGTTAATTTGCAGCAAAAACAGGTCACTCATTAAGAAAAGGGTTAGAATGAAAACCTGCAGCTATGGGGGTCCTCCAGGACCGGAGTTGGCGACCCCTGCTTTACGATACTCACTGACAGAGAGATTAGATGGAAATAATTAGGTTGACCTATCCAGGAAATGTTTGTGCCTTGCTAATCTATTGTGCTGGGATGGACATCAGCTTCCCCATGACCTTGGCCCGGATAAGCAAGTTTGGCAAATGGATGGATGAATATTAATGACAATAATACCTTAATAATATGATTACAATTCTGGCTCTCTAGCTTGGAAACCACTACAGGAAGTTAAAGCACCACAGTTCTGGACAAAAAAAAAAACTGATGCACCAAAGCTCAAAGCAAAAAAAAGGTGCAAACTACTCTATGTATAAAAGGAAGTTGATAACAATAGGAAAATGGTGAGATACGTTAACGTGTCTGAGTCTCAAAATGAAGAGAAGAAACTGACCATATTTCTATGAAATTACAAGTCATGTTGTCATTTTGTCATGTGTTCACACCATAGCAACATTTGCATGCACAATGCTAGTCTTTATAATATTACACTGGTGCAGCATTTTTGAGTTGGACATCACCAGGTGTAAAAAATAAAAATAAATGACAACACATAAAACAGTGCTCAAGAAAATGATGCCCTCCGGATACATCTATGCACATAGGAGTGGGAAGGGGTCATTTGCAGAGTGTGCCCCTTCGTTTTTGCAAGTCTTTCAACCTTACATACAAACTTTTCACCATCTGAGGAGTATTATAAACATTTGCGAGCCTCAGCTCTGTTCCCTCCAACACATGTGGGGAGAAGATCTTAAAAGGACTATAAAAAACAAGAAAGTAGTGTTCTCATTTCTAATCTTGTCCATCCTTATCACACCCAATGCAAATCTTAGCATCTTTAACTCTGCTACCTCCAGCTCTGTCTCCTGCTTTCTGGTCAGTGCCACCGTCTCTAACCCATATAACACAGCTGGTCTCACTACATGTACCGCCCTGTAACAGTTTCCATTACTTGATTCAAATAATTCAAAGTGATGTCCCCATTTAAACTCTGGTGCTTCCTTTATCACAGTGGTTTCAGACTCCGGTCCTGGAGGGCCGCAGTGGCTGCAGGTTTTCATTCTAAAACTTTCCTTAATTGGTGACCAGATTTTGCTGTTAATTAACTCCTTTTCGTTTCTTTATAATTGACTTGTTTTTTTAGGATTTATTGCTCTGAATTGCTTTGTTTCTTTCCTTAAATGGCAACCAAACAGAAATGAAATGCGAAATGAAGAAGCCAACAGAAGACCAACTAAGTCGGGGTCTCAAACTCCAACCAGTTGCTTCATTAGGCACTGAGTCTTGTTGTTCATTAAACTCATTCTTTAATTCCACGGCTTGTTGCTGCTCTCATTGTGTAATAGCAGACATTTCTGAAATTGATGATTTTCTCTGTTCTGAAAGCAGTCCTGTTAAAATGTCTTGGGGTCCTGAGCAGATCAGCATTCCTGAGACCTTCATCTTTCTTTATTTTCAGATATTGTATGATGGACACCAGTTGTTTTGGCTCATTTTGTATCTCGTTATTGTTTGGCTGCTAATTAAGGAAAACGAAACAATTAAGGGGTCTGAGTCTTCAAAAGCAAGTCAACTAAATTTAATTCAAAAGAAGTTAATTAGCAGCAAAAACAGGTCACAAATGGATGTAAATACAGATGCAGGCTTCTTCCAGTTCTGTTACCACCAGTTTGTCAGAATTAAAAAAAAAAAAAACTTTGTCTAAGCATTTATCAGTTTCTATCTGCAATTACCTCCAACACTGTACAGACTCTGATGGGTGGTTTTCAAGCCCTTTCAGATGTTGTAGAGTTGCCTTATCTCTCTTTCATAATAAAAAAAAATCTTGGGATGAGACGTGACATTTGGAGAGACTTTTCGGAATGAAGTCCCATGAGACAGAGGCATTAAACATGAGATTTTTTCAAGTCACGCACTACTTACAATCATTTTCACACAAGACCACAGTCATCTAACCTCTCAGTTGTGTAAATGCTTTTGGCAGACACAGTTCCTGTGCTCTCAGCACTTATAAATTTTATCAGGACAATAAGTTTATAAGTTCTAGACATGTCAACGACTAAGCGAAGAAGAAAGAGCAGGGACCAATGTTCAAAAAATTCGGGTGATTTATTAGAGATAACGAAACTAAATTTACTTATGCGCAGTTATATGTTGTGTTGTCACGATGTAAGTCCAAACACAGAATCAAATTTGCATGTGATCCTGAAGAAAAGTGAATTCCAAATATTGTAAAAGTGAAAATAACGTATATGTAATAATTCCCATGAAAATAACAATCTCTTTAAATTGTATATCCGGTTAACCAAACCTGGGGGTGGGCAAGTGAAGCGAGCAGGGGGAGGAGCCCCCTATTCTTAAATAATATATTTTTTTACTCCGGTTTCATCTTGTTATCCTGCATTTCAAGTATTCTTTTAAATTTTCACCGCTGCTTATCAACCACCATTGCATTATGAGTTATTCCAATTATGTTGCCTAAGCTACAATTTGTCTTGTGTTTTGTAGATATTATGGCACAGACCACAATGTCAGAAGAAGGCACAGTGCCGAGAGGTAAGGGATGAACAACTTTGTTTATTACTTTAAAGTTTGCACTCACTGTATTGTCCAGTCAAAGTCTATCCATCACAATATTCATTATGATTCGGAATATTTTTAAGAAGGGTCCAAGAAATTAGGATTAGGCTTAGGGTTAGGGTTAGGGCAGAATCAGTCGTGAAGAGAGTACTAGGACACATTGACACAAACATACACGGCAAGCCAATTCAGAGTCACCATTTAATTAAGCATTCATGTTGTTGGCGTAGTGGGTAAGACTTTGGATGTCAAACTCAGAGGTTGTTGGTTCATATCCCGCTACTTAAACTGTGTGAGCCTGAGCAAGTCATTTCACCTGCCTGTGCTCTAATAAGAAAAACAACAGTAATATAATCAATTGTATATCAGTTGTTATAAAACACATTGGATATGGTGTCAGTAAAAGAGTTCATGTAAATGTCTCTGGATGTTTTTTCTACAATGTGTACAAATCTGTAACAAATCCATGCTTTCTCAAAGGATGCATTATCATGTAAAATATTTTCTGCGATAGTCAAGTTCTTACCGACTATATCGGGCCTGAGTCAAGATGTAGGGTAGTTTAATGTGGTGTGTATACGTGTTTCTGTTAAGGAATTTCCTCACCATGTGACATGTATTTAAAATGGCTACTTTCTGTAGTTGGAATCTAAAAATCAAATTTCTTTTGTCTGTCTATTGGTTTATATATCATGTCTGTTTGCTTTTGTGTGGTGTATGTAGGAAGACACCAGTGATGAATACAACAAAGAGGCCGTACTTTACAAGCTGCATATTCCCTCTGATAGTTTTGTGTTCTTCTGAATTTTTTTGTGTGTGTTACATATAGCAGTGTCAATAACATGTGTCGTTTTATTCTCGTTTGCTTACCAGTGTTATGTTTGGTCTGTTATGGTAGATAGTTTTGTCTCCCAATCCAATTCTGTCCCAGTCTAATTCATGGGTGGCATTTTCATGCACTTCTAATTTGGTTTGTATGTGTTGACCAGTTTGTGTTGTGATGCCAGTTCTTGATGTCTAATATCTACCATCTGATTGTGTCTGTGCATGTTGTATGTTTGTGTCTGAAGTTTATTACTTTATTATTATTACTGTTATTATTATTATCTTGTTTTCAGCAGTAAAAAAAGACAGATGGCTGAACATTGCTATTGTTTCACTTGCCGGTGGTCTGCTCTTGGCTGTTGGAGCAGCTTTTTCAGTCCTACTTACCTGGAGTAAAGGTCAGTGCTTTAAATACTTATCTTTCTGACATTCAAATACCTTTTTTTAGAAAGGACTGTTTTAATCATCTACTATTTACTTACCAGAATTTGATTTTCTTGCTGTTTTTTTTTCTTTCTGCTAAAAATGGAAGTAGCTTATAAAGAAAGCCACACAAACAGGCACTTGCTGTGTAGAACCAAATTAAAGTAGTGGTTGATATGGCAAAGGGTACCATAAAGTTGAATTGGAATACAGGATCAGACAGTGGTGAGTTGTGAAATCTGTACCGGGGCGATTGAATGGCAACGTGGATTTGAATGCATGTCATGTATGCTCAGTGGTGCATTACAGTTAAAAAGATCCTAAAATGAAAAATTACAAATGGGAAAACCTCGGTGGACAATTATGCTTGGTGTGGCATCAGTAAATAAAATGCATCTCATTTTGCATCCTTAGGCCAAAAATATGTTGTAGAATAAAGTAAGAATGGTAGATGAAAATTGTGAACAAAAAATAGTAAAGTGCACGGGTTAAAATCAGCACTTACTGGGGACTTGAAAGAAGCAGGCATCTCTCATGATGCTGGGATATACAGTAGGTTTTATGATTAATATGTTTGTGTAAGATAGATAGATAGATAGATACTTTATTTGTCCTAAGGGGGAAATGTAGTTTTTTTTTATAGAAGGTCAAGATACATTGACACATTATTTATTATACATTAGTTCATGAGAATGTATGTCACATCAAGAAAAAATAAAAATGAAAGGTTCCTTAATTTTCAGGGAAATGCTGTCCTGACACGTGGGTGCAGTACGAAAAGGACTGTTACTACCTTTCAACCAATCAAACCACTTGGAGCTTAAGTAAGGACGACTGCGTCTCCCGGGGAGCAGGTCTTGTCATAGTTACGCACCCTGAAGAGCTGGTGAGTGACCGGTTGTGTTTGATGTTTTGCTGACGGAAATGAAATCCATCTCTAAGTCACAGCGTCCATGCAATTTAAAAGAAATTTAGTGTTTTTCGAATTTGTGTGTTTATTTGTGTATTTTTTTCCAAGTTCTTCTTGAAATCTAGATTTCACTTTTGTGTTGTCAGTCCACATTTCTCAGGATTTCCTTTTCCTTGGGCTAATGCTTATTGCTTGAAGCACAGCAAAATTTGATAATTTGTTCTGTTTTATTTACTTAGTTTTATTCTTGTTCAACACAAAGTAGTGATATGAAACCCACCATTATATTCAAAATAACAATTTATTTGAACCAAGAGAAAAATAATATTGCAACATTCATTGTCACACCAGTTCAGCTGCTCTTTTAAGTGCTCCTTTACTTTAATCCAAACTAATACTTCCCCCTGTTAAAAGCGGTGTGGCGTGTGTACCTTACAGCACTGCTGACCAGATGTGTCGCTTTAAGTGAATGAAGCAAAGGTCAGAACTGTTAAAAAACAAGTAATGCAGCAATGCAAAGCTGTGTTTATTTATTTATTTATTTTAAGTAATGCTAGTATTTTTTCTTCAATAAAATAAGTATTTAATTTAAGGCAGGTTTGAATTAGCAGTCTAAATATAAGGTGAGAAAGGATTTACTAAACCTTATATACACTTTATTTTTTATTTTTTTTTGTTGATCTGTTCAAATGTCACAGTGAGATCAGTTGACGGCATTTTAAAATACAGAACAAAGCCCACTTTAAAAAGGTGCCCTTGTTATCTTTCAGCCAGGGCTTGGCCCCTGGCTGGGGCTCAAATCTTTGCTTTATGTTTTATGGTTGCTTTTGTGTTATTTAATGTTATTGTTTCTTCATGTATTATGTCTTTTGTTTTCTAGATGGGTGGTCCCCAAGAGGTTAGGTCACTTGCCAATCACCGTCAGTAAATGCTCTCCACCCTGTTATTTGGAGGGTCTCCCACAGTCCCTGGTGGTTCATTGTGAACGTACTTGGGAGTGATGAGTTTACTGACGCCTTTGATTTTGTTTTGCTTTGTGTTGGCCTTGTTGGTAACTCCTGAATGTTTTTTGGGACTATATGGAACTTTATTATGCCTAAGGAACTTTTTGTAAAATAAATCATTTTTTTAATAAAGATCCAATATGGCCCTCTTTGCATTGAGCCAGTTTTTCTTGACCCCCCAACTGGCATTATTATTTGAAGTGCTTTGGAACATTATTGGGATTAAGTATTTAGGAACTCCAGGTACACAACAGCTTGAACTCCTGTTTTCCACTAGGAGTCGCTAGCTCCTTGGAAATACATTCGTTTTGTAATTGCTGCGTCTTAAGTAACCTGAAACTATATAGATATAATATTAAAAGGCAATACCCCTCCCTTAGTGATACAGTGGTAAGAAATCACATAGGAGAAAATAATAGCTTTCTTTAACGACAATTTACGCGGCATAACAGACGAAGGAAGCCATGACAAGACTATTACCTAAGTGGGATCTCGATGAATACAGTCTGCCATTTTCGTCGCTGCGCTGGAAGGATTTTTAGAATCGGATGACGGTATCTCCCATCCGTCCGTCGGCTTCAAAGGTGTGCCAGGCAATGTTCCAAGGCTTTATACCCTTTCTCCATGTGCAGGCCCTTACTTAGATAAATCATGCCATTCCAAACAAGGAAAAGAAGATACATTGTCATGCTGACTCTGACACACACAGACAGTACAAGGCCCATTTCCCAGTTGTCCCTTTCTTGTCTTCTAATGCATGCCTGGCAGTTCTAAATGATGAGCCCCTGTGTGTTAAATCTGGCCTTGTGTTAGCTGTACATTTGAGTGGATTTATAAAATATTTTTGTACAGAGCACAGTGACATATTAAACATATAAACTTATTACAACTCCCTATTCATTTGTAACTTTTATCTTGTCTTTAATTTGTAGAATTTTCTGCTTCTCCAGTGCAGATCTTTTGTGGCATTCTGGATCGGACTGAGGAGAAATCCTGGGGAGGAATGGATGTGGACTGACAATCAGCCCTTCACTCTTGGCAGGTTGGATACACACTTTATCTCATTACAAAGTGTTGATTGACTGTTTAAATGGGGTGTAAGGGTGTCATGGCCGTTGTAGTCAACCCCTTCCATCATTGTACATTTACTTCCAGTCTGTGTGAAAGAAGACTGCACTGCACAGAAAAATGGCAGGCACTTATAAAACCAAAAGACATCCACATATGTCTTTTGTGCTGTCCTGTCCTGTGTGACATGTGGAAATCTTCCCTTTTTAGTAAAACCAAGACTTTCAGAAATCAATTCAACTAATTTCTTATATTGGTTTTACACTGCATCCACATGACATGGGTGATGGAAACAGAGATCTGATCAATTGGGCTGTGAAGAGTTTAACGAAAGCTGACATTTTTTAAAGCTTGTTTACCTAAAAGAAAACAAAACCCCATCAATTTAATTCGGGACAGCAGGGTCACTTAAATAAGCTGCCTGTTAGCTCCTAAACGTTGGCTTGGAAGTCCTGCCTGGTCACTCTGTTTGTGCTCTTTGCACGTTCTTCCTGTATCTACTGAGGTTTTCCTCAGGCTATTCTGTCTTTTTTTTCCAAAAATCCAAAAGACATGAATGTTAGATCACATGGTGTAGCAGACAGGAGGACTTTAGGGATTTTCAAAACTCATCTTGATGTTGTTTTAGAAGAATTAAATGGATAGGAATGTCAAGCTTTGTTGGTTTGAATGGCCTGTTCTCATCCAGATTGCTGTCATGTTGTAATTGTTGGTTCTACGTTGTCGATTTTGGGGTGTGTTTATGAGTAAAACTTGTGAAAGACGAGGTACCTCATCCAGGACTGATCCCTATCTTATGCACAATACTGACAAGATATGACTCCGCTTCCTGCACCCCTGAATTGGACTGAGGATGGTCCTCCAGTTATTAATGAAGTGAAGGAGGGGTTAGGGGTAGGGTCATCACACTTGATTTTTAATCTTGCTATTGACCCCCTCTTTTGTTAATAATTGGAGGAATACATACACTAGTAGATATGTTATACAGTACCTAGCAAATAATACAAGGAGTACATGACGAGTGTTTCACCCTAATTGGGGCTCATCAGGCGTACAAATTTTTGCATCTCCTTATGGAGATCAAACCTCGGATGTCAGCACCTGAGGTGAAGTTTATTTGGCAGGGTGAGTATGAATCACAATCTGAATATTTGGATGATTACCTACCAAGGAACGCTTGTGGTTGGTCAACCAGTTTGTGCTAAACTGCAGTAAAGACGATATGAACACATTTGTCTTGGCTGACAAAATTCAACTGGTATCTCCTTTCTACCAGTGTACTGCACACCACTGGTAACATTCATGAAGACTGACTCTTGGTCAGCATTGGTTCTTGCCTTGTAACAGAAGCTGGTTAGGTTAAGAGAGGGGTACAGACAATAGAAGAATGGATCCATGATTTAATTGACAAATTCACTTTAAATAATGACAAAGCACCATTACAGTCATATTTTTTTCTGTTAAATATATAGCCAGTGATTTATTTTTTTTTTACTTTGCAGGGTGAATAAAAGTGTTCCTGATGGAGATTGTGCCATGTTGGAAAAAAACTGGATACACAGTCACAACTGCAGCCGCGGGAAACACTGGATCTGTAAAATGACAGCTGACTGAATTAAGAAAAAGAATCAATCAGTCAGTCATGACATCTTATTGTTCCTCTTCTTGATTTACCACTTCAGAAGTAGCAGCCATTAACTTTTGATCCATGGGAAACAAAATCACTTCCAGTGAAGTGAGCCTCACTGCTTCACACAAGTGTTTAATAAACTGTGAGCCAAGCAATGAAAGGTCTGTGTGGGCACATCGAGGTGTTTGCTGTTCATAGAATTTGTCAGACAGTACAACTGGGAGATGTTGTTTATTACATCTGTAAATTATTTTATATAAAGTTTTATTGATGTATGATTACTGCCAGATTGAGTCCCAGGTTATCAACCATTCATTCACCTGGAATAGGATAAAATGTTTGAGAAAATGGACGTGGGCTTATATTGTATTGTAAGAACATGAGGATGGCACTGTATGCATTCTTGGAAAGCTGTATGAAAATATTGGATAAAAACTTGTAAATTTCAGTTTCATCAATATGATATTATGGACTATGCTAACTTATTATGTTACGTCACAGAAGAAAAGGAGAAGAAGTGCGACTTCAGTGATATGAAAATGAGAAAATGCCATTTGGAAGCTTCCGAGTCTTGACTGGATTGTTCCTAAGTGTGGCCTGATCTTTAGTGAAATAATAACAAATAAAGACAGTCTAATTACACAATTAGCACACACCATTATAACTTCATTAAACACAAAGTTTGTGTGCTCTGCAGGGAGCTCTGAGCACTTGTACACAGAGCAGAGTTACTCAATTTTTAAGATAAAAATAAAGTTTTATTGTACAAATTTGCAGTTCTAAGTCTGTCTTGATGGTTCTTAAGATGACACAACACCTTCTGGTCAGAGAAAAATCAGTGTTTAATAGCAGCCCTGTCTTTACAAGGGCTGCTTTGGGCCTACTGTATGCAGAGTTTACACTCTGGGCAGGATACCGTTCTGTTTTATGATTAGAAGTGACCTGCCTTCCCATCTTAAGGGCTATTATTTATTTTTTTACATCCCAGGATCACGTCACCAAATGGGATTGGTCCGGTCTTTGCCCTATTAGGTATTCAGTGTGTCCTTCTGGTTGATTGTCCCTGCTTAGACTGGCCAGGTTTTGCTGGCTTCCAGTCCGTACCTAATGAATAAAGGAGAACATGTTTGGAAGCTTTAGGAGTTCTTCGACAATAGCAGCAGTAGTAACCTCAAGCAGATGGTTCGCTTAACGGCTGATGTGACCTCTGTGACATTTACAGAGTGTTTTGTCCCTTTCCTTTAAGAGTTCTGCTTTGCAATCATGCCACTTTTTCTTAGAAGTAAGGCCTTTCTAAAAATGTACATTTGTTTTCCTGTTTAAGTCCCTATACAGTAAATGACTTACTCTTCTATTTGAGCTCACAAGTTTTCAACAGCATTGTTTTGAAAAGAAAGTGCTGGTGCCCACTTTAATGAGAAATAGGACGAACGGTCAGAAGTTTTGGTCTTGTTTTAATATAGTTGAAAAATATTTTACCACACCACATTGTTTTTCACAGGCACTACTGACTTACGTTGTGCTTGCCAGCATGCTGCCAAGACAGCTTCTGTACACCTCCTGGTCATCCATGTCTGCTTTGACTGTACAGAACAGCAGCTATTTTGAAATGAGACAAAGTCAGAAAAGGGATCATCAAAAGTAACTAGCCAAAATTAAAAGACAAAATTTAGGAAACACAGCCCAAGGTGTACAGAATTGTAGCAAGGAAAATCATAAATCAGAATGGTTAAAAAAATCAAAATGTTAGATACAAATGTTAGTCAAGGGAAACAAAAGAGTTCAAAGCCAGGGATTCTTTTATTGCTGAAATAAAAATTCTAGATATGGGAATGTATCCATGAACTTGGGAAACGAGTACTCTATGCTGCCGACCTGTGAGTTGTCACGCTGATGATGTCACTGAATGCATGCGTAACTATGGGTGCTCAAAACAGTGTGGTCCATAACAAAAGCAGGAGAACTTTTAATCTCCATTAAAAGCATCAGATTCAAAAAGCAATGTGACAACCAGATTCCTTGACCTCGAACCTCTAAAACCCCCAAAGCAAAGTTTCAATTATGTTAAGAGGCTAAGTTGAAAATGAAAAAAATGTAAAATAAAAGCAATATCATAGCATTGAAATTGTGGAGAAAAAAACTGAAAAGTTTGCAAATGCATTATGTTAGAGGTTTCCTGGGCTAATAAATGAAGGGTAAAGGAGTTAATTAGCAGGGGAAACTGATTAGGAAAAGAGTTAGAATGAAAATCAGCAGCCACTACAGCCCACCAGGCCTGGGGCCTCATGCATAATGCTGTGCATAGAATTCACACTAAAACATGGCGCAAGGACAAAGCAGAAATGTGCATACGCACAAAAAAATCCAGATGCATAAATCTGTGCGTTCGCCAATTTCCATGTTCTTCTGCTCCATAAATCCCGTTCAGCGTGAAAAGTAACGTACGTGCACATGCCTGCCGCCACTCCTCAACTCCTCCCAGAATTACGCCTCTTTGAATATGCAAATCAATATAAATAGCCCTTAAGCTCAGCATTCTGTGAAAAGGCAATGGCAAAAGCACGGGGGGAAATAGAAGAATTTCAGCGAATACCAAGTGGAGGCAAAGAAAAACATACTATTTGTTGGTTTATGCAGTGGAATAAACAACAAAAGGTAGTTGATCGAGTGACATCGAGTGTCGGAGAAACTCGAAAGCTCAAGTTCACAAAGTGGCACAGTGCCCGAAACAAAAAAGAAGTTGTCAGATATCAAAGTCGGCGTGAAAAGGTGAGTCGTAGCCCGCCGTCTGATTGTCATATGAAAGCTTATTAGGGTACAGAGAAAAAAAAAATAGGCGTACAGTGAGAAAACAGCTTTAAATGTCAACTTTAATCTTGAAGTTTCCATTTTAATCACATAGTTTATTTTGTCATTAAACTAGAACATCATGAACTTCATCTTTAAATTGTTTAATTTACTAGTTTCTCAAATACCATTGTAACTAAAGTAGCACGATAAATGCTTTGTTTTGTATGTGCTCTTCTACAGTATGTGGTCTATGTGAGTGAATCACTACATGCTTCTTAAACTGGCTTTCTCTTCCTCCGACAGGACACAAAATCCATTACATTCGTGATATTACAGCTCTCTGAATAATTTAAATACTGAAATGTATACATGATATAATTTTAATGATGATAGGAATTAAAGCATTTATTAAACATGGGAACACGATGGCGCAGTGATTGTTCATGTCTTACGCAAGATGCTTGCTGCACCATACGTGACCCTTGATGAAATTATTTATTGCAGCTATACTGTCTCTTTCAAATGTACTAACCTCCAATTCCTGTCCTTCCTTTTCTTTCTCCAAGTAACCAATCACCACAAAATCAGCTCTGTAATAGACGTTAAGCCATCTGTAAGCTGAGAACGCCGATTCTTTAAAACTTTTAAGGAACATTGAAATATCTTCGTAGTACGTTTAATTATTCTCTCCATCTATCCTTCCAGTGTCACGGCAGCCCCAGCAAGAATACAACGCAAGGCAGGAACAATCCGTGAACGGAGCGGCAACTCCTCGCTAGCGCTGTGGCACCATGTCCTCACATGTTTAATTATTAACAATATAGATTGTTTAAATGAAGTTAAAGTTTTAGTTGTATAATATAATAAACATATTTTGCTGCATTTCAACTTAAAAATATCGTCATATGTAAATACGCGCCTTATAAAGTGGCTCAGATTGTGCAATATTATAACTGTATCGCAAGTTTACAGTGAGGTGATTGTACTTATAAGTACAAACAGTTCTACAAGGAGCACTTGATGGACTGATTGAGTGCATTTATAGATCTTGGGATGAAATTGTTTCTGAACCGCGACGTCAGTAAAGGAAAGGCTCTGAAGGGTTTGCTGTAAGTGAGCAGTTCAGTAGATTGTGCGCATGGCTGAGGCAGCGTGTGCTTGATGCTGTATACCGATAATTCTCTTTCCGATCGGCTGCTGTAGAGCTGTGATTCCCCACTCAGATACAGTGATATAAATACTCCGAGTGGTGCAGTGAGAGTAATATGGAAAAAGATGATCCGTTGTTGCAGCACCTAATGGAAGCAGCTGAAAGAAGAAGAAGAAGAAGAAGGTGCAACGCTAAAGCAGCTATGGTATTTAGAATAGTTTGACCAATCTGTGGACCATTATATTGTTACAGGATAATTACAATCAAATGCCTTAAACTAATAAACAATATGTGGTTAATTTAAGTGTGTTTATAAAGACACGTCAGGGATGTGGATCTAAAAAAGAAAGGGAAACCACACTGGAACAAAAGCACTGCTTTGACGCTGGGTGCTGCCAGTATGCAAAACCCAGTGAAGAAAATGCTTACGCCAGGGTTTGAGCTACCGTGAAAATGTGCGTGGCTTTACGCCAAGTTTAGGTTTTATACATCGCGATTTGAGCATGGAAACGGGAGTACGCAACATTTATACATGAGGCCCCTGGAGTTTGACACCCATGGTATAAGCCGGGAATGCTAAAAGGGTAAATGTCTTAAATTCCTGAATATATAATACTAGCAGAATACCCGCGCTT
>JANRMT010049829.1:23799123-23809908 GCA_026402145.1 Polypterus bichir lapradei | reverse complement strand
ATATATATATATATATATATATATATATATAGATAGAGAGAGAGAGAGAGATGACAACAACACTCATATCAATGACAAAACAATTACATTAACAATCATATATATATATATACTGTACATACACATACACAAATTTACTGGATTTATCACTGAAATTAATTACTTTTTCTCTTCAGTGCTCTTAACTAACTTGCAATGCAGTGCTGTTCTGTGCCAAGGTGGTTAATTGGTTCACACCATGCAATCACCCAATTAACCCAAATGATAAAATAGCCATTTGTGCATTGCATGGCATCTAAGTATAGATACGTATGTCACGAAAAGGTAGCCATTCTGTGTTATTATGCTATTAAGTAAAAGATGCTGAAGTGTTTATTTGCTGTGTATGATGTGATTCGGCTGCTCTGTTTAAAGTATGTAAATCCTAACTTGTAGCACTCTCTATAACTAACATGCTGTATATTTCAAAACCTGAGCACTAACAGGACCCCCTGATGCAGTATTTTCCCCATTAGCCACTTCACATTCCCTTTCTCATGTGAAAATATCTATGATTAATAGCCTTTCCTGTATCATCTATTTCCCCCTTGCTGTAGTTAACACACCTCACCTCCTCCTTGACGTCTTTATATCTCTAATAGTATGTTTTTCACTGATGTTCTTTTCCAATTACCTTTAAAAATATTGCATTCCCATACTTAAAACTTTAGTATCCTTTATGGTGATTTGCCACCCTCTAGTGGTCAAACATTTGAGATTAACTGAATTTACAGTGGCTTGCAAAAGTATTCGGCCCCCTTGAACTTTTCCACATTTTGTCACATTACAGCCACAAACATGAATCAATTTCATTGGAATTCCACGTGAAAGACCAATACAAAGTGGTGTACACTTGAGAAGTGGAACGAAAATCATACATGATTCCAAACATTTTTTACAAATAAATAACTGCAAAGTGGGGTGTGTGTAATTATTCAGCCCCTATTGGTCTGAGTGCAGTCAGTTGCCCATAGACATTGCCTGATGGGTGCTAATGACTAAATAGAGTGCACCTGTGTGTAATCTAATGTCAGTACAAATACATATCTATATCTATATAAAGATAACACCTTACTGTATAATGTGTTGTTTTTATTTTATTCCTATAGAAGATTGTTATAGTGAAGGGAAAAATATGTAGCAGTTAATACAATTCCTTGGTGTTTGTAAATCATTCAGGGCACAATTTCTACTTACAAAACACAGCAGAATTTTCTAATCTGCTTTTGTCGGTGAGTAATTATATGAAAGTAGGAGCTTTACTAGTGGAGTGCTTAGTACATACTGATGGACCAAGTGACCTGGCTTTGTTTGACTGTCCGTTTAGTTTGTTCTTTCCCTCCATATTATAGTGTATATTTCTCCATGTACTGCAATCCTAATGATGTGTGAATTTAACGGCAACTCTAAAGCAGGTGAAATCAGTCGGATGCACACATGATGGACTCTGCAATGATCCTGATTTGAAATAAATGGCTTCAGGAACTGGCTGAATGGATAAACAAATGCAAGTTGTTGATTTAATGTCAATGAGCACAGTAATCAGAAATACAAGAGCTTTGTCTGCTTCAGAAAATATGATCTCTTGATTAAGAAGGTGAATTCCCAGCACATGCACCATGTTTCATACATTATTGCTAAATAAATCATAAATATATACTCGTAGAAGTAGACATATGATGTAGTATCAGGATTGGCACTCTCACCTGATGCTTTCTCCTTTTGTCCCTCTGCAGACCAGCAGAAGAACCGGCCACTTAATGACATCACCACCAGTCTGGCCCCCATCTGACGACACCATATCTGGTACCAGGAACCCATCTTCCTGCCATATCAATTCCTGTTCTGGCCTCCCTGACTCCCTCTCTTCCTCCATTCAGCCATATTTATAGAGCAGCTTCCACATGTTAGTCAGTTCTGTTTTGGACTCCTGTCGGTAAAGACCTGTTGATTTTTTTTCCTCTATCTTTTTCAAGTATACATTGTGGCCATCCCCAAACCTGTTTTGCGTCCTTATTACAGTGTATAGAGCAGTGCAACAAATACAGTGATAAGTGTACAACACAAACATTCCCCGCAATGGCAAAATTTTAATTTTTAATAATAACAAATGAAAGTCTACATGCTAACAAATATTATAAGATACCATCAAATACTGAGGAAAATGACTGATATATGACAAAACTCATTATCTTCTTTTATTCCTCAGATGACATACAGTATAATATTTTAATGATCAGGTACATAGAATGCTTTTTTGTATGCCATTAACACTTGAAGAATATCATATGACTTTGAAAGTCTAACATGTAACCCTCATTTCACTAGAAGACTCCTGCATTCCTTTTCAAGGATCAATCTGAACTGAAAGGCTGATGTTTGTCTCCTACACAACATTACTAGTGTAACCCCAAGGGGGCACCACTGAGCCCCAAACCACAGGTACAGTAATACCAAACCCAATTCCAGTTTCAAATAAAGGATTTCATTTGTCATCAACACCTTTCTCTCCACAACACCAATAAAAATACACCAAGACACAATTCCCATCGCCAAGAGAGCGTTGTCTGCTGCCTCCCGACTCTGACTCGTTTAATTGAGGTGGCGGGCTCTCTTTTAAAGTTGACCTAGGAACTGCTTGCGGTCTCATGACCAAGTCATCTGGAGCATTTCCAGGTCGTGCGGAAATCAGAGGCAGCACCCTCTGGTGGTCCCCAAAGACCCAGACAGGGCCCCATTTCCGGACTCCAGCTCCCGTGCCAACCTGCAGGTGTCCTAATTGGGTTCAGGCCTGAACACCACTGCCACTTGTCTTGTTGGGAAATGAAATGCATCCAGTTAAAGGCATTTACCCGGTCGATCCATTATGGCCTATTGGCCGGGCAAGAATCCACTAGCTATATTAATATTGTCACAAAATGTTGTTAACATCGGGAACAGTGGAGGCTGCCAGTCTGGCAGAGAGGTCTGAGCGTGATGCAGTTCTGCGATGTAAGAGTCAAACACAGAGGTATAATTAACTGGCCAAATCGGAATAGAAGGCATGAAAGTGATTAGCACAGATTAAGAAGCTATTCTGAGTCTTGAGGAAAAGGTGACACAGTGAAGCTTCGCATAGGAGTGACATAAGATCTGGTCTGTGGGTAAATCAATGAGCAGTAACTAACAAGGTAGTCCTAAACCTGGGGCATTTGGATACGGACAGATAAGTTAAAGTTTCCATGTTCTACTCAATACTTCCATGTGATTCTACGCATTCCTGGTGCCATAATTTAATTATAAAAATGCAGGAGTGAGATTATCTCATTCGGAGACCTAAAGCCATCTCTGTCATTATTTAATCCTGTTGAAAAGAAGGTGCTCGTTCATATTTGTACAAAGTTCTCTGAGATTTCATACTTCTAAAACGAGCTAAACCAGACGCACCAAGTTTTACCTGGTACACCTTCTCAAGATGTTTCC
Organism: Polypterus bichir lapradei; assembly: GCA_026402145.1. Taxonomy (NCBI): domain Eukaryota; kingdom Metazoa; phylum Chordata; class Cladistia; order Polypteriformes; family Polypteridae; genus Polypterus; species Polypterus bichir. The sequence goes on along the minus strand of JANRMT010049829.1, from coordinate 23,806,407 downwards.
TCACATCATTCCATGTGATTTCAAATATACTGTCCAGGTACACTGGTTTGGTGTTGTAGAATTCGGCAAACTGCTGGTTGTACTTTTTGAGCACAAATCGCCAGTACATTGATGTGTACCCCTTGTAGAGGTTGCCCTACTTGTATCTTCTTAACAGTCTTCCTTGGTGCCTTGTCTTTTGGGTTTTCGGTGAGATGCAGTTCATGGACCGCTCGTCGAAGTTCACAAAGATTTGTGAGTAATGCTTTCTAATCTGCGTTTTGAAAGGCAGCATTCTTGGTGGCATATGATTTACTGCAAACACTCTGTGGTATCGAGAGTAGTGCTGATGGTTGGATCCTTCCAGTTCACAAGGAGCTCCACAGGCTGGACATTTCTCCCCGCAGCCTCTTAATAATCTAAACAGCTGTTTGTGAGGGGGATTGGGGAGACTCCTTATTTCAAAGCTCACGTTCCAAGAACTAAACTCATGCAGAAGCTCTTTCTCCAAGGTGTCCATTACTTGTTCTAGATCTTTGCTAAACTCAGCAGCGTTTACTTCATATCCAAATTTAGCCACTTCCAGCTTTTCTTTCATAATAACTATTTGCAACTCGAGCTCTGAAATGAACTGCAGGAACTCATCTGAAGTATTCAGATTTATTCTTGCGGCTTGGGTTAAGGTCATCTTAACTGTACTACAAAGACGTTGTGTTGTCTCCTCCGCCATTGATGAGATCCTTACTTTACCATTCATTACAGTTCTGCAATACACATTTGCTTGTTTCTCTAGCCAATCAATCTGTGATGTAGTGCATGTAAGCATCAAAGCTGTCTCTTTTGTACACGTCTACTAGGAGGGCGAGCTGGAAGTAACTGATATTTTCAAAAACATAAGGCATCCACTTCTCCCTCATATTTGTGGTGATCTGTTTTGAGAGCTGCCGCTGGACCGCACCCTTCAGAGATGGCTTCAGACACAAAGAACAGAAGCGTTTTGCTAACTTTTGACTGAGATCTCCTTCGCGGTAGAGGTCTTTGAGAGTCTCGCAGTATGCAGTCTTCTCTTCTTCAAGTCTGGCCAGTAGATTATTGTTCTGAAGAAATCTGTTGTGCATTTCCTGGAATTGACGTACAGCAATCGCACAAATATGAAGTTTCAGGTCAACATAGAACTGGTCAGTGAGCTTCCTCTTTTCATCATAAAGTCTTTCGATTTGTTTATCGATGGTCATTATTACACCAGTGCAGTAATGCGGGTCGTAATCTGTGTCTTTATCGACCAGATCTTCAATGTGTTTTTTGCATTCTCTTATAATGCTATTGGCTGTCTCCTGGACGCTGGTCGATGTGAATCCCAATGTTAGCGAAAAACCAAATTTATGGAATGTTTTATAATGCACTGGAAGAACTTTGAACCCATCATCTCCTATTGGCTCACATTTTCTATCTTTCAGCTTCCACTTCAAATCCTTCCTCTGACTAGCATTATTCAGAAGGCTTTTTTCCATATCTCGCTGAACGTCCACTTTATCCTCCGGACATTTGAAGAAACCAACAGTTTCCTTCCACATCTCATCAAATATCTGAGTGAGCTCTGCATCAGAAAGTTCTTTCTTCTCTTCTTTACATTTCTTCACTAGTTCCATTACTTTATGTTGGATGTTCGCGTCGCAGGCTTTACGGTTTTTGCGAACACTGTTCTGCCTTTTCCAGTTTTCAGCTGATTTTTCCAACTTCTTCAAATTGTCATCTTTAAGCTGCTGGCAGGCGATTTGATGTTGGTCTCAAAATAGTGCCTGTGGCTCTCTTTAAACTGTTTATTTTCAATGTCCATCTTAAAATAACTCTGGAGATTATAAAGAGCTTTGTCCTCCTGCTCTTGCCGTAACTCCTCCACTTTTGTTGATAATTTTGAAAGGAGGTCATCCGGCTCCTCACAGTTCTTAATTTTGACTTCCTCCCTTTCCCACCATTCCATGAACCTCTGCTGTATCTCCCATATCCAGTTTAGATAGTGAGTGTCAAGTTTAGCAAATGCAGCCGCCTCAAGACTGTTCTGGAAACTGAATAGAAAGTCTTCTGATTTCACAGCAGCAGAGACATCTTCCATCCACACGATGAAGTCCCCAATCTTTGACGGCTTTTGTTTCTTTTTCTGCTCTTTGATATAATTGAGGAGCTCTTTTTTGAGTTCAAGTACGCTTTCACTGTAACCAACATTTACCGTTGCCATTGGTGGAACGCCATGCCAGAGGCCAGCTATATATTCATTTGCACTGGCTGGGTCACACTGAATCACATCAGAGAATTCACAGTAGACGCCTTCTTTCTTTTCCTGCTTTGCCGCAGCTTGAGTAACAGCATTGAGTCTGTTTAGAAGCTGAGTGGTGCCAAGCAAATTCATTTCCTTAGCAGAAATGTCAGCAACATTCTGGTGGATAAAGTAAATGCTGGGCTTCTTTCCGGTCTCTTTCATCCTTATTAATGCATGGATGACAATCTGCAGAACGTCTTGCATTTCGGCACTGGACTCCGATGCCAGATTTACTAGTGTGACATCACTTAATGCAGCTATCATGGTGGCCATTTCGTTGTCACGTTCATAGTTGTCAGTCAGAGACATTAATTCCTGAGACTTTAATCCCTCGGTGTCGATCACCATGATGTAATCACATCCGAGTTCTGGCTTAATATCTGGGTCCACGTGGATCAGCTGCATAATGGCTCCCTGTGTGCACCTTCCAGCACTGACGGCAAACTGAAGGCCGAAGAGCGTGTTGAGAAGAGTGGATTTCCCAGAGCTTTGCACCCCAGTACAGAAAGGACAAATATGCGAGTGTCTGGATGTGTTCTTTTGTTCACTTCATTCAGAATGTCTGACACCCACCTCATGGGTATGTTACAGACACTGCCATCAATGAGTTCCACTGGGAAGCCAGCAAGCAGCATTTCTGCAATGGTGGCAGGCAAGTGGAGCAGGTCCTCTTTTAATCTGGAATCGCACATAAGGAAAGCCTCATAAATCTGCCCGATTTCACGCATAAAATGTTACAGTCCAAGACAGCTTCTTGTTAGCTTTTCAAGGAGTTGTTTTTGCTCATTTAGGTCCTTGCCTGCCATTTTTAGCTGTTCTCGCAATTCGGGTAGAGCTGTTGATGACAGAGAGTCCAGCTTCAGCTTCATCCACTGCAGAAGGAAGAGCCGCTCCTCCTTGGCACAGCCCAGGATTGTTTCCATAAATATTTTCATTGCAGGTGTAATGTCATTATTAGAATATTTAAGGTGAATCTGACTCATTTTTTGTTCTAATTCCCTGGAATAGTCCAGTGTGTTCTTGTGTCCAATCTCCCTTAACCGTAGACTTTCCTTTTCAAGTTGAAAACTCGTGCTAAGCTGGCCCTTGAAATGGAAACATCACTTGTTTGAATTCTGTGATATTGTGGCAATTCAAGTCAGCAAGAACCTCCTCTGCCTTCTTTCGTCCAGTCTGACATGGACCATAGTCTTCATCCACTTCAAATCCATGCTCCCTTGCAAACCTGAACATTTCTTCTAGGCTCATGCAGTTTTGTCTTGACGCCTGGATGTTGGTTATCTTCTTTCGAATCTCAGAGATGTATTCATTTTTATTTTTAATTTGATGGGTCAGTATCTGACTTTTGGTAATTTTGTGTGTTATAATCAATCCTTGTTTATTGGTTTGTGGGTTTACCAACAGGAAAAGGTTTGCTTTTGATCTTGAGAGATTCACGATAGCTTCCTCCTCTTCATCTCCAAGGTTGTCCACAAAAACAAAAATGGCAGACGACACATCAGAGAGTAGTGCAACCTGCATGGGAAAAGACAAAGCATCTCCTCGCAGGTTCATAAGAGCAAACGGCTCCTGGAAAACATTGAGGCTTTCATTTCCGCTTGGCAAGTACCAAATTATTTCAACCACACCGTTAGAAATTTCCCTGGCGACATCTCCACCTTCCATTTCTGAATGCACAAAGAAATTGTAAGAATTTTGGGAACTGCTCAAAAGACAGTTGAGGAAGGCCGACTTTGAAGACTGAAGCTTCCCTAGCCTGATGAATGTCACCGTGTTCAATGGGTGGGTTGCTACGCCACATTTAGTAGTACAACTGGAACCCTCGATTGATTTCTGGTGCCATATTTTCATGATAGATCTCAGTCCCCAAAGGAGAATCACACCCTGCTTCTCACAACTTGGAAGCAGTATGGACACAGCAAATTGGCACATTGACATTCTTAGCACAAGCTCCTGTTGGACAAACATGTCAGAACACATGAAGACCGCCAGAACCACATCCAGTGGGTTAAGGAAAGTCACGTTATCCGGTTCAGTGGGAAACAAGTCGCCCAGATCACATTCAGAAGACTCTCCAGTAGATGCTAATTTTGCTGAGGTTTCATCTGTTTTGAATTTCATTTTCATGGTGTCTGAATGTACCATCATTAACTTTTGAATAAAATACCATGGTATGTCACTAAAACTCGAATGCCTACCTGAAAGGAGAGTAAGTGGACTAAACATCTTAATTTCTTGAGCGAGAGCTTTCCTGCATAGAATTTCTCTAAACCCAAACTTTCTATAATGGTGTTTTTCTTCACCAGGCGTGTCTTCTCCTGCTGCTGCTCAGATGCTTTTTGGGCGCACTGCAGAACCAGCTGTATAAGTTCATTTGATTTCCTCTTCCATGAGTCTTTTCTAGCTGTGTTGTCTTCCATAATTGATTTGATTTTGTCCAGCATCCCCCCATAATCCTGTTTGACCTCTCAATTTGATTTAAAGACAAATTGATGAAGTGAAGGATTCATGTCTGGTCCTATCTCGTCCACCACAGTTCCCAAAATCCTTTCTATTTCTTCTCTTTTGCTGTCTGAATCCATGTCCCTTGCCATGGCTTTGGTGAGTAGTATTTCAAAGATCAAGGCCTGAGCTTGTTCATCTGTCTGGTCTCCTTGCTCAGTAAAATAGTTGTCCAGCTTTTGGATTTAATATACAATAAGTTTCAACTCAGTTTGCAACAAGCAATTCTTCTGCAGGACATGAACATTTCTTGTGCACCTTAAATCAAAGGATTCACTCCTGAAGCCTGACTGCTGATTTTGGAAGACAGGGAATGCACACTTTGAAAACATGTCAACTGCTTTCGGGTGGATGGATCTGTACATTTAGTGACTAAGTTCATCAATACCTGGAAAGCTGGACTTATCCAGAATAGAGCGTTGTCCAAGAAGGCTAGACACTTGATCTAACAGGACAGTCTCATGGAATGATGTCAGCCGTAAGTTACCGATGCCGTATGCTAGCCATTTAAGGAATATCTGCATGTCCTTGTTATGGATGATATTTTGGTACCAAAAGTACCAAAGTCAGTGCTTCTGCCCTGGAGCATTTTCACTTGAAAGTATACTTTCAGGCATTCAGAAATATGTTCGGTGCACTTTTCGCCGAAAGTTTCACTAGAGTTCCCAGGCCATTCTCTGCTTGCTTCAAGTATATCTTGAGCAAGCACTTCTGCTTTCATCAGTTTCTCCACTTCAAGGCCCATATCTTCTAAACTGGTTACATTTTCTGAGTATCTTTTGATTGTGTTGGCTACTGATTCATAGTCTTCAGAATCTTTCCTGTGTTTCCATACCACAATATTCCACGTGGGAATGAAGCAATTTTCAATTAGATAGATAGATAGATAGATAGATAGATAGATAGATAGATAGATAGATAGATATTTTATTAATCCCAAGGGGAAATTCACATAATCCAGCAGCAGCATACTGATAAAAAACAATTTTTAATTAAAGAGTGATAACTATGCAGGTATAACATACAATAACTTTGAATAATGTTAACGTTTATCCAGGGTGGAATTGAAGAGTCGTATAGTGTGGGGGAGGAACGATTTCCTCAGTCTGTCAGTGGAGCAGGACGGTGACAGCAGTCTGTACCTGAAGCTGCTCCTCTGTCTGGAGATGATGTTCAGAGGATGCAGTGGATTCTCCATGATTGACAGGAGTCTGCTCACCGCCCGTCACTCTGCCACAGATGTCAAACTGTCCAGCTCCGTGCCTACAATAGAGCCTGCCTTCCTCACCAGTTTGTGAGGTGTCCCTCTTCTTTATGCTGTTTCCCCAGCACACCACCGCGTAGAAGAGGGCACTCGCCACAACCGTCTGGTAAAACATCTGCAGCATCTTATTGCAGATGTTGAAGGACACCAGCCTTCTAAGGAAGTATAATATGAACATCTTTTTAGATACAGTACCTCAAATGTGAGTCAGTATGCGGATATCTTGTATGCATTTTTCAGTTAACTTGTTTGCATTTCCAAATATCTTAAAATGGCATCCAGTCCATGTCTAGTCATCATTAATGCATTTTAAAAATGTATTTATAAACTCCTGAAAACAGCTTCCTGTACACTTTGAGGTCTCTGTAATGGAGATTAAATATCTGCTCAGGAATACAGAGAAATTAACTAAATTAAGGAATGCATAAACATGCATTTGTTTTGTGAATCATTTCTTTGTTCTTTTGCTGTTACTTCACTTTGTTTTTGAGTATTTGTGATAATTGTCTGTAAAATGCCTTTAAAGGATGATTTAATATTTGTTTCTTAAAAGAAGAAAGAGCCTTCTGACAGAACCTCCATTGTCACCTAAGTGTATAATCTTTGAATCGAATGACCAGTAAAGGGAAGTGCAGAATATTCTGTTTCTGCTTAGGGCCCAATTTGGAATATTAAATTAATATATACATGAATAAAAGTGTACACTTTATCTCCTGCTTGTTTTGGTGCTGCTCTGTCTCGTCACCTGGAAGTCGCTGATGTAAAAGGGGACATATTTAGCCAAAATAGCAGCCAACTCTAACTTTTACCTTGAGAGGAGATGCAGATTGCAGATGTATCTTTGTGACAGGCTGGTAAAAATAGAAAGACGGATGGCTATGGTGTGGATTTAGGACTTTCTGTTCAGGTCTATTTAATAAAAAGTCTGAAAGGGAAAACAAGGACACCCTAGGACCTAACCATGATGAATAAACTAATAAGAGCTTTATTTGATAACATCCAAGTGACCCCTGAAATTTCAGCAGCTTAAAGGAGAAATAGGGTTGTTGATTACAACTTGTAGATTGTTTCAAAATATATCAGAAAACATGTTATCAGATTCCTAAGCAACTTCACATGTAATAAATACAGCAAAGCAGCAAATCACCTGCTATGCATGACATTTAAATAAAACAGGTGTTAAAGGCGTAAAAGTACAAATGGAGTGATCAGCTGTCTGTCA
>JANRMT010049829.1:23755295-23799023 GCA_026402145.1 Polypterus bichir lapradei | reverse complement strand
ATATATATATATATATATATATATATATATATATATATATGTGTGTGTGTATATACACAAACATACCCCTTAGGTGATAGTGAAATTTATAAGATTTTCCAATCAGTAGGTTATTCTTTGAAAAGATGAAAGAAGGCTGATTTTCAAATTGTTATGAACTCTCTGGCTCCACACAGCAACATAAGGTGAGGCCTTCAAAAATAGCCTACTAGACAAGTCTCACACCACAGCAAGCTTGGCTACAGGAAAATGGGAGGCTATAGGCCTCTAAAGGCCTCAAGATGGAGGTCAGGCTTCAAAAAGGAATAGTGAAGAGTCTCAAAATTTAAAGTATGCTTCTCCAAGGGGAAACACATAAAAAGTATGGGTAGGCATCGAAATGACCACAAGAAATATTTATAATTGTGTTGATTTATTAGCAAAAAATATAGAAAAAAATTAAAATGAAAACAAAATGCTTAAACGACAAAAAAGAATTGCCAGAAAGGCAATCCTCAGTAGACAGGCTCAGAAAGATAAAATTAAATCTTTAAAACAGAGCCAGAATATGTAGAAATAAAAAAAAACAAACATACAAACAAATAAAACAACAGTAAATCCAAAGAATATCAAAAACAAAAAGAGAATTCACCAAAGCACATTCAATGTATTACCTCTCTGCCTTAATAGGACTGATGATGATTTAAAGTTGTCTCAGCTCTTGGGGAACCACCCACAAAACGCAGAAACAAGACACAAGAATCCACACATACAAAGTATATAATACAAAAAACTGACAAAAAGTACATAATTATCCAAAGAATAAACATAAATAACATTATTAACATAAACAACAACTAAAGAATTAAAAAATGGCTTAAAAAAGGAATCTAAACATAAGCTATGGGAAACCCTGTTTTAAACAAAGCACAAATTCATTAAACACATACTAAGTATAATTTATAACTAGTAAAATACCCGCACTTCGCAGCGGAGAAGTAGTGTGTTAAAGAAGTAATGAAAAAGAAAATTAAACATTTTGAAAATAACGTAACAAGATTGTCAATGTAATTGTTTTGTCACTGTTATGAGTGTTGCTGTCATATATATATATATATATATATATACACACACACACACATATAAACATACAGTATATATATACATATACATACATATCTACATATATACATATACACATATATATATATACACACATACATCGACATATATATACATATATACATATATAAACATATATATACATATATATATACATATCTACACACATATATACATACACACACACATATAAACATATATATACATATATACATATACATACATATCTACATATATACATATACACATATATATATATATGCATACATATATATATATATACACATACATCCACATATATATATATATATATATATATATATATATATATATATACATATCTACATATATTCACACATACATATACACACACACACACACAAACACATATATATATATATATATATATATATATATATCCTTTGGGGTGCGAGCAGTTGTTGCTGGGGGTGCCAGAATCCATCGAGGAAGAAAAATCAAAAACATTATTTGTACAAAATCGTAATTTATCTATCCATTCCTAAATAATTAAATGGGCGGGCTATTTCGTATCAGTACAATACGCTGCTTGTTAAAACGGATGACTTCTAATCTTACGTGCACTTAGTGCTGCGTGGGTATTATGAACTATCGTATCTGTTTAAGTTCTATTTAAATTTTAAATATAAGTAATTTTTATTTAGTCGACAGAAATATGTTTGGTAGGAATGTAAGTTAAATTAAGTCATCATTGTATAAATTTTTCTTCACCGTAGAAATGTAAAGACTAAATTCAACTTACATTCCTACCAAAGATATTTCTGTCGACTAAATAGAACCTACTTATATCCAAATAGAACTTGAAAAGACATATTTTTTCGAATCTGAGCACGCATTTTAGATCGACTTAACACACACTACATCGAGCCCCGTGATATTGTGGTCTCGCCTGCCTGCCTCAATAAGTCACGTCGCTTCGCTTTTAATTTTTTACCGTTCATTTAATCATGGGCCTCTCTACAGTTTTGTTTATTTTTGGGTTGTAATGTTCATTAAATTTACGTATCATCTGGTCCATTGGCAGACCGTGCATCTCACACCTAGGCCTTCAGTAGTGCTCCGTCTGAATCAACCCGCCCCTCAAAAAGTAATTTATGGTTATAAAAACCATCTTAATATGCAGAAATACAGTATTAAGAGCCGCTGCATCGCAGATAGATAACTCCTGCAGCCACAATAAATGCCTTTATTGAATAGACAAACCAGGGGTGAACAAGTTCCTTTCTGCTGCAGCCATAGCCGCGACACACATAAAAAACATCAATAATAACTCATAAACTTGCAATATTATTTAGGAAAATCACAACATTTTACTCACCAAAAATTCTGATTATTTGTAAACAAAATCCATCCTCCTCTCTTTCCTCAAAAACAGTTCAATTACTCTGTCGTACGCATTATCCGTGCGCTTCAGTTCCATCAAAAAGTCCCTTTCTATTCCCATCGAAGCTAACGCTGAAAGTCAAACCTGCGGCTTCTGTCTAATCAATGGGTCTGAATATGGTGACGTCGCCGTATGCCTGCTAGAGGGCCGTACTGACAACAACTCAAAATCTGATTGGTTGAAGCAACAGGTTAATCGACATTTATTCTGTGTTAGAATGCCTGAACAACGGATTGTGAACAACAAATGATGGCTGAAATGTGATTGGTTAAATGCTTTAATATGAAAATACATGCCTGGAAGCAGCACAACCATCGGAAAAGCTATGAAAGGAAGCGGACAGACTATTTGGAATTATTTAATAAGTATTCACGGACAAAATATAATTAACATCAGTTTGTGATTCAGATATTTTTACTTATGAATATGCTAAGCACAGTCCTTCACCCGCGAATATTTACCTTATATGGGCAGGCACTCAATTACGTGGGAGGCGTGATGATGGGAGACGCAACTCCGCCTCACACGACGACCGAGCTGCAGTCTATTACAGTATATGGACGAAAAAATAGGTTCCAGTTATGACCATTATGCGTAGAATTTTGAAATGAAACCTGCCCAACTTTTGTAAGTAAGCTGTAAGGAATGAGCCTGCCAAATTTCAGCCTTCTACCTACACGGGAACTTGGAGAATTAGTGATGAGTCAGTCAGTGAGTGAGTGAGTCAGTCAGTCAGTGAGTGCTTTGCCTTTTATTAGTATAGACAATTCAAATCAAGAAAATTATTAGCTAAAAGCTCAGCAAATGTGAGGTTTGCTCCTCCATACCATCCTCTAAGAGCCCAATTTAAAACAATCCATCTTGAATTATTTTTTTAAAGTCTTTTCTTTTGCTTTTCTTGAAGCATTTTGAAGTCTCCTTCAAGCTCTTTGCTACTGAATCCACCTCTCTTTCTCTTAAAGCAATAGACACATTCTGTGCCTCAGTGCAACTTTCATAAGTCTCTCAAATTAACTCAAACTTCCTATTTCTTTAGAAGAAACGAGTCTGTCTTTATCTCCTTTTGCCAAAGGTAAACACTTCAGGGATTCATTTAACGTTACATCACGTCTTTTCACCTGCTTTAGTGAAATCCCAACTTCACTCTCATATAAACTCTGCCTTCATTTCATTGTTGCTTAAACCTGGCAAGGACCTGATAGATTGTTCCACTTGTGTCGCCTGACACATACTATTAATAAAGATTATTCTCGAGCTACACCTGCGGTGCTGTTTTCACTGCTGAGATGGCCTTATAAGACTGAATTGGAATTATTCATAGACAGTTCTGGACAGTTCTGTAGGTGATATGCCTTGGTGATCCTTTCGTTAATAATGAGATAATTAACTCAACCCACAATGCATCTGTTCTTTCTAGCTCAGCTCTATCTTGTCCCTTTCCTGTCTTCAGAAGAACAAGACAAGGTTATCCTCTGACTCCTATGCTATTTATTACTTTGCTGGACCTTCCTGCAGTGCTCTTATGGGGCTCACAGTTGTTTTCGCTTGTAGCAGTTAATGATACATCTCATAAAATTTCTCTGTATGCCCACAATACTCTTTTGCTTCTTGGAATGCTTTAGATGACTTACCTCAAATTTTTGACATGTTTCATAAATATGAGAAACTTTCCAGCTACAAAATGAATTTGAGTCAATGTGGCCTTCTCCCTTTAAGTATCTCCGGTGGATCATTATCTATCCCCAGTTTATCCCCATTGTAAGGTGACAATTTAAATACCTAATTTCTCCCATTTTTCCACATATTGCTGCTTTAAATTTTTGCTAGAAAGAGGTTAAACAGTCACTAACTTCTCAAATCAATCTCATCCTTTTGATTCAATCTTGTCTGTCTATGTTTAAGTCAACTATATTACCACTTTTAAAGTTTAAAGTGTTATTCTTCTCTTACGCCCTTCATGTCATATTTGGTTCAAAGTTCACTTGCAACTTTCATCCTTTTTGTGGAATGCACAATGACCAAGAATTAAACCGTCTTTACTCTGGCCAGGGCATATGGGGGAGGGGGGGTGTCCCTCTCTGATTTCAAGCTTTATCATTCATCGTTTTTTTTGATGTTCTCGTTCAAATTAGTTTTTTCAACCCTCTTTTCTCCCTTCCTTGCTTTCCATGTAATCTAATGTTGCCTCTTTGCTGGAAAACTTGCAGGGTGAAACATACTACATCCAGGTCTAATAAATCAGGTTCTATCATTTCCTAAGCACTTCAAGTATTTTGGAAAGCTGAGACACGTCTGAACTATGTGCATACAGTAAATGGTGTATGTACTGTAGACTTCTGTGTTTTATAATAATGCTCTCAACATTGGTGGGTGTCTCAATTCTTTTGAACAATGGTCCACTCTGGGAATCTGTACACTGGGTGATCTTTTTTGGGACTCCACTGATTCCAAGACTTCTCCTCTAAATTCCCACTTTCTCCCTGTGCATTTTTCTTTTACCAACCTCAGTTCTCAAAGCAGGGGGAGTCTCTTTGTCTCCTATTCCCAATTCTTTCTATTCTATTCTAAATGTAATTTGCTGTACCAGTTTTCAATTTAAAACAGTCTGTCTTTTATGTGCGTGTTTGTGAAGAAGAAAATAAGCTGCTTTCTGTTTCACTAAAGTGGGATCCCGATCTGGCACCTTCTGCCCCCGTGAGCTAGGATTCAATTTTAATGTGTTCAAAAATTCTTCCAAAAATGACAATCACCAATTCATTCAATACAAAATTATGCATAGAATTTATACAACCCCCATGAAATGGTATTTAATGGATTTAGCCCCTAACCCTGTTTGTAATCTGTGTTCTTCTAAAGTTCTTTTTATTTTTCATATAATGTGGACCTCCCTCACGCCGCATCTTTGTGGTTCTCTATATCCACCACTCTTTTGTTTGCCCTGTTACTTTTCTTTGCTCTCTGAAGCTTTTTCAATTTCTGGATTTTTCTTCATACTCTTTCTCTTAATAAAAGGTTTATTTCATTAAGCTGTATACCTGCTCTAGCTGGGAAAATCAATAGCAGTATTTAATACACACCTAGAGGAATTTACTTTAAAATTGTAGCTGCAGCTCTTGTATGCTTCATGGTATTCTAGCAATAGCTTGACGTGTTGAAATGATACCACAGACAAATATCTTCATTTTTAAAAGGTTTAGTAAAACTTCAAAGTAAAACAATTTACATAAAAATAGAAAAAAAGTTGATATTGCAAAGTAAAGTTCTGATTTCTACAGTGGGTTAGCACCCTGCCCAGGATTGGTTCCTGCCTTGTGCCTGTGTTGGCTGGGATTGGCTCCAGCAGACCCCCATGACCCTGTAGTTAGGATTCAGCGGGTTGGAAAATGAATGGATGGATGGAAGTTCTGATTTAAGAAAAGTTCTGTTAAAGGCTTATATATCTTGTTTGTTTCTTTAAGTTTTCTCATACAGTTGGGCCATTTCTAAACAGTCAGAAAACTGTATGCTAATCGGTCTGTCAGTCCCTGCTAGCAATGGGACCTGTTTCAAACATTAACTGACTAAATTAACACACTGTGTCATAGATAAAGCTAAGAAGGTTCTATCTCATGTTAACCTACAGAAGATAAAAGGCCAAACCATAGTCTATGGCTGTTCAAATTTGACACATACTAATATAAGTTTAACTTAAAGCATTAACTTTCTAAGATTGGTTCTTACAACATCAGTTGGCCAACTTTTGTTTCATTTTTCACAGAGTACCTTTATTATTTTTTACATATATTGTACTGATGGAAAAATAAAGAAATTTTTCTGGAAGACTCAGATTGTTGCATGTACTGTATACTCTGTGCCCGAGTGCAGTAATGACAGCATAGGACCGCAGCAACAAATTCTGGGGCACCAACAGGGTCATCCTGTTTATTCGTCCGAAAGATGTGAAAATGAAGAAAAAGAACTGCAAATAGCGCTTGTTAGCGTGCGTCCCAAAAAGAGGATTTTGTTAAGGGTCCATTGGTCTTTAGCGAAGCCCCACCCCCTGGATGCTGTGGCCAAAGGATAACGCCTCGTTTTGGGTTGCCTTAGACTTTATGACGGTGGAACTGGAAGGGGCGGAGGTAAATGCCTTCAATGTCTTGGGATAAGAAGCAGATGACAATGATAAAGGCAGCGCCCCCTGTCATCACGGCAGGTTATTACATACATTGACTAAGTCTGCGAAGAGTTCCTCTGAGGCACACACATGACACCTCCCATAAAAAGTTGTCATTTTGTTTAAGGCCACTAACTAACAGTCCACCTTAAAGGCACTGTAGCTTGGTAAACACACAAAAGCTCTTCAGCCACACTTTTACTAAGCAAAGTCCTTGTGTGAAATCCCTGATCAGGATAGCTTTAAAGCATCAGAGCAAGTTCTGCGGGAGAACTTATACACGAGTATATAAGGTAAGTGCCGTATGAATGATGTGGCAGTTAAAGAGACTTACTTATCTTTGGCACAAACTATGTATGATGTCTTAGATATATCTCAGACTTAAATATCTTGGTTTCCAAGAATATATTTGAACAAACATAGGATCAGCATCCTTGGCTATAGGCCATTTATCAACCAATGATGTCTTACTTTATGTACTGTTCACTATTGGACAGAACTCTTCATCCTCAGCCTGACAAACCTCGCAGTTCGGATACTATGGCACTTGCTTATTGCTCCAGGTGCTCTAAATATTTAATCAATCACTCTAGATATGAAGACAAAGTGTAGAAAATTAAAAGCAACTTGGTGTTTATTAATGAAAAATGAACCAGTAGAAAAAAGCAAACAAGAAACTGTAGACAGCAATGTCTAGATATAGATATAGTCTTTAGAAAAAGCTTACAAAAAAGTCAAAAATGAATGTCCTTGGGCTGCTTTTGATCCAGCATTCAGTGTTGTTCATGAGCAGCTTCTGCTGAAGATCAGATGAAAACAGTTGCACTCTCTCGCCCTCTCCTGATTTTGTTGTTTCTTCTACCGGACCAGCCATATTTATCATAAAATTCCACGTGGGTTTTCAGGACATGAGATATTATTAACACTTGATTGGCTGGCTGTCAGTATGGTGGATGTCTTCGCTCAAAGTTCTTGATCTTGATCGTTTCCCTTCTTTTACCAAGCTGTAACCCAATTTGGCAATTCCTAGTCCCACGGCGTCCATCTCTTCGCTGCTTTGTCCCCACATATGTTTTAAAGGTGATACAATTCATGAAAAGAAAATGCTTTGATGTCCTAGTACAGATCAGAAAAAGGTGTTTTGATGTTAAATTGTCAATGCAACTGTCATGTATTTAGGTTTATCTTGTTTATTTGGGCAAAATAATAATGAAAATATATAGGCATCTCTCATTTAGAAAATTGCAGATCTGGCACCACAGGACAAGAATACAATACAACACAACTTATTTTTTTGTATTGCGCTCTTCACTGACACAGAGCGCTGTGAATGAATTCTCAGGTTAAATAAACTATATTAATTACTAAATACATAATTAGTACATACAAAAACAAATTTGTCAAAAAACACATAAAACAAAGTAGAAACTGATTAACATAAATGGAAATCAACAATATCTGTCCATTAATCATTTGATAAACTATCGCCAGTTGACAATGAAGGAGATTTTAAGTCACTGCAATGTTGTGGTTTGGCTCAACACCCTGTTGGCACACAGTCTTCCTCCTTACTTCATTGTCTGCCACAGCGTGCAGGTTTTTATCCTGTATTTCTCTGTGTTATTCCAAATTTGTCTTTTTGTAATTTTTTGTCACGACTATCAGTCTCCATTGCTGAAACACACAACTCACACATGATACCATCACCACCGTACTTAGCGTTTGGCTCAGAAAATGTTCACTTTAGAATAATCAGACCACCAGACTTTTATCTACAGTACATAAGAGGAATCCTGTGATATTTTAATGGCAGTTTATTTTTTTATTCTGATCAGATCTTCGTCTTTTCCACTTTTATAAACAGAACATTGTTGTGATCTGTTTTAATAGTTTGCAATATCGTTAAATGTAATTTATTCTAAGCCAAACTCTCTGTTGCAGAAACCTCTCTAAGATGTTTTTTAGAGGACTGTTCACATCTCACTAGTTTGTAATGACTTTTACTTTGTGCAATGGACTGTATTTTGGTTTGAGGAACATTCAATGCCTTTGCAATTTTTGTGCATCCTTCTTTTCCAGGCCATGTGCTTCTTTACTTTCAGATCTGTGACTTACTCTAAATACGTGTTTGTTCATCTTACGCTTCGTTTGTAAGTGTGCAGCACATTCCATGGCCCAGATATCCTTCTATTCATGGTGTCAATAATATGTCTTAGTTTGATTAGCAAGGTCAATACTCTATACAGTATGTATGTAGGCTAATTCTATGTACATTAAACAAACTCACACTTACTGGCAGCAGTCACTGGCTCATCACTAGTTATTCTCAACCTCCAGCTGTTATTTCTATTCCACTTTGTTCGTAGCTTTGATAAAACACCCAGATGCTAAAGGGATGTTATCACATATAATAATGCATTGTTCCTCTTTTAGACTATTATTACAATTTGAAATACATCATTCACTGTAATTTTACAATCTGTGTTTTATACTTCTTTTCTTTTAATAATTTAAATCTGTGTTTATTATTTGAAGGATAATTGTATGTTTACTTTTTTTCTATTTAATCACAGCCTGAAACAAACAATTTAAAACATCACCATTGACACTGCGGAGACAATCCACTAAACTCCATTCCAGTTTGGTTATTTCTGTGAATTCTTCATCAGACGTACCCAACAGAAAGCCTGTCATGTGTTCTAAAGGCTCAGACAGCGAAGTCTTCAATCCATCTGATAGCTCAGGGCTGCTAAGTGATTATAACATTCTAGAAATGTGTGCTGATGGATTGAGTGTTCTGCTTTCATGTAATCCCGAGGATAATGTAAAGAAACGATCAGCAATGATTGACACTCCCAAACAATGCAAGTGGTCACTACTCAATATAGTAGAGCCAGTAGAAATCAGCGCAAGTTTTACCTCTCGTTGTCAAGAGCAATCAGCCAGAGTCCTTCTGGAGAACGGAGGATACAGCGCATACCAGGAATTAATTGACATTGTGGACAAGAACACGATTCTAGAAGTAGAAAGACAAGGCGGCCATGTTCATGATAGAAAAGTAGAAGAACCACACACACCATACATATGTGAGTGGAAGAAATATTTCACTCCAGTAGCGACCTGCACATTCAGCTGGACTGATCTTCTTCTCAGCCCATCAGTGATAGCTGACCTGAAAAAACTGGAAAACACAGAATGTCAGCAAGAGAAGGATACGCTGTGCAAGGATATCCTGGAAAAGTACGGCTCTCATGTCAGTACAAGCAACACATTTGGTGGAATATATGGAGTGAAAGTGGAAAGCACAAAGTTTAGTGAAGATTTAAGAGAAACAAGAAGGCAGCTGTTAAAGGAGATTGTAGATGAAGTTGACTTCTCAACAGATACATTAGCATTTCAGGAACAACTTAATTATCTGAACAACGGAGAACTTGCAGAAAACTCCACATTATCTTTACAAATCTTTGGAGGTCCAGATCATTTTCTTGCCTTGGTTGACTGGAGAAATGGCCTTCAGACTACCAGCAGCACATGGAAAGTTATTGACCGAGGACCTTTTGACCAATATGTGCCAGTGTGGAGGATCATAAGTTTGAACCATAAAAACGATTTTCTTCATTATGAAGCTGTATCAGATATGATAAAAACATGCTGGGAAAAACAGACTGGAGTGCAGGATACTAGCAGTGACCTTGAGAAATTAATGATGTGTAAAGATTTGACACACAGTCTTATTGAAAATGCAGAAATATGGAGCAGACTGTCAGAAAGCCAATTCACTGAGAAGTGTGTCGAGTTTCTCATGGAATTCACTAAAGTCCACTTTCAGATATGGATGAATCAGCCTGATGAAATTGATCTCTACTGGTGTCAAAATGTTATTTGTCACGACACCATTCAGGAATTCCTCATTAGGCTGGTCAGCTTTTTGGATTTAAAAGATTTACCATTTATTTTAAAAGTAGCTTTATTTGAGCAAATACAAAACTTGCTTGAAAAGAAAATTTTTTCAAATCCTACTTCCTTTTCAAGTCTAAACACAATATTATCATTTATAAAAAGGTATGTGACCATTGAAGAAGGAAAACAGTTTTCCACTTATGATGATGAAGATGGACTGATTTCCAAAATCAAAAACCAGGTCTTATTCATCACTCCCACAAATGAACTAATCAAAGAAATGCTCCTCTATAATGTTCTTGTAGCCCTCATCAGACTGAAGCAAATTTTGGCCAAGACAGATGAAGGACATCTGCAGTATCTGATCACAGCCATCTTCTATGAGAACTTAAAGAGTGGAAATCCATTAAGGACTGATGTGTCTAAAAGAAAATGGAAATCAATGACTGATAAAATCCTCAAACTAGAACAGCATATAAAAGATCTACGGGGAACGAGCAAAGAAGAAGGACAAGCATCGGTGTTCATAATAGCACTGGAAGAGATAGAAGATTTGAACAACAGTAAAAAAGGAGCAGAATCAGTGATCCAAACCCTTAGGGAAGACATGGGCTCTGATCTGTGTGCTTCTCTTGAACAGCTAATTGAGAAACACTCTGGAAATCCTGCTGAATTAAAAGCCGAGTTAAACTTAATCAGAAAACAACGAGTCACTCAGACAGAATTAATGAAAAGTACTTTGTGTGAAATTGGAGAGCTGGTATGTCATGATGTGTCTAAACAGCCAGAGCACAGGGGACACTCGATAAACAAGAATGACATTTTAGAAATACTTGGCTTAGAAGAATACTGCAATGAGAAACTCGGCATGAGACACATTAAGAAGATCAGCTCACAAACAATACAATCCAACAAACCATCAGAACTTCAAGATGTCCCATGGTGTTTTATTCAAAAGCTCATGATGGTACATTCAGGTGCATTGAAGCTAAAGTGTAAAGAAAGTCAATGTGCTAAAAAAGATAAAGGCCAGTTAGAAGATAAAGAAAACGTAGTGGACTGGCTTTCTGATGATACAGTGGACACACTTGTCTTAAATCAACTTGACGTCATAGTCGCCATTTTTATAAGTTCTGATCACTTTGTTCAACAGGAGTTGGTGCAGAAAATGTCACTGTGCCAGATTGCAGTGCCCTTCTTGTTACCTGATTTTAATGGAAGTTGCTACATTCTTCAATGGGCATTACGTGCTATTAGGAAAAAATGGCATCAAAAATCAGAAGGAAATAAAACTTCTGTTATTGAGAAGGACATTGTAACACACCCAATGCTCGCAGTTACATTCATCAGATTGGGGGATCTCCAGCGTTCAAAGTCAGCCTTCCTCAACAGTCTCCTCAGTGGCTCTCAGGACCATCACAATTTCTTTATTCATTCTGAAATGGAAGGTGGAGATGTTCCACGTAAAATTTCCAACGGGCTTGTTGAGCTCAGCTGGTATTTACCACAACAAAAGGAAAATGAAGGGCGGTTATTGGAGCCAATGGTGGTGATGAACCTCAGAGGAGACGCAAAGTCGCTGTCCACTCAGGTGGGCTTTCTTTCTGAGGTTTCCTCAATGATCTTTGTTTTTCTGGATGATTTTGGAGAAGAAGAAGAGAAAGTGATTGCTACTATTTCAAAATCCAAATCAAATTTCTTTTTGTTATTAAATATTAAAAGTAACAAAACAGAAGCAGTTACAGAAAGACTGAAACATTTAAAGTCAATGTGTGAGATCACAAGAGATAACGTTTTAGTACGTGGAAAGAAAAACAATGAGGAGTTTCTGTCTGCTGTTTGGTCAGCCATATGTAAAGCAGAGAGAAGATACGTAACCTTAGAAGGAATGTCTGCTGCTTGCCGAAAAATGGGCTTTGACATTGACGAAGATTACCCGCCATGCAAGACTGGAAGAGAAAACGCTGAGAAAGTTCTTTCTGATCCCAACCCTGATAAGATTGTAGAGCTTAAAGAAAAAATATTTCCCTTTCAAGGGCTGCACTGGCATGAATTCTCTAGAATTGACAAGGAATATCAAAGATTAAAAGATACTGGCAAAAAAACACCTTTGGAATACGCTAAGGAATTACAACAGAAAAAGAAGGAGCTTCGTCAGAAGCAGTTAGAAAATGAGCTTTCACCTGCTATTAAGATGTTTATTGAAGCTCTCCTGGGGAGCACCAATGACGAGCGACTCTTCTTTCTGCACTGGATGAAGTTCAAACTGGACTCCATTTCCTCAACAATCCTACCTGAGTTACGTGAAAAGCTGGAGACAAAAATTAGAGGAACAAATGAGAAGGAACAATTACTTAACATGCTGAGCAGGAGCTCCCTGGGATTAGAGCACTTCCTGCGTGAAATCGGTCAGATTTATGAGGCCTCGTTTTATTGTAGTGATCGTGATTTGAAGAAACACTTAACTAAATTACCAAGTGCTGCGGCTGACATGTTGCTTTCTGGATTTCCAGTTGAACTCATCGATGGAGATGTCTCCAATATTCCCATGGGGTGGGTGTCAGATGTTTTAAAACAAGTCCAGATAAAAACTCATCCTGACACTCGAATTTTTGTCTTGTCAGTTCTCGGTTTACAAAGCACTGGTAAGTCCACACTTCTCAACACCTTGTTTGGCCTGCAGTTTGCAGTGAGTGCTGGACGGTGCACACGGGGGGCTTTCATGCAGCTCATCTGTGTGGACCACCATATGAAGGCTGAGCTGGGATGTGATTACATTATGGTGATCGACACAGAGGGGCTGAGAGCACAGGAATTATTGAATGTAACAAACAATTATGAACATGACAATGAGCTGGCGACACTGATAACTGGACTAAGTGACATTGTCTTAGTAAACCTGTCATCAGAATCCAATTCAGAAATGCAGGATATTCTTCAGATCATTGTCCATGCCTTAATAAGGATGAAGGAAGTTGGGATTAAACGAAGCATTTACTTCATTCACCACAATGTCTCTGACCTCTCCGCCAGTGTCCTCAATTTGTCAGGAGTCACACAGCTTTTGAAACAACTTGATATTCTCACACAAATAGCAGCAAAACAGGAAAACAAAGAAGAAACTTACACTAAATTTTCTGATGTGATTCATTACGACATCAAGAAGACAATGAAATACATGCCAGGGTTGTGGCACAGTCAGCCGCCGATGGCATCTGTCAGTAGCGGGTACAGTGAGAGAGTGTTTGAACTGAAACAGCAGCTGGTGGAGCACATTAAACAAGAAAGAAAGAAACGATTACCATTAACGATCTCAGACTTCATCATCTCAATGGAAGACTTCAGCAATGCGGTCAAATCAGAGGATTTCATATTCAGTTTTCAGAACAGTCTGGCGGTTATCGCATATTCAAAACTGTCATCTCAGTATGGCAAATGGAAATGGGAAATTCAGCAAAGCTTCATAAAGTGGAAGGAAAAAGCAGAGCGGAGAATTAAAAACTGTGAGATCGATAATTTAGTGCCTGAATTAAAACGTGAGGCTGATAAATTAGCAAATAAGCAGGAACAGGAAGGACTTGGGAAACTTCAGGCCTACTTCAGCAGTGATGTGAATAACAGAGAATTAATTAAAAACCACAAACATCATTTTGAGGTGAACATTAAGACACTTTGCTTGGAATGTAAAGAAAATGCTGTCAGGAAATGTGAAGAGTTCATCAAACTTCATCAAAGTCTTATTGATTTTCAAAAGCTAATTCATAAATATGGAGAAGAGATTGAGCAGAAAGTTAATGAGCTGCTGCAAAAATGCAAGCAGGAGAAAGATAAACTTACTGAAATTCAACTTAAAGAAGAATTTGAGAAGATGTGGGAAAAAAATGTGAAGTCCTTTAAAATTCCAGAAGATCATGTCAACATCAGAACCGACATGGAGAACGCTCTAATGACCGATGAATCAAAAAGGAAAGACATAAAGGAAAAACTGAAGAAATCTCAACTCTTACAAACGGAATATAAATATTTCATCGCCACAGATAAACATGTGAACACCAAGTCTTATCTTTATTATTCATGGGATTGGACTAAGCAAATTGTGTCAGGTATTAAAGGAAAGGCGCATTCATGGTGGTATAAAAATACAACTGAGATGGTATCCAGTAATGTAGATAAAGAAATTGGCTCAATGAGGATTGAAGGTGGTCTCCAAGAAAAGAACATCCAGAGAACAGCCAGTAAAGGGGGTCATCATGTGAATAAATCATGGAGCTCTAATGCTCACGTCATGAAGGTTCAGAAGATTTCAGACTCCGTGATAAGTAAGTGTAACAAGTACCTGGACAACTTGATTAATAAGACTACAGATTACGATCAGAGTTACTGCACAGGTGTCATAAAAGAAATAGACAAGCAAACTGAGAAATTAGGGGAAGGCAATAAATTGGTTAGTGACCAGTTTCATGTGGACATCAAGCTGCACATCTGCGGAACAGCAGTATATCATTTTCAGGAAATGCATGACAAGTTTATGAGAGAACATAATATAGTGGATAAGCTTCAAGAAAGAAAAGATGCTTTCTGGGAAACATTTAGTGAGATGTATCATGAAAGAGATCTGAGTAAAAAAGTGACAAATCAGTTCTGTAACTTGTGTCTCAAGCCATCCCTCATAGACGAGATCCAAAGGCAGCTCTCAAGGCGCATTGTAAATCAAATGAGACAGATGTGGGCACCAGTTGTTCTTAGAAACATCACCAATTTTCAGTTGTCCCTCCTGGTCAGCCTGAATGATGGAGAGGATTTTGAGGCCTACAAGGCGTACATTACGGACTATGATTGGTTTGCTGAGGAGTGGCTGGTGGCGCAGGCAGAGGAATTCTGCAGAAGTGAGCTGAATGGCAAAACACAATTTTCTTTATTGTTAAAGGGTATAATAAGCAGTCTTTTTGAGGAACTGATGAAAATTCTGGATAGAAAGGAAGTAAAGGAAGTAAACACAGGTAAAGAACTACTGCATATGCTAATAAAAGAAATGGATAAGATAATGGTCCTAAAGAAAGAAAACCTAGGCAGTATTATATTTAACAACATTGGTGATGCATCACATCTCATTGCAAATCTGCATGAAGCAATACAAGCTTTACAAAAAGAAGTGATGGAAGAAACAAACAAATGGGATCCCACCTATAAAGTAAGAAGTCTGCCCAATCCTCCCCACAAGGAATTGATGAGCTTTGTGAAGGGCTGTGAGGAGAAATGCCCATTTTGTGGGACACCATGTGAGCTTGAAGGGAATGACCACCAACATTATTCAAGATACCATCGAGTACTCACCATTGAAAAAAAGGCATTTCATTTTCAGCTCTCAAGCAGAAGCGCATTTCAAAAATTTTACTTTGCATTTTGGAGGAAAGCACATCAGGAGACAGTCAACTGCATACCTCACGAAGACCACATGAAAGGATGTGAAGTGCAAAGCCAGCTAAATGATAATTGGGGTCAACTTTATAAAGGCTACACTTCCATTTACTGGCAATTTGTTTACAAAAAATATTATAAAGAGTTTGCACAATGGCACAAGCACGAGCCTGTCAGGATAAGAGTTAGTATAACATGGGATGACGTGAAAACCCACCTGGAAAAAGTCTATCAGGTACACCTTGATGATCTAAAGATTCACAAACCAAAAAAAACAATCTCAAGAGTTATAAGCAAATGGAATGAAATCACGGTAACTGCCAAATAATTGAAAAGTTGTACAATTAGTTTTAGACAAGAAATGCAATTTGAAAATGTGAGGGATATTAATCTGCCTAATGTGTCCTACTGCAGTGTCCTGACTCCAGATGATTAACAGCTACTCATCATAATTACACAAAAGAAATCACTGAATGGACACATATTGGTGGCTTTTGTCCTCTCAAATATTTTTTCCTGTAAGACGTGGATTATTTGGGGTCTATTATGTATAACCACGGTCATTTATGCCAATATAAGAAAGAAAAGTAAACTCCTGGGACAATGCCGTGTTTTGATTAATCGTATTGTTGGGAGGAATGCTTGAGAGGACCGTATATATTAACAGGTGGTCTTTGTATTTTTTGCTTGCCCCTTAACTCCTATATTTTTCCTCCGATTTTGTGTAATAATTTCAGAAAGATACCACAAATGTTACAATACTTTTGCATAACTTTTTTGCGTAACAAATTGCATAACGTTTGTTAGTCTTTACTCTTTTTAAGTTTCATTTTCTTTAAAATTCTGTAATCATTTGCAGTTTGTATTAAATGGGTTTGAGGATCATTGGTTATGTTGTTTTTATTAACTCTTTTTTAAACTTAAGAAATAACATAGGTTTAAACAAAAACATGAAAAAGTATATCCATCTATCCATTAGTGTTTTCTTTTTACCATTTTGTAGTACAGTGTCGGTGGATTCAAGAGTAACACAATTAGTGGTGAATATGAGGGAGGACAGAACCTCATCACGCGCTGTACAATCAGTGTTCTTTAAATTCCATGTCTTTGGATTAAAACAGAGTTGTTGGAGAAACCCCACACAAACACAATACTAAAAATCATAGAATCAGTATATTTCCAGATTTGTCTGAATTTTACAGCATCAAACAACACTTCCTCAAATCTGACATCAGACGTAGCCTTTTGTTTTCTAATTAGACTTAGTGCACAGTAACTGTTGACAGTCACTCCTAAATTTACACTTTTCCTGTGGAATCTAAAATTATAAAGAATCATTAAAAACATTTCTAAAAGTTGAAGAGGCCATAGTAAAGCTTGGGCAAAGGGGCTGCCTGAAATCAATGCACGCTGTTCTTATTCCTAATTGTCTTATAGACCATCAAGGCTAATGGTGGGATTCTCCCTGTCTTGACCAGGGTCCTCTACTGTCTTGAGCTACTTTGGATATCCATTGCAGTCTATTCCCGGATATCACCCAACTCTGTTATTTGTTTTCCTCTTTTCCTTGTTCCTTTAACTCTTCCAACCATTATTGTCTTTATCAGTTTGCCAACCTTCACCAAACATTAACAGTTCCTCACTTTGATCTTGGCCTCTACTGCTAGTCTCCTGTTCAACACCATCCTAATCTCCTTACTGTTGACCATGTCTTTCCAAGTTATTTCTGTTATTTTTATAGCACTTCATTTCAAACACATTCAACTTAACAATGTCGACTTCCTTCAGAATCCAAGACTTGCATTCATATATCATCTCAGACATCATGCATGTGTTATCCTCAGCTTGATCCTTACATTAATGTTTTTGCTCTTCCAAATCGTGGAGAGGCTTGCAGAGGCACTACTTACTGTACCAATTCGCTGTTGTACAGTCATATGAAAAAGTTTGGGAACCCCTCTTAATTCTTTGGATTTTTGTTTCTCATTGGCTGAGCTTTCAAAGTAGCAACTTCCTTTTAATATCTGACATGCCTTATGGAAACAGTAGTATTTGAGCAGTGACATTAAGTTTATTGGATTAACAGAAAATATGCAATATGCGTCATAACAAAATTAGACAGGTGCATAAATGTGGGCACCCCAACAGAGATATGACATCAATACTTAGTGGAGCCTCCTTTTGCTCCTTTGAGCCTCTAGACACTGTCCTCCTATAGTCTTTGATGAGTGTCTGGATTCTGGATGGAGGTATTTCTGACCATTCTTCCATACAAAATCTCTCCAGTTCAGTTCAATTTGATGGACACCCTGCTTCAAATCATCCCATATTGTTTAATGATATTCAAGTCAGGGGACTGTGACGGCCATTCCAGAACATTGTACTTCTCCCTCTGCATGAACGCCTTTGTAGATTTTGAACTGTGTTTTGGGTCATCGTCTTGTTGGAATATCCAACCCCTGCGTAACTTCAACTTTGTGACTGATGCTTGAACATTATCCTGAAGAATTTGTTGATATTGGGTTGAATTTATCCGACCCTTGACTTTAACAAGGGCCCCAGTCCCTGAACTAGCCACACAGCTCCACAGCATGATGGAACCTCCACCACATTTGACAGGAGGTACAGTAGCAGGTGTTTTTCTTGGAATGCAGTGTTCTTCTTCCATCCATCCATTATCCAACCTGCTATATCCTACCTAGAGGGTCACAGGGGTCTGCTGGAGCCAATCTCAGCCAGCACAGGGCGCAAGGCAGGAAACAAACCCCGGGCAGGGTGCCAACCCACCACAGGGCACACACACACACACACCAAGCACACACTAGGGACAATTAAGAATCACCAATGCACCTAACCTGCATTGTACAACAAAATTTTTAGGTGCAATTTTCCAGTGCAGAAAAAATAAAATAAAAACAAAATAAAACACAATTTCTCAAGTTACAACTAAAATAAGGGAATAAAATAAGTACTAAAATTGTCCATGACAGCAGAACAATGTTTTCCACTCATACATACATACATACATTATATTGCATTTGTCCCTTATCTAATGTTAACTTAGAATGAAGGTGCACTCGGTCAGATTGACCACTTAGCGGCATTCAGCATGATGATGGCTGAAGGATAGAAACTGTTTCTCAGTCTATTTGTCTTAGTCTTTATGGATCTGAAACATCTGCGTGAAGGCAGATCTTCAAATAATGCATGTCCTGGGTGTGATGGGCCCTGAAGAATTTTTTTGACGTTTCTGAGACAACAGGAACTATGTAGTTCTTCCAGTGAGGGAAGAGGACCGCCAGCTATCCGCTAGGTGACCTTAATGACCCTGTGGAGCTCTTTCTTTTGTGCTACTGTGCAGCTGGAGAACCACGCACAGAGACAGTAGACCAGGATGGACTCTGCTGTGCAGCGGTAAAAGGACACCAGCAATTTCTCAGGGATGTTGTTCTTTCTGAGCACCCTCAGGAAGTAGAGTCTCTTTTGGGCCTTCTTCACTACCTCAGCAGTGTGTTTTCCCCAGGACAAGTTCTCCCTAATGGTGACTACCAAGAATTGGAAGTCTGAGACCCTCTCCACACAGTCCCCATTGATGATGAGTGGCTGGATGTTGTCTGCCTTCTTCCTGAAGTCCACGATCAGCTCCTTGGTCTTGGCTGTATTTAGGAGCAAGTTGTTATTCCTACACCACATTGTTAGCTGCTCCGCTTCATCCCTGTAGGCGGACTCATCCCCTCCAGAGATGAGCCCTGCAACCGTGGTAGCGAACTTAACAATGGTGTTACTGTGGTGGGCAGGAATGCAATCATGGGTGTAGATGGTATAGAGCAGGGGGCTCAGCACACAGCCCTGTGGGGAGCCAGTGCTGAGGCTGATGGGTGTGGAGAAGTAGGGGCCCACTCTAAACCTCTGAGTGCGATCACTGAGGAAGTCCTTGATCCAAAGGCAGGTGGAGTATGGAAGTTCTATGTCTGACAGTTTAGTCACCAGTCTGTGGGGTAAGATGGTATCAAAGGCAGAGCTGAAGTCTATAAAGAGCAGCTGTGCATAGCTCCACTGCTGCTCCAGATGGGACAGAACAGCATGAAGGATAGTGGCCACAGTATCCTCTGTAGACCTGTTTGTTCTGGAGGCAAACTGTTGTGAATCAAGCATGGGAGGCATGAATGACATGATGTGGATCATGATTAGCTTCTCAAAGCACTTCATAACCACAGGGGTCAGTGCAACTGGCCTGTATTCATTAAAACTGGTGATAGTCTGTTTCTTGGCCACATGAACTATGACAGAGGATTTCAGGCAGGATTGCATAGTGGACTGAGACAGACACTGGTTGAATTTCCCGATGAAGACCCGAGGCAGTTGGTCTGCACAGTCTTTCAGCACGCGTCCCGAAATGCCGTTAGGTAAAGCTGCCTTTCGTGGGTTGAGAGCCCGCAGCATGCGTTTCACCTCGTGCTCCCCCACTGTGAAGATGGTGCTGTTGTTGGTATCTGGATGGGGTCTGGCCGTCTCTGGTAGACCCACTTCAAACCGGGCAAAGTAGTGGTTCAGTTCCTCAGCCAGTGATAAATCACCTCCCACAGCTCCGGGACTGGTC
Source organism: Polypterus bichir lapradei (assembly GCA_026402145.1). Lineage (NCBI taxonomy): Eukaryota > Metazoa > Chordata > Cladistia > Polypteriformes > Polypteridae > Polypterus > Polypterus bichir. Next base: position 23,778,428 of record JANRMT010049829.1, on the reverse strand, counting down.
CTGTAGTTGGTCATATGATGGACATCCATCCACACTTGCCTTCTGTTGTTGCTATCCAGGTGTTCATCGATCTTCCTTTTATAGTCTGACTTGGCCTCTCGGATGCCCCTCTTTAGGTTGGCATGGACTGTGCTGTAGAGATCCTTGTCACCAACCTGAAGGCAGTGTTCCTATCTTTCAACAGCCTCTGGATGACCAAATAACTCAATTTTTGTCTCATCAGTCCAAAGCACTTTGTTCCAAAATGAATCTGGCTTGTCTAAATGAGTATTTGATACAACAAGCGATTCGGTTTGTGGCGTGAGTGCAGAAAGGTCTTCTTTCTCATCACCCTGCCATACAGATGTTCTTTGTGCAAATTGTGCTGAATTGTAGAACGATGTACAGATACACCATCTGCAGCAAGATGTTCTTGCAGGTCTTTGGAGGTGATCTGTGGTTGTCTGTAACCATTCTCACAATCCTGCCTCTGCATATGCCACTCCTGTATTTTTCTTGGCCTGCCAGACCCGAGGTTGGTTTAACATGATTTAATTTCATAGAACTAAATACTGCTTCACTAAAAATCTTTGTTCGGAAAACACCCCTGTACTCAGATTTTCCTAGGAAATGAAAGACATACCACTATTATCCTTGTTGTTGAAAGTAGAGTCAATTATTATGCAGGCTGAGAGGGGTTCCCAAAACTTCATATGACTGTATTTCCCTGTCTCACTTGTTATCTCAAGTTGACCTGCTCCATGGGTATATGAAGTGGTCTGCAGGTTTTTCACCTTCTATCAACACCCCTACTGCTGTGTTGTCACCCATCATCATCACTTTTATTATTCCTGCAGATGTACGTCCAAAATCTGTGCCAACCTATCACTTTGTTAAGGGGAGCACAAAGCTGATTATCAGCAATGGTACAGTCTGACTAAACCTTATATGCATGCAGCATTCATTGTGATTGATATATGAACATGTTCTCAGTTTTTTTCTTTGGCTTAATGCTAATAGTACACATAATGCAAAGAGTACAGTGCACTGCATAATGTTTTCCCTTGATTTACCCCTCTGCTCCACAGTTTAAAATTATAAATCAAACAAGGAAGACTTGATAAAAAAGTACATTGCAGACTTTCATTTAATGGGATTTACATACATGTGGAAATGACAACACTTTTTCTACATGCATCCCCCAGGGCAAGAGTTGATTCAAGTTTCATGTTTCTTGTAAATTTTGATTTGTATTAATGTTTATTAAGCACATCATTCTTTATTTTTTGTTTTCTCTATGTATATAAACTGCCTGTGTTATGTTCCATGTGTTTTGTGGGTTGTCCTCAAAAAGGTGGGACAACCTGTCAATCACTGCCACAAACTGCCCTCCCCCTTACAAATCTGGCAGGTCTCCCACAGTTTCTAGCAGTCCACTATAAATGCACTCCAGAGTTGGTGAGTTATTTGTGTTTTGCTCTGCTTGTGCCTTTTGTATATCTTGCAGTTTTTACCTTCTTCCTAATTTTCGGACCAGTCTTTCTTTCACATTCAGACATTGTTTGACATGGATGGCCTTTGTCACAGGCTGTTCCATTTTGTGTTTGAGCTCCATGAGGCTTCATTGTGATTAGAATCCATTTTGTGAAGAATATTTTTTTATACTATAAAATTCCATGCTTGGCTACACAGAGACTGGACTGGCCAAATATTCCATTCCAGGTTTACAAAGAAAACTAGAGGTGTGGGAATTCTTATACATAGAACAGTCTCTTTTGCAGTAGCAGATGTAATATCTGATCCTGAAGGGGGATATGTGATTGTCGTGGGTAATTTATTTAACTGTAAAGTGATTTTGATAAATATTTATGCACCCAATGTTGATGATAGGGACTTCATCTAAAATGTATTTGCATCCATTCCCAATGTGAACACTCATAAAATTATAATGGCTGGGGACTTTAATTGTGTTTTAAATCCAGACCTAGATAGGTCTCCTGCCACAGGGGTGAGGAGATCTAACACTGCAAAGACAATTACACAGTTTGTACCTGACCACAACTTATCAGACCCCTGGAGGTTTCTAACCCCAGACTCAAGAACACATTCCTTCTACTAACCAGTGCATCACTGCTACTAAAGAATTGATTATTTTTTGTAGATAACAATTTCTTGCCTACAATTAAATCTTGTAAGTACAACGCTATTGTTATTTCTGACCATGCCCCTTTGATTATGGAGCTAAAATCATTATGCCCCACTTACTCATCTCGCAGATGGCGTCTTAACCCACTTTTATGAGCAGACCAGAACTGTACAGAATTTATGTCCAAACAAATCAGTTTTTTTAGAGACAAATACATCCTCTGAAGATTCTGCAGGAATACTCCGGGAAACCCTGAAGGCTTTCTTAAGAGGACAAATTATTTCATATCTTTCCCACAGAAATAAATTGGCATCCAAGAAGGTATCAAAGCTAACCAGCAAAATTACTAGAATAGATGAAGAACATGCCAGGTGTCCAAGTGAGGCACTTCACAGGAAAAGGCAGGCTCTGCATTCAGAACTCAACCTCTTAACATCTAAAGAAACTGAACAACTCATTTGTAAATCAAGACATCATTACTTTGAACATGGAGAGAAGGCTAATAAGCTTTTAGCTCAACAAATCCACAAGCAAGAAGTTCATAATATAATCTTAGCAATCATCAACACAAATGGAGACAAAATCATTGACCATAAGAATATAATGCACACATTTAGAGACTACTATAAATCCTTATATTCTACTGAGTTTAAAGAAGACAAGACACAACCTAATGTGTTTCTGGAAGCATTACAGATACCACAAATAGATACTCTTAGCACAGAGGAATAAACCTCTGGCACTATCAGAATTACTAGATGCTCGATGCTCACTCAGAGTGGGAAAGCAGCAGATTGCTACCATGCTGATTTATATAAAACAAATTCTCAGCTCAGCTAGCTCCCCTTTTATTAGCAACATTTACAGAAGCTAGAGACAATAAAATTCTACTTCAAAATTTTCAGCAAGCATTAATCACCGTCTTTTCTAAACAAAATCAAGACTTATTACAATGTGCATCACACAGACCAGTTTCACTTCTGAATAATGATGTTAAGATACTCTCCAAAGTCCTAGCTAGAAGGATGGAGAAAGTGCTCCCACAAGACCAAACTGGATTTATTAAAGGCAATATTTGATGTCTGCTTAATGTAATACATTCACACAAAAAGTCAAACACCCTAGAGATATTATTATCGTTGGATGCAGAAAAAGCATTTCATATGGTTGAATGGAACTCCCTTTCCACTACATTGGAGAAATTTGGGTTTGGCCCAAACATTTGTCCATAGATCAAACTACTGCATACCAATCCAGAAGCTTCAGTTTGTATTAGCAACATTAATTCAGACTACTTTAAACTAGAGCGTGGTACCAGACAAGGATGCCTCTTGTCACCACTAATTTTTGCAATCACCATTGAGTCACTGGAAGCTCATTGTTGAAATGCTTATGAGATAAAGGAGATTATCAGAGAAGGACTTGAACAGAAAATTTCTCTATACGCAGATGATATGGTACTGTATATATCAGACCCAGAAAATACTGTGCCTGCAGTCCTATCAGCACTAATAGAATTTCAAAAGATCTCTGGTCTCAGAATTAATTTGACTAAAAGTGTGCTCTGTCTAGTGAATTCTCAAGCATACAATATTAGATTGGACAGCTTCCCTTTTATCATCACAGATCAGTTTAAATATCTAGGGGTTGCGATATTGGCGTTTGGTTGGCGCCGACCCAACACAGACTGACAACAGAGGCACGTGTAAAATAAACAAAAGAACTTTTAATCTCTTCTTCACCTGTGGGGCACATCTTCCCAGTGAACCCCACAGGCACAACACAGTCCCAAAATACACACACAAACCAACAAAAATCACCCCAAGTCACACTCTGTCTTCCACTCCTCCCAGGGCCACTTCGTCCACCTCCTCCCGACTCTGCCGCCCTGAGTAGTGGCTGCAGGCTCCTCTTATAGCCCACCTGGAAGTGCTGCAGGTGCTCGTTGACCTACTTCTGGCTACACCTCCAGGTGTGGCTGCGTTCCCGCACAGACAGGCTCGTTAAGCCGTGCAGCTTTATGCAGCTCCCCTGGCAGAGGTCACGGAGCCCAACCAAGAAGAGCTCCGATGTTCCATGAAAGTGGCCCTGTGTAATACTACATGTTTCTTTATGTCACTATATCTGGACAATACTGTTATGAGTTTTATTCACATGTGCATGTTAACTGTGGCACACAGGGGCTCAGCAGTTAGAATTGCTAGCCAAGCATTGGATTAGATAGCCAAAGACAACTGGAGGCTTGTATAGTCAGCTTAAACACAGGTTAGGGTATTTCTGTCCTCTATCAGCACAAATCTTCTTTCCTTATTGGGAGAATGAGAATCGGCATGTAAGCACTATGATATTTCTGCATTTTGTGGAGGAGGAATTCAGCCCTTGTTTGGAGACAGAGAAGACCAGCAAATGAAGCAAGACATTATAAAGGCTTGGACAACAGCCAGACCCTTAGAGGCGGAATCAACAAAGCTCGAAGAAAAACCTCCCAGCGTGGTGACGAGAAAATGGCTGACTGTGTTGATCCAGATTCCCACCTGGATTAAATCTGTCCATGCGCCTCTCCGTCTGTAACCGCGTTAATCGTCAGTAAACGTAAGCTAAAAGATATTGTTTCTCATGTGATTCTTGTACCGCCGTAATCACGATGGGAGGGATATCGCCTTTTCTGGTATATTATGATATTGTTTAATTATTTAATATGCCACAATTTTAAAAGAACACATTTCCAAGAGAGCTAATGCCTCTTCAGGAAACACCCTGACGCAACCCAGGGGGGCTGCGACCAAGTGTTCCGGGGGACATAGTGTGCATCCCATGGCTGCTCCCCCGGATCCAGTGTTGAAGGGGTGTCCTGGCTGGGCATGGGCCCTGGCCATCCACCACAGGGTAAACATCACAAGTAAACATAAAGCTCTTTATCAACAAAATTTTGCCGTCTGTATGGAAAAGAAAGACTTGCATAGATGGTCAACCCTTCATCTCACTTTAGCTGGAAGAATTAACATTGTTAAGATGAATATCATTCCTAAGCCTCTTTTTTATATTTCAAAACATTCCAATATACATCAATAAATCATTTTTTAAGAAATTAGATTCAACCATAACAAAATTTATTTGGAATTCCAAACATCTGTGTATCCAAAGAGTGACCCTACAAAGACCTATGGTGGAAAGAGGCATGGCTCTACCTAACTTTCAGTTTTATTACTGGGTAGCAAAAATACAAGCGATAAAAACCCGGACACAAATAGATGATCATACACAGGCTTGGTCTGCAGTAGAAATAAAATCCTGCAGTACTTCTTTATATTCTTCGCTTTGTACCCCAATAAATGCAAGTTATTGCCAATATACTAAGAACCCAATTGTGCTTCACTCACTCAGAATATGGAACCAATGTAGGAAGTATTTTAAGATAGAGAAGCTTTTATCTGTGGCACCTCTGCTCGAGAACCACCTTTTTCCACCCTCTCAAATGTATACAGTTTTTAATGTCTGGAAAACATTCATGATTAAATCACTTAGAGATCTGCACATAGACATCGTCTTTGCAAACATGACCAATTACACTCCAAATTTAACTTTCCAGCAACACATTTCTTTCACTATGTTCAAATTAGAAACTTTGTTAAACAAAACATACCCAATTTTCTTCACCTCCCAACTACCTCTATGCCGGAAAAAATATTGCTCAGTCTCGAGGACTCAGACAGCATTTCTGTAATATATAAAACTATTTTACAGTCCCTCCCTTTCAAAGATCACAGAGTACAGTGAGAAAAGGATCTCTCACTCAACATCTCAGAAAAGGAGTGGAAGGTAGCAAAGCAGAGCATTCACTCAAGCTCCATATGCACAAAGCATACAATTATTCAACTCAAAATTATACATCGAGCGCATCTGACTCCTTTAAAATTGTCCAAAATGTTTCCACGGCAAGGTCCAACCTGCGAGTGTTGCAATCGAGCTCCAGCTTCACTAGGCCACATGTTTTAGGCCTGCATCAAATTAACATCATTTTGGAACAAAATGTTTAAATGCCTTTCAGACAGCCTGGGGGTCACAATCCCTCCTAACCCATTAACAGCGGTGTTTGGTAGGCTCACAGAGGGGCTGAAAGTGGAGAAGGACAAACAAACTGTGATTGCCTTTACTTCACTATTAGCACGTAGACTTGTCTTGCTCAACTGGAAGAATCCTAACGCTCCTATTCTAAGTCAGTGGGTAACTGATGTTATATACTATTTGAAACTGGAAAAAATCAAATTTACACTTTGAGGATCTGTGCAGAACTTCAGCAAAACCTGGCAGGATCTGATCAATAACATTTTAGAATGAGCATTTAAATTGAGGAAGCAGATTCTCTCTTCTCTTTTTTTACTCTATTTATCTTTATTCATTTATTAATTTATCTGTTTACTTATTTTTACTAGCTTAAAGTTTTACTCTGCTGGCCTAGCTCTCCGTCTCATGAGTGAGGGTTATTTTGTTTCAAACCTATTTTTGTAAAACTTGACTTATTTGAATAGAATGTTATTTGATTTTAATAAAATCAATAAAATCCAAAAAAGAATCCATGCCTAGGCTTATTATTAGCCAGGGTTTGACAGTGACATCCCCCTCTAAAGGGCATTTGATAGATAGATAGATAGATAGATAGGGGGTGCTATCGCTCCCTTGAACCCCTATCCAAGACTCCAGACACCAGATAAAAGTCCAAAAGTTGACTTTATTTATATGCAACAGTGCACAAAGCACCCTCTCCTCCACTATACTAATCCAATACACAATACAGTAACAATAAACCAATCCACCACTCCCAGACACGTTGCCACCCTTCCACCTAGCTCAGCTCGCTGTCTGGGAGCTCCCAGAGTCCTTTTATAGTCCCTGACCTGGAAGTGTTTCAATCCCCAGTCCATGTGATCCTTTATCACTTCCGGGTCAGATAAAAAGTCCTTTTCTTCACCCCGGAAACACGTCATTCCCCTTGTCCATGTGACTCGGACATACTTCCGGGGCGTAGGGTAAATAACTGCTGCTCCTCCCTGCTGCGTCACCTAGTGGCCCCCATGGCATCCAGCAGGGCTGTGTATAAAAACTGCAATGTCCATGATGCCCTGCTGGTCTTCAGAGAACCTCCATACTGCTGGGAGGGCTCCACCTGGCGGCTTGGGGGTATTGGCCGGGATAAACGGTTGGCCATACACCACAATAGATAGATAGATAGATAGATAGATAGATAGATAGATAGATAGATAGATAGATAGATAGATAGCTACTTTATTAATCCCAAGGGGAAATTCACATACTTCAGCAGCAGCATACTGATTAAAAACGATATTAATTAAAGAGTGATAAAAATGCAGTGCAAGTTAAAAAATGCAAGGTGGAGAGTGCAAAGCAGGTATATCAGATAATAACGTTGTATAATGTTAATGTTTAACCCGGGTGGAATTGAAGAGTCGCATAGTGTGGGGTCTCCTCAGTCTGTCGGTGAAGCTGCTCCTCTGTCTGGAGATGATCCTGTTCAGTGGATGCAGTGGATTCTCCATGATTGACAGGAGTCTGCTCAGCGCCCGTTGCTCTGCCACGGATGTCAAACTGTCCAGCTCTGTGCCTACAATAGAGCCTGCCTTCCTCACCAGTTTGTCCAGGTGTGAGGTGTCCCTCTTCTTTATGCTGCCTCCCCAGCACACCACCGGGTAGAAGAGGCCGCTCACCACAACCGTCTGATGGAACATCTGCAGCATCTTTTTGCAAATGTTGAAGGATGCCAGCCTTCTAAGGAAGTATAGTCGGCTCTGTCCTCTCTTGCACAGACCATCAGTATTGGCAGTCCAGTCCAGTTTATCATCCAGCTGCACTCCCAGGTATTTATAGGTCTGCACCCTCTGCATAGTCACCTCTGATGATCACGGGGTCCATGAGGGGCCTGGGCCTCCTAAACTCCACCACCAGCTCCTTGGTTTTGCTGGTGTTCAGGTGTAGGTGGTTTGAGTCGCACCATTTAACAAAGTCCTTGATTAGGTTCCTGTACTCCTCCTCCTGCCCACTCCTGATGCAGCCACCATAGCAGTGTCGTCAGCAAACTTTTGCACGTGACAGGACTCCGAGTCGTACTGGAAGTCTGATGTATGTTGGCCGAACAGGACCGGAAAAGGTACAGTCCCCTGTGACGCTCCTGTGTTGCTGACCACAGTGTCAGACCTGCAGTTCCCGAGACCCACATACTGAGGTCTGTCTGTAAGATAGTTCACAATCCATGGCACCAGGTATGAGTCTAGATGATAGATAGATAGATAGATAGATAGAACTCCCATCTCTGTCAGCTTGTCCCTGAGGAGCTGAGGTTGGATGGTGTTGAAGGTGCTAGAGAAGTCCAGAAACATAATTCTTACAGCACCACTGCCTCTGTCCAAGTGGGAGAGGGATCGGTGTAGCATGTAGATGATGGCATCCTCCGCTTCCACCTTCTCCTGGTATGCAAACTGCAGAGGGTTGAGGGCGTAATGGACCTGTGGCCTTAGGTGGTGAAGCAACAGCCGCTCCATGGTCTTCATCAAATGTGATGTCAGTGCAACAGGCCTGAAGTCATTTAGCTCACCAGGACGTGATACCTTTGGGACTTGGGTGATGCAAGATGTTTTCCAAAGCCTCAGGACTCTCTCCTGTTCCAGACTCAGGTTGAAGATGTGCTGTAGAGGACTCCCCAGCTCTAACGCACAGACCTTCAAGAGTCGTGGTGATACTCCATCTAGACCTACTGCTTTGCTGGCATGAAGTCTCCTCAGCTCTCTGCTTACCTGGGCTGCTGTAATTGTAGTTGGGCAGAAATTCTCTTCTATACTGGTATCAGCAGAAGGATGGGTAGAGGATGCAGTACTCTGAGGTGAGAGTGGGATAGTGGGTTAGGGTGGTCAAACCTGTTAAAGAAGTTGTTCATTTGGTCTGCTGTCTCCACGTCTCTCTCGATGGTGGCACCCCGCTTCAAGTTGCAGCCAGTGATGATCTTCATCCCATCCCACACTTCCTTCATGCTGTTGTTCTGCAACTTCTGCTCCAGCTTTCTCCTGTACTGCTCCTTCGCCACCCTGAGCTGGACTCGGAATTCCTTCTGCACACGCTTGAGCTCATGCTGATCACCGCCTTTAAAAGCCCTTTTCTTCTAGTTCAAAAGGCCATTGATGTCACTTGTAATGAATCCATGGCTTGATGTTAGCATAGCAGCGTACTGTGTTTACTGGAACTACAATGTCCATACAGAAGTTGATGTAGTCAGTAGTGCAGTCAAAAACCTCCCCAATGTTCTCACTATGTGACCCCTGCAGGATATCCTAGTCTGTAGTTCCCAAGCAGTCACTCAGAGCCTGCTCTGCCTCAGGGGACCACTTCCTGAATGAGCGTGTGTTTGTAGGTAGCACCTTCACTCTTGGTTTGTAGTGATGCTGAAGCAGAACCAGGTTATGATCTGCTTTCCCAAGCGCAGGCAGTGGGGTGGCGCTGTATGTGTCTTTAATGTTTGCATACAGTAGGTCGATAGTCCTGTTTCCCCGGGTGTTACAATCCACATACTGGGAGAAGGCAGGTAATGTTTTGTCCAGCATCACATGGTTAAAGTCTCCAGCGATTAGCACAAGCACCTCAGGGTGCTGCATTTGTAACTTAGCAACAGCAGAATGGATGATGTCACCCGCTATCTCCACGTTCGCCCGAGGAGGGATGAAAACAATAACAACAATGACATGTCCAAACTCCCTGGGCAAGTAGTAGGGACGCAGACTTACGACCAACAGTTCGATGTCCCTGCAGCAAGTGGAGATTTTAACGTTTACATGTCCAGAGTTGCACCATCTTGTATTGACATAGAGAGCGAGTCCTCCTCCTTTCTTCTTCCCGCTGGTATTTGCGTCTCTGTCCGCTCTAACTGTGCTAAACCCAGGTAGCTCCACGTTAGCATCTGGGATGTTAGTTGTTAGCCACGTTTCACTAAAACACAGCAAGCTGCATTCTCTTAAGGTTCTGACATTTTTCACTAGTGCGGCTAGTTTGTCGATCTTATTTGGTAGTGGGTTCACATTTCCCAGGATCACAGAAGGCACCGAAGGCTTGTATCGCCACTTCCTCACTAGTCGCTTAGCTATTAGTTTAGCGCTGGCTCTGCTGCCACGATACCGCCTTCTTACCTCGTCAGGTAAATAGGGAACCACACCAGCATGGGCCTTTGTTCTTAGTGCTAGAAGTTGACTACTTGAATAGACGAGTCTAGGAGTGTAAAAATCCGTGTCCAGAAAAAGGTAGAAAAAGTTTTTTTCATTATTTGAAGTGTTTGGGTCTACATTCTTTGGAATGCTTTGGTGCTTAGGACTGCAAGTTCATGACAGAATACTTGTGACTAATTTTACTCACTGCTTATTAAAATATATATTTCTTGAAACTTTGCTTTCAAATTTTTAAGCCACTAGTTACCTTTTTAAGAAATTATTTTATATTGTAAATCAGAGTGAGAGGGATTGAAGCAGTGGCACAGCAGACACCCCCAGAGCCTTCAGATGCAAAGGGCCCCCTCATCAGACTTCTACAAAGCCAGCCATAAAAACATATATACTGATCAAAAAAATTAAAGGAACACTCTTTAATCCTCGTATAGCATCAGGTCAATGAAGATTCTGGGGTATTGATCTGGTCAGTTAAGTAGCAGAGGGGCTTGTTAATCAGTTTCAGCTGCTTTGGTGTTAATGAAATTAATGGTTTAACATGTGGAGGCCATTGACATTTTTCCCTCCTCATCTGTTTTTTCACTTGTTTTGCATTTGGCGATGGTCAGTGTCACTACTGGTAGCATGAGGCGATACCTGAACCCTACAGACCTGGCACAGGTAGGATGGCACATTAATATGTGCCATTGTCAGAAGGTTTGCTGTGTCTCCCAGCACATGGAGCATGGAGGAGATTCCAGGAGACAGGCAGTTACTCTAGGAGAGCTGGACAGGGGGGCCGTAGAAGGTCCTTAACCCATCAGCAGGACTGACCAATATCTGCTCCTTTGGGCAAGGAGGAACAGGATGAGCACTGGCAGAACCTACAAAATGATCTGCAGCAGGGAGAGCCACTGGTGTGAATGTATCTGACCAAACAATCAGAAATAGACTTCATGAGGGTGGCCTGAGGGCTCGATGTCCTCTAGTGGGCACCGTGGAGCTCAATTGGCATTTGCCATAACATACCAGAATTGGCAGGTCTACCACTGGTGCTCTGTGCTTTTCACATATGAGAGCACATGTGACAGACATGAAAGGGTCTTGAGAAGCCATGAAGAACATTATGCTGCCTATAACATCATTCAGCATGACTGGTTTGGTAGTGAGTCAGTGATGGTCTGGGGAGGCCTATCCATGGTGGGACACACAGACCTCTAGAGGCTAGACAACGGCACCTTGACTGCCATTAGGTATTGGGATGAAATCCTTGGACACATTGTCAGACCCTATGCTAGTGCAGTGGGTCCTGGGTTCCTCCTGGTGCATGAGAATGCCTGGCCTCATGTGGCGAGAGGATGAAGGAATTGATATCATTGACTCATTGTGCCCCCATGCTCACTCGCCTGACCTCAATCCAATAGAACACCTCTGGGTGGGACATTATGTTTCTGTCCATCCTACGCCTCAGACTGTCCAGGAGCTCAGTGATGCCCTGGTCCAGATCTGGGAGGAGATCCCTCAGGACACTATCTGTCATCACATTAGGAGCATGCAGAAACGTTCAGTCATGCATACAAGCACGGGATGGCCATGAAAACTACTGAGTACGATTTGGAGTTGCTGCAATGAAATTTCGGCAAAATGGACTAGCCTGCCTGCCGCATCATTTTCTCACTTTGATTTTCAGGGTGTCTTTGAATTCAGCCCTCTCTAGGTTGATCCTTTTCATTTCCATCAAATGATGTGGCATCCTTTCATTCCTAACACATTACCAGTCCATATCAGTAGAGATAGCCAGCAGGATATTTCCCATTGAGATCTGATGTGTTTTCAAAGTGTTCCTTTAATTTTCTGAGAATACATTTGTTTAAATAGTTGGTGACTTCAACGGAGAGGCAGTTGAGTCTGAAATACGGTAGATTGCCCATGGAGAGTTTTTCAAGAGAATATCAACAAAAAGTGTTAGATGAAGGAAACTGTCAGAGAGAACCACATTAGTACAGGTCTGGGTTCACTGCATTTAGTTTTGTTTTCAATATATTTTCATATCATATTTTATGATTAATAGTTACCATCAAGGTAGAAGTGTTCTGATTTGCTCTATTTAATTTGTGGACTTATTGTCATTATTGCCATTTCAGATGCCATTTCATTTACAAATGCTGTGAAAAACACAATGACAATCTCACATATTCCAAAAAGAAAGATTTTTGTATATAAGAAATTGTATTGAACATATCATGGAAAACTGAGATATTGGTTATGTCTGTAATACTGTACATATTTTAACAATATGCTAAACTATTGAGGTGTGTTTACTTCTTAATTATTTTTTGCAGAACAGTGCCATCTGCTGGGCTGTTACACTTAATGCAGGGTTACCCAGGGTTACCTCTGGTGTCACATTCCTGTAGATTATTCTTTTTTTTTACTTGCAGTTTTGATTTGACTTTTTGATTGGATATACTATATTAATCCCTGTGGGGAAACTGTCTGAATGGAATATAACCAAAAAAATGTTTTGAGACTTCATGTGTGTCACGAGGACACCCACATGTTTGTTAGTACTGGTGGTAGAGAGTCCCTAATTCGAGTACAGTGGTGATGGGCTGTGCAGGTATCACCCACATGTACCTGAATGAATGGAATCTTAATGAATCCTATGCAAAGTACTAATGAATGACTGGAAAAGTAGGCATCATTCATAGTAAATGCTTGTGTGGATAGGAACAGTGTGTGTGTGTGTGTGTGTTAGTGTTTGCTTACAGGGGCAAAAGTGGCCCAACCCATAACAAACTTGGCAAATTGTATTAGAGTAGCGGTGTACACTTAGAAATGTCTAAATTTCTATTAAAGCCAGTCATCTTCCAGTGGAGTGGCAGAAGCAAGCAGGCTAAATACAGGAAATGGAAACCTGTAGTTTCGTACACATCAGCATTTATCAGGTTATATGGTTGCCAATATTCACTTGTACTTTACTTATTGTTATTATTTATGACTATTATCAATAATACATTATTTAAATTGTAACTTAACTCCTGTTTGTCTTTTACTACACCTAATTGCCTGAGGTTATAAATGTAGAAGGGAAGGCTGTTAGAAGTTATAAAGTACATTACCTTTGAAACAGCGGTAAGTCTGTGAGATTTGAGACATTCTGACAAAGGCTACATAGTAATAATACAAAAGGTGAAAGGAGAGGAATACACAACTCTACCAAGGCAAAAAACACACATACTGTAGGCTGGGTTATTATACACCCGCACACCTCCAGCAACTGTATCAGGGAGACAAGCAGGCCTACTCTTCCATGGTCAGGACACTATCATCTTTCTTCTTCCTGTATCTTAGGTTCAACAATCAGACAGAGTCTCCCCTTCAGCATCCTGGCACAGACCTTAAGTGGGGGCAGTGTGATACCTATTGTGTTTGGAACCCACCCTCTGGTCACCTTTCTTAAATATGGGGAACCACCACACCAGTCTACCACTCGAATTGTGCTTTACCTTCCTTCCATGCAACACTGAACAGATGTGTTAACCACACTATCCAAACAATTTCCAGTGCTTTTATCTCCAGTCAGATTACATTCATTCCTGCAGCCTTACCACTACTGTGGGAACAGTGATGAGACCCCCTGAAAAGATGTGTCCAAAGGTTCTTCCTGGAGTTCCTTAAAGTGTTCCTTTCACCACTTGACAACTTGCACAGAAGAGGTCAGTACCTGTCCTTCCCTGCTTGTCACCGTGTAAAACATTAACACATAAACAAATAAACTCATTGCTATGGAAGTTTATTCCCACCATTCAAAAAATGTAATTGCATTATTTCACAAAGATATTGCATGTGCCATCAATAGTATGTCAAATACAATATATACACTGGTTGTCTGGTGACAGCTAGTGAGGAAAAGGTTAAGGACCTATATAGCGTGCAATCAAAATATAAGAACCAAATGAACATTAAAGGCATATACTGTACATGTAATCCTATATCTTCTGAGGGGTACATTTTCTCCGTCCAGTTTACGGTCACAGGGAGCCAGAGATAACCACAGCAGTACTGGTGCAAGTCAAGCAGCAAACATGGTGGACGGTACGCTGGTCCTTTTTACAGTACAATCGCACAGCCAAGCAGAAAAGAGTGGGCTGCATGCAATCTGGTATAGACAATAAGATGTTAACTGAAACACTATTTGTAAGAGTCATTTTCCTAGTTCTATAAAATTTATGAATATTTATTAGATGACAATGCATAATCTATGGGAGGTTCCTATAACCCCGTAAATAGAATTGTGTTGGTATTTTCCTGGCATTTCTAACAGCTTTGACTAAAACAATAAACTTCAGTTAGTGATAGCCTTGCCTCGAGTAAGGTATGGAAGGCATATGGTTTTAAACCGTGCCTGGGCACATGCCTATGTGCCAATCGGCTTACAAGCCTTTTGAGTGTGTGAAGTAAATATGTAAGAAAACAGCACTTAATTCACATGCTGTGCCGTATGCTTAAAGCATGCAGAAGAAGAAGCTAAAAATCTTTAAGTATATAAGAATTCAAGAATCTTTAAGTAGAGAAGAAGTAAAGAACCTTTAAGTACAGAAATAACTAAAGTTTCTCAAGAAAAGCTAAGTTTAGACAAGATACATTTCTTCCCTTTTTTTTGCCTTTTATTCTACGTGTGTAATTATTTTTTCTTTTATTCTTGTGTGGATTATTTGCTTTTAACTTTCACTAAATATTTTCAAAACGAACTTTTGGACTGTGAAATTTCTTTAGACACGCGTTTTATCCGTGCTTGACCATACCTTATTTCGGCAGCTACACTGTTCAAATTTTATTTTGACGTCCTGCTAAAAATTTCTTAAGTTTATACTTCATATTTTAATATAGCTGCATTGTTTTTTTTATTGAGATGTGTTGGTAAATGTATTTATTATGTTAGTTTTAATACCATTTATTGCCTCATAATTTTGTATTTTTGTGGGCACTGCTGGTTGGGGCTCCTTTTATAAGGTTTTCAACTTAAAAGCAAGCGGCCAATTTCTAGGTCTGTGTAGGCCGCAGCCTTCAGGTAGGAGTTTAGACACTTGCTGCCTTTGAACAAGTCTCTTCTGGGCTGTCCAGTGAAGGTGGTCATTTTGGAGGCCTCGACCCACTTTCCTGACTCCATGTCATAATATGTAGTGCTTTTGGGCAAAACAGCAGATCAATTCACATGAATTTGTTTTACACTCTGTTGTGAATTGTTTGCTTTTTTCCTTAGTGTGATTCTCCCGTCTGTGCATTATGTTAGATGAAAGTGAGGTTCAATGGGAGAAAATACAAAAAGCAGATCTGAGAGAGTCAATCTCTTGGCTAATTTGGGAGCACCCAAGAATTACCAAGGAGATACTGGAGTTTGAGGACAGGTGACCTGACATGTTCAGATCATCAGCTTACCATCGTTAACCTCCCTAGGAGAAGTGAATGGAAAGCAAAGTGAAGGCAATCTTAACAAGCAAGTGAACCAAATTAGACTAAGACAACTTAGCACCAATAGGTGGCATCTAATAAAGAAAGCTGCATGGAATGAAAACCCGGATTCATTATTGAATGATAAGAAGCGAGTTTCTGGCCCTGGCTTAAGTCGGGTCCCAATCCAGGTTGCTCAGTGTGTGGTGGGTGTGGAAACGTGCAACACGCACAACAGCAATAGAAACTTAAGGAAAAGCCACTTCCAACTAAATTGTCAATCGGAGTAGAGGCGGTTATATACGTGTTTATGAATACTGGTAGCAATTTATGAATTATTTGGATATGCAGCAGTAAATTAATTCAGTTAGTCTGTGTGTTTGAATCATGTAGTGAAAACTTCATTAAGGCAAAGTTACACTAGCGCTTTAAAAGATAGGCCTCATAACTTACCACTAGGTTCAGATGCAGTACTTTCTAATAGGTTATGGTTTCCTTTTTCAGAAATATCCATGTATTCTGTGTCTGTACCTTCAACACGACAGTCACCTGACCAGGATTAAAACCCGTGACTATGGAGGTATGATGTATACTCTCAACACACAAGTCAGGGTAGAGTTTATCAGCCTCTAACAGAGTAAGGAATGGTGGTGGGGGGGAACAAATAAAGGAGTGAAACAGTTGGAAACCACTTTTCTGTTTCTGCCTTTAGAATGGTGGAGAACACCCTGGAAGATTCAAGATATCACTTCCTCCCCATCTCCACAAACCCTGCCTCTTCTAGCCCCTTACTTACCTGAAGGATTTCCACATCAGATGATGGCCTTTATGGTTAGATAACTTCTATAAAGGATGGACCTTCCTAAAATGAAACACTTCTCTCATCGGGCTACCATAGCTTAGACCAGGGGTCTCCAACGTTTTTGCCCCTGAGAGCTACTTTCACAAAATTAAAATGGCCGAGAGCTCCTCATGTTTTTTATTGTTTTTTATTCTCATAGCTTATTTCAACCCAAACAAACTGAATAAGCTTCTTTTGCCTGAACATTTACAAAATGTTGGTGTCCACAACTCACATTTTATATTAAAACATCACAAAAAATATTTAGTTCACCTGCAAGTGCACTTTGTATGTCTGTATGCATTTTCAAGTGTATCTCACACTATTGAATTAAAACATGAGTGCTGTCAAAACAAAACAATGGCATTCCAAATACACAGATATGACTTATTCATTTGTCATTTTGTCACATGTCGTTATGTCACTGTATTCACAGGTCCAGTCACATGTGTTTTTTAGTTAGTCTGATGCCTGGCACTGAGTGGAGTGGAGCCACTTAGGTTCACTTTTATGGAGTCATTTCAATGTTCGTCAGTCAGTCTTGTTCTGAACTTTGATTTTGTGACATTCATGTCAGACTCACAGAGGTATGGAGACCCAAGCAAAGCAGACATTTTCAGAGCTGCTTTGTGAAGATTCTTATAGTTATCAGGCTCTACTAAGCTCCAGAAATGCTGAGAATACTGTTGAGACTTTAACTGCACATAATTTTGAAGGTTTACTAATATATAATACTAGCCAACCCGCGGCGTACCATACGCCGCATAATCAGGCCAGTTTTTTAATGATTTTTAAGCACAGGGAGAAAATTAACATTTGAAAAATCGGTAATGTAATAAATCAGCAAGAAAAGCAACATTGTAACAATGCACGGAACGAACCAACACACAATCGTCCGTGCGGCGCTCAGGCGCAGAGGGTGGAACGGGAGGAGAGGAGAAGGACATCCACTCTGCTCCCTCCGTCATGCTAGTCTGCTGATTTGTCGTGCAGTATGCACTGACTGCTCATGTGCCCACCTCCAACTCGTCACTTGAGTCGTTGTTGTCTTTGCACAGTCCAGACGCACCTGTGACTCACGTAAACTTTTCATTGCTCTGTGCGGTTTTGGCTGCTTTTCTATATATAATCCACCAAGACACCCGACCACGGTAGTAGCTAGGTGGGAGGGGGGTGTGTACAAAGGGTAGGGACGTAATGAGTGGGAGTGTATGAGTCGCACTTAGTGGGAATTCCACGGTTTGCAGCCTGAATGGGGTTCAACGGCTTACCCACGCCTCTCCATGCTGGGTAGACACACGGTCAATCTCATGCATAATTATTTATTGAATGCTAAACACTTCTGGAAAGACATGGTTGTCTAAAATGGGTTGGTGTGAGAATACAACAGTAAGTGAATGAAAAGATGGAACTCTGGAGAGAGCAAAATACAACACAATAGTGAACCCGCGGCATAACAAACGCTGCATGGCTCAGACGTGCATGTGGACTCTTAGCACAGACAAAAGGGACTAACTGGGTGGTCGGTGAGTTTTTGCGTGTGGGCAAATGGACAGGCAGTGTGAATGCCTAGAGAGCGAGGGTAGACGCCGGCCGGTGAAAAAGGACTGTTGGTGGGCAGGGAAACGTCTTCTGTGTTCCTGCAGGAGCATCTAAGAAGACGTATGTTTGTCGTGGATGCGAATAGCTGTATGTAGCGTGTAAAACAGTTTGCTATGGTGCACGCGGTCGTGCGTCGTAACCGAAAACTCAGTTGTTAAAGACTGCTTACTTCATTGTGCTTTAACCTCAGTTGTAAAGGATTGTTTTAAGGATCCCATACCCCTCGCAAACCGTTTCACATGCTGCATATGGCGATTCACCTCCGCGAGAAATATGCCTCTATGAACAGTCAACGTAGCTCGGAGGTGCATGACATGCATATGACATTAACCTGACCTGCACTGCATGTGGCCTCTACGACAGACGAATATAAATGATGCCATTTTTTCTGTGTCGTCACGTCCGAGTTGGTGGGCGTGGCCCTGCGAGTTGTCGTCGTATCCAATGGTCTTGGAGTTGGTGGGCGTGGCTCCTTCCTGCCTACGCCATAGGTGTCTCACTTGTCGGCGGCTTAGTGAATCCACGCCCCTTCCGGCGTGCTTTCCATGGTTGTCTTGCCTTAGTGAATTATATATATATAGATATAAAATCCAATGTCTGTCTGTCCGCTCGCTTTTCACGAGAGAACTACTTAACGGATTTAGATCATGTTTTTTTCTATAATTTGCTTGAACATTCTGGTTGATTTTGCGACTTTTCTCATTTCACTATGTATCAGAGTTCGCTTGCCATACTGATTTATTTGTGCGAATCCAAGATCCACGCAGCAGGCTGAGGGGAGGGGCCTTCCTCACTCATTCACCAGCTTCAGGGTGTGTACCTTATCTCCACTTAGCTAGCGAACGAGAGAACAATTGAATTCAACTTTGTTTGATCTTTAAAATAAAGTGTTAGTTAGGTCTTGATGAGCTTGAGTCTAGATATTCTCTTAAGTTTATGCCACATTGAAAAGACAGATTGCAATTCAGATTGTGGATTGTGATTTTGTGTTAAAAGGATCGTGATATGATTTTTTGGAAAGATCACCCACCCATAATTTGACTAATTAAGTTTTTAAATTTATGTAGGATCCATGAACCCTTTAGCAAGCTACTTGGAAAGGGGTGGTGAGCTACTGGTAGCTCGCAAGCGACGTATTAGAGACCCCTGGCACTCATGGACAGCTCTATTTGGCAGCTTTTCTCACATTCTCTTTTGGATATTGAAGACAGTCTTCCCTGTAGCCTGGACTCCTTTTCTCTCTTCAGACATATATTTTACAATACATACTGTCACATACATGCGCTTTGAGGACAGCTTAAAGGCGGCGGTGGTGGTAATTCACCATTGATCAACACAGTGGCTCTGTATTTGAATATCTTTCTCTTCCTCCTTGTGCAGGCCGACTGATTGGCAGTCTTACCACTTCTGACATCACTTCCTGTGTCCATTCACCTGGACCTGCCTCTTCCTGCCTGGCCGGTATTTAACTGGAAGTGTCACCATTTTAGACTGTCTAATCTCAGACTTGTGTCTACAGAGATGTTCTTTCTCTGAAAAGCAGTGATTATTTTTGTTCATACAATGTATGAGATTGCGGTGTTGCTCCAAACCTTTATCTTGTCTTTGTCATCTTTTACAAAACGGACAGTGTAAGTCATTCAGAGAAAAATAAACTTATTGTATATGAATTTAATATTACATAAGGAAAGATATTTATGCAACTCTCTTTGAACATAATGTACAAACCTGCTACAGAGCTACAGTATGTACAGTATAATGACATTACATAGGAAAATGCCTGTCAATCAATTATTTCCTCATCACCTCCTTCTAATAAAAGGTGGGAGTGGAAAAAAATAAGCTAGTCAAACTTGTTGCAGTAAAACAATGTTTTCTAAAACAAAAAATACCAGTTATTTCAGTGGTAATGACATTACAGCCATCTTTGTAAAAGGTGAACGCCCTAATTGACCTGCACTATATAACAGAAAGTGAAACAATAGCAATTCTGATCAACTAGAAGACTGCAGGAGTCGGAAGGAGTCATTCTGCTTGTTTGTACCCTGAGAAGATTTGGGAGACAACACTGAAGACAGAAAATTGGGGAAATACGAAAGAAAGAAGGCTAGAGATTCTGAAGGGAGGAGTATTACTTTTCAGACATAAGGTACTTGAAGACTACTGCTTATCATACAGTTCACAGTGGTGGGTGTGGAGTGGGTACTGAAGGCAAAATTCAAGAGAGTCATGTATCTGTGAGGACTTAAATTCAAACTTTATTGAAGTGCATGCAATCTATAGTCATTTTTAAGTGCCTAAAATTTAATGATGCAAATCTAAATTGTGTTTGATCTTTAGCCAAATGTCTAATCTTTGACAGAGAAATGTCTGTAACTCCAGTTACCATGTCAGGCTATTGGATTTCAGGTCTTCCTCTCTTGCGTTGACTTTTGACTTTGTTAAGCATGATATTTTGGTTGTTTGGTTGTTCTCTTTAAATGAAACGTCCAAATTATGAAAGTCAAAACCTTATCATATGTGCATTCAGAGATAACATTCTTTACTATGATTTTATTGTTCTTTCATTTTATATATTGGAAGAGTTGCACTTTATAATAAAACAAATATATTGTATGCTGAACTAAAGTGTTTTAGTATATGGTGTCAGATTTCAATTGAGCAAATGTGAATATGTCACAATGGAGGTTTGCATGTTTCATTTTCATCCTCCTATATAAGTACTTTTCACTGTACACTTTAAAAAATCAAGGTGCCACAGTGGCTCTTCAGAGGGATGCCGTAGGGGACCCAAAAGACCCATCCACATAAAGGTTACAGACAGAACTTTTATTGATTTAAATCTGTAACAGGCTACATAAATAACCATGAATAGATGGAAACAGATTTTAAAAGGACTCTTGCTGTGTAAATTCACACAGGATAAAGCTCAGATTTACTTATTCTGTTAGTGTCCTGCTCTGTTATACATTAAAGGATTCAGTTTTTTGCTACATGTTAAGAAGTTTTCCAAACCACAAAGAACCAACTTCATATGCAAGGAACCCATCCCAGAATTAAATGCTTCTTTCATAAGCAATATAACCCAGTAAAGAACCATAAAATGTCAGTGTTTTTAAGAACATTCTTCCCCTTATAAGCTTGTCTATTCTTTGCAAGAGCAAAAACTGTGGCCTACCATATAAAGCCCTGAAATGTCAGAAGTTGTGAAAGGACTGAATAAAAATTGAGTTTAAAATATCCATCTGTCCATTTTCTAACTCACATGTCTAATTTAAAATGTCCGGCGCCTGTCAGTCCTTTCAATGGCACACTCACACAGACATGCAGACTTATTCATATTCTGCCTATTTAAAACTGATCAATAACCTAACACATCTTTGGGCTGTGCAAGGATCACCGCGGAGCTCAAGAAAAATCCCCTAATGGCCATGGGGCGAACATGTAAACTTCACATTGACTCAGGATTTGAGCCTAGGACTCTGGAGTTGAGAGGTAGCAACACTGAACATTACTCCACTCTGTTGTTCTGCTCAAAATGTCTGTTGTGCTCATTTGAAAGTTAATTTCTGAACCACAGTTTATGCACACACCCATACTTAGGCACATTTTTGGAAGATTAGTGCTAACAAGTAGGAGAAATGTATACATTGCGTAACATTAAGGTGTGCTAGTAGATTTGGTTAGCGGTATTGAAAGTTGAAGCATTTTTTAGGTGTGTTCGCATATATTGCATAAAGCACCTATTGCAGTAGCCCATGTCTGTCTGTCTCTCAGTTTGCATGAAACAACTTGGCCCACTGTGGGCCAATTTTGTTGAGATGTGATACACTTATTCTTCAAAAACATTTCTGGAGGCACGTCAATTTTAATTCATGATATCTTGAACAGATCACGCTGTACAAATGTTTATAATTTCAAATTTGCCGACGCATCCATCTTAAAATGGAGAAATGTTCTGTGCGACTTCAACATGGAATGACTTTCAATTTTACCTTGAGAGTGGTTGCCTGAACTTCCATCCATCCATTATCCAACCCGCTATATATCCTAACTACAGGGTCATGGGGTGTTTGCTGGAGTCAGTCCCAGCCAGCACAGGGCATAAGGCAGGAACAAGTCCCAGGCAAAGCGCTAGCCCACAGCACAACACTCACACACACACACACACACACACTAGGGGCAATTTAGGATTGCCAATGCACCTAACCTGCATGTCTTTGGAATGTGGGAGGAAACCGGAGTACCCAGAGGAAACCCACGCAGACACAGGGAGAACATGCAAACTCCACGCAGTGAACACACGGGAAGCGAACCCAGGTCTCCTTACTGTGAGGCAGCAGCGCTTCCCACTGTGCCACCGTGCTGCCCTCCCGTGTACCATGAATGCCAAATTTCCTGGAAGTTACTGTTAATAGTATTTTAGCAAAAATGCACACATTTTGACGATATAATGGATACGGAGAGGTGGATTATGCAGCACAAGTTACGTGAGAATATTTTTTCTTTTTTCCCCCGTGAACGTTTTTCACATCATTTGGCATTGTCCATAATTTCTCCACAAAAACATTTGATTCATTTTTCTCAGACACTAATACAAACTATAGGGTAAGTATATAAGTAAGTAACACTTTAAAAAAAGATATAATTTTTGAATGGAGTATTGTTTTAAAGTTACAATACTGTCTGATTTACTGAAGTGAAGTTCTGTCTGGTTTCAGTCATCCATTCAAATGATTTCCAGTTTCGCTAAAATGGCCATCTGAGACATATTTACCAAATTCTCAGCTTCAATAATTTTGGCAACACACTGGAGCTTTTTAAATTTTGATCCAGCAGACCATTAAATGAGGCAATAAAGCAATATTATGTATAAAAAAATAATTTAGGATTTGAATGTATTTCTGAAAAAT